>VZRJ01007526.1:309846-482541 GCA_013397565.1 Ptilonorhynchus violaceus | reverse complement strand
TTTTTTTTTTTTGCTTCTTCTTTTCTGCTTGCTTTCCCTCTGTGTGCAGCTGACCACATGGTTTCATTCACTGGAACTGCAAAATTAGACAAACACTTTGACTTTGCCGCTGGCTTTCGTGGCTGCTGTACCTCTGCAGACTCCGTTCACCTCTAATTACATGTCCATCGAAATCCCGCAGAGAAGGAGCAGTGTAAGTCATTAGCCCTCCTAAACGAATGTGCAGCTAACAAAGGGATTAGGGCTCGACAGGGGAAGCGTCGCATGCTGAAGGAGAGGGTCAGGGGTGGCTGCCAATTACACGGGAATAATTGCCACCCGGTGCTGGGGGAGCGCTGTCTGCAGGCTGCGTGTGCCGCACAGACGCCTTTCCTCTCGGCTCTCACCCCTCTGCTCAATCTGCCTTTGCACAAATCTGCGCTTCCTGGGCAGGAGAGCTGAGTGCTGGGGCGTGGGCTGGCTGGGGAGCACGGAAATGGGCGATTTGAAGCCCAAGGATGTTCAGGAAGAACCTTCTTGTTGGGCAGAGGGCTTCCTCCCCTGAATAAAGCCTGCACTTTTTAGTTTTTAGAAATGCTGCTTTGCTTGATCCTCCATTGCCACAGTATGGCACGTGGCTTTATACAGATGGTTGTTTGTTTTAAGTTGCATCTTTAACAAAAAGAATATAAAGACATAGTCCAAATATGTCTTTTTGCCCTACCTAGCCTTTTCTTATTTAAAAGCACTTTATGATTCAGGGCAGTGTCCACACTGAGCCTTCCATAGATTAAGCTGTCCCCAGACAGCTGATATTTTACCTTCTTAAGAATACAATTCTTATTCATGGGGTTTAACAGATCTGTTAATTCTGTGGCCACTAAGGAGGAACACCTCTGGAGGATTTCAAAATGCAGGAACAATTATCAGATGCAATGGGAGGCTGAGTTGGGGGACCATGGTCATCGCTGTCACTGTGGTGCTGTCGACAAACTACTGAATTGTGCTGGCTGGAAACCTGCCACTCCATTAGCATAATGTGGCATGGAATATCCTATTTGGCAGTAAGAGGGATCTTACAGTTAGGAAAGATTCTGGGTAAGACTTCCTGCTGGAATAAATGCTCATCACTCGTCATCGCAGCTGCTGTGATTCAAATGGGCTGAGATTCGCTGCCTTGTCTTGAGGCAGCCAAGGACAAAACAACAGCTAAAATGATTGGGGAGCATTCAGCACATGGCTGGAGTTGAGCAGAAAGGGGTTTTATGTTCAGTTTCTGAGTAGGATGAGTTTTTCTTTCATGCTGAGATCACACAGGGGGTTTCCAGGTGAGCTGGTGCTGGCTCTGGCTCTGTTTGGTTGTTTTAACCTCACCAACAATACGTGGTGGAAAACCTTTTGGGCTATTTTGGCATAAAAGATGACATTTTATAGCAAGTTACCTCAGTCAAAGTAATTTAACTGGACTATATGTAACTAAGCTTTAACATCTTTAGCCCAATTTAAAGATAGAGGATTTTAGTGCAGGCATTTTAAGTTACCTGATCAGCCCCGAGAAGAAAATACCTTAAAGATACACAACTAAGTCTGAGAAAAGACACAATGGCAGTAGGGTGATATTGTACAATGTGAAAATGTTGTTTACATCCAAACATCACATGCACAGCTGAGCATGAATTCACATTAAATCAAGTTGAGCTTCAAACATATATTTATTAGATATGGGTAGAAAGAACTATTTTTCTCTCATGGAGTCCTAATATCACAAAGGTTTTAATCTGGTGAAATATATGACTTCTGAGAACCTGAACATGACTGATATTTCCAAAGGCTTGGTGCACAACAACATCCGAGCACACGGGTGATACCTCATCACTGTTATTGCTAATCTCTTTTGTGGCTTTATTTCTTTCTGTATCTTCAGTGCTATGTCAGTTTTGCCATGACAAGCCCTGGAGAGATTTGGAATGAGTGAAGCTGAAGGTATGAATCCACATTTTTCCCTCCTGATGTTTTAATACTTCACCGTGGTGCAACAGCAGGGCAGGTGAGGTGAGGGATCACCTGTACACAACCATCACCTCCTCAGGGCACCTGGCCACTGTCCCAGCTGAGCCACAAACACACAAAGAGGAGCTCTTTCACCTATTCATGAGGCTCATGAGCAAAGGCTGGGGGAAAAACAACGGAAAAAGTGATTATGGGAATAAATGGAAATTTTTTGCATGATCCAATGAACATCCTACAGACCATCTTCCATTCAGTATGGAACACTTCTTCCTCTTGTCTGATAAAGTGACATCTGGTTAGTATATTTGCCTGATTATTCAGTTCTCTGCATCACTGGGAGCAAAGTAATCTCTCTAATTGGTACACAGAATTTTTTCCAGTATGGTTAAAACAGCAGAGTCTGTGTTGAGATTCCTTCATGGCTGTTTTTGCTATCAGCATCAGAAACCATGGAAAAGGAGCCTAATTTTGTGTTTATTTGTTCACAGAGTTACCAGATTTGCAGCCTTAGAAACAGTATACAGGTCTACTTATGAAGGAAATAAAATACCCTAATTAATTTTCTGCATCACTGAAATGGAGCTTCAGTCAAATGGGGAAGGCACACATTGTGGATGTCAGAGAGCTGTCCTAGAACCAAGCCTCCAGCACTATTTGGGAGCAAAAGGTAAAATGAGACAGTAGATGAGACAAAAATGTTAATTAGAAGAGGGGTTTGGATGAGATAGGCAAATCTCCTTGTAATCTCAAATGAATCTGAAGTTTTCTTGCTGTGTTCTCATCCCATCCTGAGTTTGTTGTGCATTTTGTTCCTGAAAACAGCCCTCAGTCTATTTAGATGTTTCAGGCAATAACAGTCTGGATGAAAAGACTATTCTTCTTCCTTATTTGTTAAAACCCTAAAGGTCATTTCCCAGAGATATATAAGAGCGTTGCTGTCTTTACAATGGCACAGATTTTCTTTGCTATAAACAGGTCTGATCTATTCGGTCTGGAGTGATTTTTAAAGGCCAGAGAGTAATCACCCCCTCAAAGGTGTCTGTGTCTTTCAGAGCTGGGCTACAAATCCATCACTTGGCTGGAAAACCTCTTGGTCAGGAACACACTCCCAAAAGGAAGGCTTGGAGACAGAGCAATAATGCAAACCTGCTAGAGGTAAAATGAGCAGGATTGTGTATTTTGGGCTGTTTTCCTTTTTGCCATAAGCAGCTGGATTGAAGCATGGACACCACTCATGAAAGTGGCATTTCTCCACAGATTGTATGTGCAGTGTTAGACTTCCTCATGCTCTGACTACTTAAAATTCCTCAGGAGGCTTTTATCCCAGTATGTCTGAATATTTTAGCAACATTCATTAGGCCCAATGACATCCCAGTTACTGACTGAGAGGGCTTTTGATGCTCTGTTCCCAGAAATGGTCATCCTGAAACACATTTAGAGGGTGAGAAAGGGGCAGAAAGGGATAAAGTACCCCTGGTTCCAGGAGAGCAACAGGCATTATAAAGAAGTTAAGAAAAAGTTCCTTTTCACAAGGATAAAATTGAAAATGGTGATTTTGTAGAGCTTTGAAATAAAAAGATAGGATAACAGTCTTCTAATTCTCAGAAAGTCTGCAAAAAAAGGTGCTTCTGAAAACTGTCCTGGTCACCAAAGGGGCAAAAAAGGTTCTTGGCTCCACATACAGCAAAATTTTAAATTAGAGATTTGCAAATGCTTCCTAATGAAGGATATTTAAACAGTGAACCTGGCTGCTAAGGGAAGCTGTAAAATCTAAGTTAAAAAAGACCAATTAGACTAACACCTGTCTGGAATGGGCACAGCAGGACTCTGCATCCGTGCAGTGAAAATGGACTTAAAGCCACTATCACGCTGTGGTGCTGGTTTTTTATCCTCCAGAACCCCACTCAGGCCCTGTGCTTCCATTTTTGCTTCACACATGTCTCCCTAGACTGTGTGCAAGTCCAAGCTCAGCTGTGAGGGCTTTCAGTCTGTCTCACTTCTGAAACTCTAAGCTGCCTGGGAAAAAAAAAAAAAAATCATAAAGCTGAAGTATGTGAGATCAAAGTCCTCTCACCAAGGAGTCATGAGGATTAAAATTAATTTCATTATTGTGGGTAGAGCAGCTTTCCCAAGGGAAAAAGGTGTCTTTTTGGCTCTGTTGAGTTGGTACCTCAGCTGACCTCAGTCAGGGAAAAGCTCTACTCCATAACCATGTTTTGTGGGGCTGGGGTGAAGGATGAGGATCCTTGAGGAGAGGGGAGGTTTCCCCACAGAGCTCAGTGAGGTGTGCAAAGATTCTTCTGCTTTCCCACAGACACTGTGAATATATCAACTCTGAATGGTTCCCTCAGGCAGCTGATTCAGTTTCCTGGCACATTGTATGGGAAGCGTGGACACAACTCTGGATTCCCCTCTGGAAACCAGGATCCTTCATGCCAAAGTCAGTGCTGCTTCCTAGGGTTCTAAATTCTTGAATTTAATCTTGGCTCTGAGTTGCAAGAATGATACCCAGCGCTGTAAGTCAGCAGCATCCCCCAAATAAGTTGATAAAGCAGCTGTGTTGGCTCTAGAGCAGCTTAACTTGAGGCTTCTGAGTATGATGAATTATTGTTTAAGGAGATGTATTCATAATTCCGTTCCTTCCAAGCAGGTGGTTGATATTTTGAGATCCCTGCTGTATCAGCACTATGTATATTTGGCACAGAAACTGCATGAATATTATAAATTCTATATTTAATTGAGTCTCATAAAGAAATCCTGTAAATCACAGTCATCCCATCAAACAAACCAGGAAACTGATGTGGGGAGGTATTCAATAACACTGCTGCTTTTCGTGCCTAAGGGATAGACAAAACTTTGTTGTTTCCTTTAGAAGAAAAAGAATGATGATAGAGTCAGGTATCTTTGATGTAGTTCTGCTTATCTGAAAATAGCATAAAATCCTGATTCTTAGACTAGAAATCAAGTAATATGAGAAAATACTTTTATATTCAACTCCAAACCTCCATGAGCCAACACTCAGCCAAAAAAGCTCTCTGTTTAGGCTTTCAGCAAGACCACAATGCTACTATGTACTCAGGTTGTGTCCTGAGCGTTCTTGCTTCTTTATATCTTCCTTGAAATGTTCCTTTGTGTTTCTCTGTCTCACATATTCTGGCAGAAAATACCACAGCAACGCTTGCTGTGCAGTAAGTGGTGAAACTCCTGTGCTTACATCTGTGGATGGGAGGTGATATTACCTGCTGGGGGTTAATATTGTGCCAGCTTACTGGGACTGCAGAAATCCTCCTGCGTTCAGCTGCTCCCGAATGAGAGATGGACTAATAGTTCTTCCCATAAGATCGACTCCGGGGCTTTGGTAAAGGAGCTAAACACAATAAATTAAAGAGAGACAGTTAAAACAAGCGTTGGTCTTATCTAATAATGAGGGTAAAACACACACAGCAACGCAAGCAAAAGGAGATTTATATCTCAGGTGGGTCTGGATCTGTACAAGGCTAAAACTCTTTTCATTGTCAGTGAGTTGTTTTAAGTTCCCTGTGCCACTGACTCACAATGAGGTACTGTTTGCACCGATTTTATCTGCAGTACATCTGTTACATCAAATCAACGGGAGGTCAGGGGCTGGTACTCAATGAACGCGGGTCATTATTTGGCGGTATCTGGCAAAGGGAACAAAGGAAGCAGGGGCTGATTTTGGCACCTGACCTGCTCTGGCATCTTTTGCCCGCAGAGCACTCGTGGGAGAGAGCAGTTCGCTCCCAGGAGCAGCCGCCAAGGCAGGGAGCCCTCGGAACGGCGCTGAAAGGCACGCACGGCCGCGCTTTCCTCACAGGCTTCGAGTGCTCTCCAGAGCTGTTTGATCTGCTCCTCCAAACCCTCTTCACGCTGCTGCTCTTTGCTGCTCTCGCTGCGGAATTCATCACAGGCTATTTCATCCGGGTGAGGGCTGAGCACACCCGTGGGCTCGAGTCCAGGCAGCGCATCCCCGAGCAGGCTGCGGGACAAGGTGCCTGGCCCCGCTTATCAGCGAGGAACGGCTGGGGACTGCTCTCCCTGAGAGGGCGAGGTGCTCCTGGGGCATCGCAGCCCTGGCAGGCAAGCGGTGATGTGTGCCCTCGCTCGTCGCAGGGCAGCGAGAGGCTCTGCCTGAGATTGTTGGTAGATGTGCGCTGAAAAGCCTTTTTGATAGCAGTGGATTGCCCAGGTACGGCAAGGAGGGTGCCTGTGATAACATTTGGACATGACAGGCACAGGGCAAGAGTGATGCTGAGGGAAGGGCACTCACGGTCACAGCTCCTGTGCTGGGTGTGAGGGGAACCACAGAGCCAAGGGTGGGCTCACTCCACCTGCCAAGACCAGTGCTCGTCACTGCCCCTCTCCTCATCCTCCACCACAAACAAAGGCCAGTGACAAGCTGCAGTCGTGCCTTTTTGAGACGTTTATTTTGACCTTGTTCAGCAGCAAAGGGCACCCCGTATCCATAAATCCGCAGAAGTTTCAGAGAGGGAAAAAGCAGTTATGGGAGATCAAAAGGAAGCTGAGAGGAGGAGCAGGGGAAGTGGTGTGTGCTGCTGGTTTCCAGGTTGCTCAGGGAAGTGCAATGGGTAGCACAGCCTAAGAAGTGAATGTCATTCTATCAAGTAATAGATGTGATTTACTGTTTTTTCTCTCCTACCCGAAATGATCCAAGACAAAAATTGGCCAACACCTCCCTTTGCAGGAGCAGGAGTATTGTCATGTGTACCAAGGGGTTCACTGCGAGTAAGAATAACTATAGAATTAAGTAACTGTGAATGAGATCCTTTGAGCAGCCAGGATTTCATGAACATGGCTGAAAGAGGCCTGAAATGTATTGGAAAGTTACCATGTTCAAATGCAATCTTCACATTTTCCTATTACACAACGAAGAAAATACTTTGCCCACCAGAAAAGGGCCTGAGCTTTACTGTAATAAAAGCTGAGAAGTAACTCTGCTAAAGTCATTGGTGTGAGCTAATGAGCTGTGAAAATACTCTAATATATGAAACAATACCTGCCCAAGGTTTCCTGTTGATTTCAGAGGGACTGTTTGTCCAGCAAGTTACTGCTCTGTACAGGTAAGCCTATGAGCATCTGGGTTTCTGCTAAAATAAGATTACATGTCTATTAGACTATCCAGAAGCTACAACACTGCAATATATGGTATTACCATGCACTGAAGATAGGTCCTTGGGAAATTATTCAATAGAAATATGTAGGAGACCAATTTCCTCAGTAACAGCAAATCTTTCAAGCACTGCAGTTTAGGTGACGATTCAGCTCTTGGAGTAGAATCCATTTAACTTTGGATTTGGAAAGGACAGGGCTGGAAGTTAGGGAGCAGCAGATTTATGTGTCACTGGATTATAGTGGTGAGGCTATTTTGCAAATAACCTGCCCTCTGAAACTGCTGACTGTAAGATGCTTTAGGAATATTGACGTTTTGCCACAAGAAAGCTCACACTCAACTCATATCAGCAGATGACTTAACAACACATTTCACTTGCCTAAATGAAACAATCCCCACGTCCTCATAACAATTATAAGAACATCCTTCAGTTATTATGCTACCCTGCAGCAAGGAGAAGGGTGTTGATCCAGGCCTATGTTTCATTTACAAAAAGAGTTTTTTCTGGGAAGAAAACAGAGGATATGAAATACTCTAAAACATTAAGCAAATGGCTTAATCTCAAAGAAGAAACATCCTCTGAAGAAAAGTAAAGTGCTCAAAGTGTCTTAAGAACAAAGAAACACAAGCACCTGGGTCTGAGAACTGCTCTGGAGTAAACTGTTTCATATTGCAGTCATAACAGGGGCTCAAGCAAGGGGCAATCTTCCTCAACCAAACAAAACAAAACCATGGGAGGTCACTCCAAGGAGTTTTATGTGGTTTATGCAAGGGGAACTGAATAGACACCTGCTGTGTTTTTTTCCCTGTGAATCACAGAGCCCTCGCTGGCACTGTGAGCTGACTCAAGGGTTCCACAGTCTCTATTCAGTCCTGCCATCCCTGCTTCAAAACCTGGGCCCGACAGGGGATCTGTGACAGCAGCACAGTTTCCATATGACTGCTTTGGTAGCTTTGCCAGTGCTATAAAGCATTTACTCCTGAATCTGCCTCGCTGAAGGTAAAAGAACAGCAAACAGGCAGTGCACATGCCCTGGGACGTCATCCTCTCCATTCTCTTTTCAGCCTTGCTCCTTCTCGTAGCCAATTCTTTTGGTATTGGATGAGAAAAACTGGCTATAAGCAGGGACAATGCTGTTGCAGGTGCATTTAAAGAATGGAAAAATTGAGTTTCACAGTTGAAAGTGCTGCTGAGAAACCTGAGACCTGCTGCTACGTACGTAGAAGACCTGGCACCCCTGTCCTTTGGAAATACTGCAGAGTGTGCCCTGCCTGCAGCACCAGCCCCATCGATGGCACGTGGGCAGCCATGGGAACATGAGGAAGTGCTGCTTTTCTCTCTCTCTCCACTAATCCAGAACATTTCAGTGTTTTTATATTTGCCTTCTCTGTTGTCTTTTCAGGTGTGCAGCTCTCGATGGGCAGTCTGGGCTCCCTGACACCTCAGAGATGGGTTAATGTCATCCTCTGCATCCTTGAATTCTAAAATCAGAATTTCATTTGCCACAGCATTTATTGCATTCAGTTTTCCTCTTTTTCTGAGGTTGAGTTGTTTAATTTCCTGAAACTCACTAAGAAAATCAACCCAGAAGGCCAGAGCTGTTCCTTGTGTTCTAAATACATATGCAAAGACTCTCAGCTAATTAGTGCTAAATTAAAATGCAAAAGGAATATCCTTTATTTTTAGGTTATGTGGATAAATCAGTTACTTCCTTTACTGTTTCTGAAGAAAGATCAGCCACTGCATGCTGTTAGTGCCACTGAGAATAATAAAAAAGTCATCACAAAATGATGTCTTGATAAAACACAACGACCTTTAAAGCTGAAGCTGTGGGAGCAAACCGGATAAAAAATGTTTTCAGAATGCACACAAAAAGGTCTACAATGAAAGGAAAACTGATTATTCTCACATTCTTAATTATTTTAAAAGATTGATGCAATTAAATTAGGTATTATTTTAAAACAGTGGGATGTCATACCACGCTGGCTCCATTATTCATTTTTAAAAGAACTTTCATTTTTTCTATTTACGAAACAATGCTGATTTTTATACACACACTTTTCATTTTTCCACACGTACTGTAAAACAAGGACACACATTTTCTCAGCAGGAATTGATTACTAACTGGTCACTTTAAGCCATGTGGTCTTCCTCCCTTGTAATTATTGACTATGTCCTTATCCATTTCAAAGGTTCCTAGCAGCAGACAACAGCTGGGGTCATTCTTATTGCTCCTGAGTAATCTTGTTTGGTACAAATACCCGAATTCACAAAGGAGCCAGCCACTGTCTCAAGGTTTCTGTGTACAGAAGCTCTCATGCAGGGGAAAAAAAATAAATTAAACCCCCAAGATCTTTGCTAGCATTATTTCATTTTCTTCTCTTCAGATTCTTGTCCTGATTTTAAAATTACATACAAGTGGTCTCAGAGTGTTTGAGCCAAGGTCATATTTTTTCTATATTTTTGCATAATGCCTTAAAAGATGAATTTCTAATCTCTTATTCTGACTGGGTAGGTCATCTGCCCTAAATATAACAAATAATATTAGAATTCAGGCTTTGCTGATGTTGAAATTAAATGAGGGACTGGGAGGACGAGCAGGATTGAGGGGGTGCGTGTGCGACCTTTTTCAGTAATCCCGGTTTGGATCTATAAAATAAATCTCTTCTTTTTGAAGAAACACATTACCACAAAATCCCCAAACCAGCCAGAAAATACCCAGCACCAGCATTGCAGGGTTAGCATTTGAATGAGGTTGAGGAACCAAGTCCGTGAGAGGAGGTCTATTCTTAATTGAAGCGAACTCCTGCTCGCAGCGAGGAGGAAGCGTGTGAAACACTCAGCTCTGTTGGAAAGGTTAGGCACATTCCTCCAGGCTTTCCTGGCTCTTGGGGACTGAAAAGGCAAGAGCAGGGTAATGAAGGGACTGAAACGTGAAGTTAAGGACCCACATCTGTTGACGACTGCAGAATTCCCGTGGCCAAGGAACTGAAGCTTGCCCAGCATGTGTCATGGCAGGAAACAAACCTGGCTTCATGTGCGCTCCACATTAGTTACTTTTGAAAGAATCTGGGATGGAATCACGAGTAAATAGCCAAGCAAATATATTGGTATATCCTACCTCGAAATTCCATACTGCTGGCATGGAGATTTTCCTGGAAAAAAATTCATTTTTATATCCTTCAGTCAAGCTGCTACAGAACTCAATCACCATCTGTTTTCTGGATTCAGGGAACCCTTGGATGAAGTCCTATTTCTTGCTTTTTATTTCCTGGAAGGATTTCTTCCCCTTTTCCTCTGTCTGAGTCCTGTGGTACACCTTGAACTCCAGACTGGACAAATGAAGCTCACTATTTTTTGCAAGAGGGATTGCAAGAGGGAGAAAGATGGGTTGTTTATCTCTAAAAAATACCTGTGAATAGAGTAGGAAATTCTCCATTCCAAGGCAATAAGGAGAGAAAAAGAGAGGGTTTTTTTTATTTTTTCCCCCCCATTAAACTGAACAGAAGTTTCCTTCTCTCCTGGATGGGAGGAGAATCTTGGTCCCTGTAGTCTCTGTTCCTGCTGGGTTTTCTATTTCTCAGGGCCACGTGTAAAATCCTTTCCTTGACTGTCCCAGGAAGCTGAAGGCTAAAGCAAAATTCTCGTGCAAGAGATCTGCATGATGCCATTATTTTCCTGGTAAAGGGAGTTTGAGCTTTCTAGCCCCAAAGTCTCAGTGATTCCCACAGACCTCTGAATGTGGAACACTTGGCAGGCTTGCGAGTAAACAAAATTTAATCTTCCTCGAAAGGCCAAACCTTCCAACTTGGATTGCTTTGTTTGCCCCTATGCTACTTCTGTCTGTGTTTCATAGCAAAGTGAAAACAGAGGGAGTTATTTGGAGAATTTTAAATTGGGGCATTTTTACTGTCTTCAGCTTGTTCCAGATAAAGATGCCAATGTCAAAAAGGGAAAATCTTTGATGGTTACAAAGGAATTTCCAAAGCAAGCAAATGTCTGAAGTGCAATCCCAGATTTTCACTCAGGGTCAGATTTTGAGAGGTGTGGCAAACACTCCATATCCCTTTTCAAATACAAGTTTAAAGTGAAGGAGTCTAATTAACAACTCCGAGATATGTTTAACTCTTTGATGTTAAAACTCTGATTAGCTCTTCCTGTCTGGGGAAGAACACTTTATGTTGCCATAGCAAAAATTAAGTAATGTTAAGGAGATATTTGTTCTTATCATTACCAGGGAGCTCTAGAAATACTTAACAAGAACAGTTCTTTGCCATGCACACAATTTTGAATTAATAAATCAGGAAAAGGTTTTCATAGGCATTTACTGGCACACAGACTCACTGAATCACCCTTGGACTGCTTTGATAACCATAGCACAAATAAATAAGTATTACACATTTTCTTAATCTCAGCGCTGATTGTATATTGCACACAAATCATCCCTGAAACTACACTGGTATCTACTCAGATTAATGTAATTTTTGATGTATGTACCTTGGTGGTTCGTACAGCTCCATGTTCTTTATAAATCTGCTATTAATTCAACTGAAGTAGCAGGTTCTTCTCTTGTGACATTGGTACCTGTTTGCTGCGTTATCCCATCACACTGACTGACTGCCGTGCAGTCTCTGGGTCTCACACGTTGGAAGAAAATAAATGGTTGCTCATACATAAAGGAGGAAAGGAAATGTTCCGCTTGAGGGTTACTACAAGTCAGTGCAGCCTGTGCTTTGCAGAGGGTTGTAGGCTTTGGTCTGCCATGAGCACAGGAAAAGGCCAGAGTTGTTTGCAGCCCAGCAGCTCAACCAGTTGAAACTCTAAGCAGAAATAAGAAAAGGCCTTTTAGAAAAGGCCCACCCAAGGTTAAATGTTTGCCCTGTGTCCATCCTTGCTTTGGTGTTTGGAGCTGGGTTCGGGGTCAGCGCTGCATTTCCCAGGACAGCCCAAGTCAAGCAGATCAGTGAGCAGGGCAGGGGAATTTTAAACTCTGAACATCTCTCTCCAGCAGTAAAACTCTGCTGTTCATTATAAATCTATAAATTATCTACAAAATAAATGGATACTCTGTTGCTACGAAACAGGACATGCCCTCCTGTGTGATCTGTGTCTTCCTGCGTGCTGTGGCTCCCTGTGTGTTCAGAACATCAGGGATGGGCTTTGTCTCTGTGTTTGCATCCTATGGCTGAATCTCAACCCATATGTTATAACAATGCTATGGAAGGTGATTTGGAAAGGCACCCTAATTAAATAGCGCAGTTGGCCAGCTAGGAAATTCAACATTGTGACTTAATATCACAGTATGAGTCCATTTAGAGAGCTGGTTCTGTCTAGGGGAGCTCAAGACATGTTTGATTTTGAGAGCTGAATTAAGCAAGCAAAATGGAGAACGCATATGGATGGGGCCATGTTTAAAAATCTTACCTGTAAGAAGTAAACTGCAATTTTGTTTGCAGACCATCCATAGAAATGTTCTAGAGAATCTTAGAATTGGCTCCCACTAACACTCACTGGCATTGGTGCTTATCCTGGTCCTTGGGATAGCTCCTATTGCACTCGTGGAGTAATTCCTTGAATCTGTTAAATTTTCATTCTTTCGAAGGGAAAAGAAAACCACAATAGGGACTGTTACAGACATATCCTGGGGTGACGTTTTATCCTCCTTCTGTCATGAGCTGGGAGACAGAAGAACCGGGAAAAAGAGAAATGAGCCATGAAAAAAAATGTGCAAAAGATGACACTTGGATCATTGCATGTCAGAAATGTCATACAGGACCAGAATATTGTCCTCAGTCAGCAATGACATCAATTTTTCAGTGTCTTCACCATTGTTTTACTGGGTCCAGAAGAGCTAAGTGGACACAGCACAAACTCAATCATCACCTGCCAGTTACATTCTAGAAATTAAGTCAATCTCTCATGCAGTTATTGGAATTCTCGGCTAGTTTATGTGCTGGCCACCGTGTCACTTTAATGCCCAGCATCACTCTTGTGTCCTGTGTGATACAAGCATTTCAGATAAGTTACAACATGAGATGTATTGAACCCCGGGCACAGGATAACTGAGGGGTTTTTGGTAACAATTATAATAAATATAAAAAGAAATAGTGGAAAGGAAGATTTAACCAGCATCTGCTGATGTGGGATTTTTTTCCATACTGGTTCCCAACTTTGACATGTCCTTTGCCAAAATCCTCTTGCGGTTTGCAAGAGGTGTACTTTACATTTCAACTCCATCCTTCTAGATTCTGGGATCACACAGTGAAGTTCTCATACATCAATCAAATGTAAAAACTTGCAGTTTTTAAAAAAAAAAAAAAACCACAACAAAAACCAGCCTGGATAGGCTTTTTTTTTTTTTTCATTTTCTTTATTATAGATATTATCAACTTGTAGAGAGTGATAAGTTGTATGAATATTGTAGAGTGACCTTGGTATCCAACACTGGCTTGCAAAGGACTAAGGAGTAGATGGGAACCTGCCAAGAGGTATCAGACTCAGGGAAAAAAAGTGGAAGTTGAGAGTAGCTGAAAGGGAAAAGCTCCTTTTTGAAGCTTGTAGCAGCTTCATGGAGAGACTGATGGATGATGATTTGCATTAGATTTTGAGGAATTCCCATGGGATTTTGGTTGTATGGGACCAGCTTAAAGGGTCTCAGTTTGCTTCCCTCTCTTTTCTTTCCCTTTGTACAATTTCCTTTGGAAGGAACCAGTCTCAGCTGACTCCTGCTGGTTTGTGCAGCATGATCTCAAATCCCACAGCAGCTTGTCACAAACCCCAAAGCACCCACAGACACCTGCAGAAGAGACACTTGTTACATCCAGCCAAAGGCACATTCTGTAGATAATCTTGCCAGAAGCAAAATTCTTGTTAATTCTCCTATTTCACTCCACATGTTATTAAACAGGAAATATCAGTGCAGTACAAAGCTCACAAAAGAGCAATGACACAGAGACATTTCTAAGATGCTGGGAAAAACAGGGTTTAGGTTCACTTCAGTAATTACTGAATTCCTGAAGGAGATGCAGCATGTTTTCTGTCTTTCTACATATTTATTATTTCTATCTCCTCTGCCCTTGGTGAGCTATTCAATCAAGGCAGGAGAAGGTTCATCTGAAAGGCACAGAGGTTTTTCATCAAATTTTTCTTCAATAAAAATTTGTGAAACTGAGTCTTAGAACACACCCAGTTGCTGGTTTTATTTTATTTTTTTTTAAACGTTGATGTCTTCCTTTCTACTTTATCTTCTCTGCAACAGCTGGCAGTACCACTGCCAGATGCCACCAAAGTCTACAGAGTATTAAAAGCAGGCCAGCCCTAACCCTGGGCTTGAAAGAGTGATGATGTCTCAGCAGCCAGAGGACACAGAGGAAATGAATGAGACAGAAGGAGCTTGTCAGAGAGCTACAACGTCAAACTAACCAAATAACAGACCTGAAATTCAAAAGGCAGCTGGGTAGCTCCAACAATAAGCAGATGTACTCACACCTTTTTTTTTTTTTTTTTTTTTGTCCTTTGGTGGAAATTAATTTTCTTAAGCAATTCTTGGACCTCACAGATGACTGCAGAATATGTCTGAATTGTATTGGCAAGAAAAAAATTGGGTCTGGAGGCATCAGGTACAGAAAAATCCAAGAAAAGTTTTCTTCCTTAGTGCTGGCCAAAGGCACGGGTACGATATTTAGATGGGGAATGCAGTGTGGCAGGTGGCCACTTCCTCACTGGATACCTCTCACTGTCTGGGGAGGTTAAACCATCCTGGTCCTACCGTCAATAACATCCAGGGTGATACAAATCCACAGGTCTGTCCTGTCTTAGTCGAATCAATGGAATTACAGCCTTTAGCACGAGTTCAGAGCAAGGCTGAGCCACCTCCATAACTGTGCATCCTGTCCTGCTGTCTTCTCTGCTCCATCAGGAACTGGTGTGGTTACACCTACTAGTGGCAGCCATATGATCCAAAAATATGATATTCCCGCAGCTGATTTACAGTGATGATTCATTTTCACTTCCAGAGTTTTCTGGAAGCTTCCAAAGGGTAGTGGTGGAGCTGCCCCCCTTAATCCCCTCTCTGAGTTGCATCTCGTGGTGCACTGTTGAAGCCAAGCAGCCTGAAAGTCAGGAGAGGAAGATTTCCAGGGTGTTGGACATTCACTGGCAGTTGAAGCTGAGGCAGTGGCTACTGAGAAGCCAACTGGAATTGTTGCTGATGGTAAGGAACTGAAGCCAAAGCAATCCAAGCCAACAGGATTGTTGGAAGCCAGCAAGACCCGTCTCTGGGGTCTGTCCTACTGAACATATGTTTGGAACTCAAACAAGGAAAGGAGGATCTCGAGGGACATGAATCAGACTAGTTGAGCAACACTGGAAACTTGAACACTGCTGCAAAGCCAAAATGTCTTTGTCTTATCATATCCAAAATGTATTAAAGCAAAATACTGCAAAATAGCAGAGAAACAAAGTCTGATCCAAATCAATATTTGGAAAAAAAAATGTTGACAAAGAGCACAATCTACGTGCCAAGTGTTCTCTTAGGAGCAGACTAATTTTGTGCAGACATTTCTGAATAGGAGATACATTCATAAAAATGTCTTGTCACTGGGTTTCAGCACAGCATGGGAACTCCTCACTGAATTAGTTTCCAGCCACGACTCCATCCCCTCCTTTCTCTCCTTCTCCCGCTATGACCAGTTAGCAGCAGCCACTCCCTCCTGGTCTCTCCACAGGGGTTAATTCATTCATCTGTGTTATGCAGCCTCTGGGATTGCCCTGAGAGTTTCCAAGGTAGAAAGAGAAAGTAGAAATAAAAAGCAGCTCCCCGCATGATTTTTGAAACATGCAAAATACAATAGTAATAAAAATAGTAATGAGCTCATTATAATAGAAATGGCCTCATTAGCAGTGCAAATGCCAATCATATACGTGGCCAGGTTCCTGATGGTGCAGGGAGTCCTTTGAACACTGTCCTTCCCTGCTCCAGCAGAATAAATCCTATTTAAAAACATGTAATTTGTCCAATCCTTGGGCTGCTGTCCCTCCCTTTGCTCCCCAAAAGGTCACTGCAGTATATAATGCCTGGACATATGGGATGTGGGTGGTGGGATGCACATCCCTGTGCACTGCTCTGGGCAGTGCCTCTCCTTCTCCAGGCTTCCACTGCCGCAACAGGAGGGAGAAGATAACTCCATTTGCTGGCAAGAAATGTCTTGAGCATGCAATAGGAAAATGTATTTGAAAATATTTTAATTGGAAGGAAGGCAGTTTCCATCAGGGCATTTGCAGATGCACAGGAAGAATGGGGATTATAACAAGTTCTGACATTTTGGGCCAGTTGGAGTGCACCACCCATGACTGTGCATGTCCTGCTGCTCCAGACATACCTCCCAGGAAAACTCAGTGAAGGAGGATGGCACCTGCCTGTGCCTGGAGGATGGGTCATCCCTCCTCTCCACTCCAGCCAGGTGGAGTGGCTTCTTCCCTCCCAAAGTTTGAGGCTGAAATATCACCTTGGCTGAGAACATGTGGGCCAATGGTCATGGTGGGTGAAGTAGAGCAGCCAGTGGGTGGGAGAAGATAAGGGCCCAAATATGTTGTGTGGGTAGTAATTGAAAAGAAAATGTGCATTTCAGTCTTTCCTAGCAAATGGGTACATATAAGCACTGGAAAGCTAGAGCTGAGCTCCCAGTATCAATGCATTTTCCTAGGTACAGGAGAAAACTCATCTTCATTTTCTAGAGCTGGGATTGTACTGCAGGAAATGCAGAGCTAAAGTAACTGGGCTTAGTGGGCTCTTGGCTGGAGGCCCCAGAAGTTTGGCACCTTTCTCTGGGCAGTGGTGAAGCTGATGTGTCACCTTTCTGCTGGCTGACATCCACAACTCTGTGTCCACACACAGCCCCTCCTGGGTCACTCATTTTTCTCAGTACAAATTTATCTGCTTTAGGGATCACTGTTGCAGGACCTGGAGTTCAGGGGGTCTCAAATGGCAGGATCTGCAGCACTGTAGTCCCTCCACACACAAAAGTCTCCATGACTTTTCCACAGTCACACAAAATCCCCAGAGCAGAGCAGGGAGTTAAGCCCTGCCCCACAGGGCCAGGCTGTGCCAGAACTGGCAACCAGCACACCCTGCATACAAAATTCTTGTTTCCATTTGTAATCTAGGCTACCAGAAATGTAGAACTCCATCAAGATCTGCCAGGTGGTAATGAGCCACGCTCTTCAAAAATGTACTTAAAATTGAAAGTGATTAAAGATGCTCCAGCCTGCAATTGCCTGTTACTCACTTGTGCTCAAAACGGTTCATTTTTCACATCATTCCAGGAAGTTGTAACTTCTTAAAGCAATGTTCCTGGTAATGAGGAGAGAGCAGCAGTAGTAGCAGCCACTGAGCATTGCCTGTGCTGCAGCAGTGTCAGGAATGCTGCCTTCTGCGGATGGTGGAACAAGCGTGGGAATGTGGCAAAGAGAGGCAGCACCTGGTCCCACTGCTCAGCATCTCAGTGCCCGGGAGGTGACCACTCACCAGAACTCCAGCTTGGTCCAGAGAAAGGCTGAACCTGGCAAGGCTTGACCTGGCTTGGTCTGAGCTCCTGAGATCAGTGTTGGACTCAGAACAAGGGAGCCCCTGGTACTTTTCAGCAACGTGGCACTACCTGTAATCCGAGTAAAATTCCTGCCTCTCGGAAGTTGGCCTAGGAATAAGAAAGGGCTTTTAGCAATCTATTTTTAGGCTTTCTACTTTTTAATTTTGAAGCATAGTTAAAGTAGGTACAACAGACAGACACATCCTGCCACTAAACCTCAACGCTCTGCCTTTGCCTCCTTGGCCTTTATTCTGCGCACATTTTTGATTTACGCATTTTACTTTTCAGACAAAGTTAAACGAGACCTGCTTTTTTTCTGTTGCAAAAGTAGTGCCACTTTGGTCGATAAATGTATCAGAGAGATACCACAATGCTTAAATAAAGTAGAAATATAAATAAATAATTTTAAAAAATCCCAGGCACTTGAGACAACCACTCCATACCAGACACTGTAATTGCAGGACGGAGTGCTGTGGTTGTCCTGGCTGCCTCCATGCAGAACCCAGGGCATGGAATGAACCCTAATGATATCCCAATAGTTTGTGACAGTGAAGAATATAAATTTGATCTATATGGGCTCCTCTGGCTGGAAGCTGCCTCCCTGTAGAAATGTATCTACCATACACAGAGAGCATTAGTTTTATGTGTGCTGTGGTGTGTTTTTACTTTTGCTTCCCATTTTGCTGCTCAGGTTGTCACCAGGACATCCTCAGCCCACATTTCCTGGGGTTGCTGTCAGCTATGGCACTGCTTGATGGGGCCAAACCTCCTGAAAAGAGACAGAGGAGGAGAGAAAGGAGCAGTGCTGGCAGACCAAAGGTGGCCTGGAGAGCCAGGGCTTCGGGCTGTGCTCGTGGTGGTGGGTGCAGTGGGGCTGTGACAATCTCAGCAGTTCTGATGAAGACAAACCTGTGCTTCATCAGGGCACGGTCATTTGGTGCCTTTCACTGCTTTGGCTGCGAAGTTGAAATCACAGAAATTGTGAATTATGTGCTGCTGGCTGGTTCTGCTGCACATTCTGAGTTGGAAAGAAAAAGGGTGCAGCAGGTTCCCACCGCACGGTCAGGCCCAGCACTGAGCTCCAGACTGCTCCTCCTCGTACCTCCTGGGATGTTTTCTCACCCGTTCATTCCTCTGTCTTCTCAAACTCTCTGTGATCAGGCGTGTGCTCACAGGACTGCCTGGATTCATAACCTGCCTGGCACAAGCCTCTGGCTCGGCAAGTGGCATGATGCTTCATTTTAGCTTGGAAGAGGATATTGTTTTACACCAGCGTTATCTCATCTTTAAACAGAGGGCAGCGATCGCAGCTGCTGAGTTTGTGAATTTTACCTCAATAGAATAACACCAGTAATTTTTACCTGTTCGGAAAAGACTCTGCACATACAGCAGTGTATAAACAGTAAATGGCAACGTTATTAATAATTATCCATTTTGCTAATGACAGGGACTTATCTCAATATTAATAAGAATAATAAGCTTGTTCAAGATGACTTAATCTCATTTAATCTGAAGAATTTATCTCAATAATAAGGCAAAATATTTTAGAAGTATAAACAGGAAGATGTGTGTAAAGACTACAGAGAAACTCTGGTGAACAAAATAAATCTGCCTTCTTACTCAGGTGTGTACCTGGGACTAAAATCACCCCAAACCTTGACTTATACATGATGTACTTATGCAAGGAAAAAAGCTAGGAAGGTGAGGATATTCCTGGGCTGTACAAGAACAGAGAGATCCCCAACCAGAGGTGGTGGGAGTGGCACAGCAGCAGAGGGGACTTGTCTGTGAGCTTGGGCAAGGGACATTTTTTGGTTCCAAAATGACATCCCACTGGTGGGGTCCTGTGCTGCAGAGGCTCCAAAACGGCAGGAACTGATTTCCTGTGAGGAGTTTGTGATGGTTGGAGCTGCCCCACATCCCAGGCGCAGCTAAAACCCCCCAGGACCAGCAGGGCTCCCTTCTCACGCACAGCCTGGAGCTGCCCCTCACTCCTGCCCATGCAGGTCAGGAGAGGTCCATGCCTCAAAGCAGAGGAGGACAGCTGAGAACACAAGTTAGCAAAAGGAAATGAAAGAACAGCAAGTACCAGATGATTAATGGTACCGATATGAACCCTGCTGACAGCGCAGAGCCTGGGCACCTCTGCTGAGACAGATTAACTTGGTCTCTTGAAACATGGGAACTAAAGGAAAAGAAGCTACCCACTGGGAAATGTCTAAATCCATAGAAGAGTAATGAGCGTGTTTGGGATGAAGGAATTGGCTGGAGAAAATTTCTGGCAACGTCTGCCAGTCTTTATCTGAGTGCTGAACATGCACTCAGCTCTGCATGCAGATTTGGGACTACCAGTAGCACGTCTCCTGGCTGAAAAGTCAAAAGGCAGTAGCACAGGAATGGATCTTCATCTTTTCTGAAGTAGTTTGAAACCATTCCCGAGTTCTATTTTCCCACCCTGACCTATATTTCTGTGGCGATTCATTTTTCTGTTCTTTTTTTTCCAAGGATGGCAGAGAGCACAAGCTTTGCCCTGGCTGGGTTTTCTCACCCTCCCTGCCCATCACAGCGAAACCATGGCCACACTGGGGAGCAAATCCCCCCTGGACCATCAGCCTCCCATTTCACTTACAGGATCAGGGCATGCTCTGGAAACTTCAAAGGCACAAAGAGAGGTCAAATACACATTGAAATACTGGTGTGAGTGCACCCGGGTGTGAGACGCGCCGAGTTTTCCGTCAGGGATTTATGGTGTATTTATTCATGTCATGAAAAGAGCTACCCAGTGGCAAGCAGAAGCCACTTGTGGATTGGTCCTGGCATGAAATTTCCACAAAAAGTAAATAAGAGCTTTACCCAGGCCTTGGGGTTATGACAGGGATCTGCATCCTCCTGTGCCTGAGAGCGCAGGACTTGCATTTTCAAGTGATGTTGGACACAGTTCTGCACTCTGGAGCCACAGGGTATTACCTGTCTTGGCCAGAGCACGATGTGCACTTCATAAACAAGGGGCTGGTTTCACTTTATGTGGCCGGGGGCACAAGCACCCAAGCAAAGAAACAGAATATAAATTTTATTACTCACCACATTTCCTTCCCTCATTACCCCTCCGGCTTCACTCTGCTGAAGAAGTTACAAAACTTTAGTATTGTGTCAAAACACTGGAGACCAGCAGGATTTTAAGGCCTGATTCATAACTCACAGAACATCAAAGGAAAAGTCCCAGTTTCCCGAGTTTCTTTTTCTCATCTTTGCGTTCAGGGTCTGGCCACAGCTGATTTTTTGATATGCAGAATAAGCACAGCCCAAGCTGCCCGACTTTGGTGGCATCTCATTGGGCTGAAGCAGCAAAAGCCTTGCACAAACATCTTCTAATGATTCGTATTTTGGGGAGGAGGAACATCACCTCTAGGAATTCAGCTTTATTGGATACTGTAATCCAGAGGAGATAAAAGCACTCACTAATTACTGCTGGGTTTTGTTTCTTTGAAGAATTGGGTTAAATCTCTTCTGAAAGAAGATGTCTGTTTGTGCTCGTTAGATGTATAATTTAATTTGTTTAGGACTTTTTCCTTTTCTAGGGTTTTGTTCTAATGATATCTGTGCCTTTTCTTTTCTCCTTTCCCTCTCTTCTTTCCCTCTCTTTTCTCCCCAAAGGTATGAACTTTTGATACACTCTAGATTTATTTTCTTAATATAACAATGATCATCCCCAAGTTGATGCATCTTCTTTGGGGCCTTATTTTTTTCCTCTTTTTTCCCTGTTGAAAACTCATTCCCTTAAAAAAAAAAAAAAAGGCTGCTGCTCTTGCTTGCCTGTTTAATAATTCTGAGATTTATTTGCTTATGGGCCTTTCCTGGCTGAAACCTATATTCGTGCTACACTGAAGAGAGAACTCAAAACATACACTATAGAAATGAAAAAAAAAATTGTAATATTATAATTTATCTGTCAACCACTACTATGCAACCTTGCAGAAGCAGAGAAAATTGGGCTGAAAGGGAACTTGGGGCTTCATTTAATTCATAATTCTTCCCCAAGTCAGGACCAACTCTGCCTACATCATTCTTGACAGATGTTTTTCTAACCTGCTCTTAACAGCCTCCAGTGGCACTGGGTACACAACCTCCCACGGCAATTTCTATTAATATGCAACCGTTCCCGCTGTCAGAAAGTTTTTCCTAATGTTTAACCCGAATTTCCTGAGCAGCAGTTTAAACCTGTGAGCTCTCATCCTGTTCCCGTGTATTTGATCTTGTTAAGTCAATCCGGCTGAGGGAAGTGGTTTAGCACAGCTCCCAGGAGCTTTCTGCACTTGTGTTGCTTCGCAAATTCAGACAGATTCTGAAAAACCCACCCACTGAGAGCTACACCCGAAATGCAAATAGAGAGCAGCTGTTTGCCCTGCCCCTGTCAGACATCTCCAGATTTTGCTGTGTCCTGGGGGGAAGAGGAGAATAGAAAAACCCTGCACTTAATTGCACAACTCCCTTCCCACCATGGAACACAACAACATTCTTCGCTCCTGCCCTGGGTTTACACACTGAGTTTCCAACATTTGGGTGTTGACCAGGTACTCCTGCACTGACCATATGAGGATTTGCATGATTCATTGTAAATGAATCGTTACCCTTCCCCCTCACCCTGAAAATAACACCCAAAAATAAGTAATACTTCCAGCATGCTGTACAAATAAAGAAACACTTTGATGGACTATCCTATTTCTCACCTAGAGGATGGGAATATGGACTCTGCTATTGACTTGTAGATGCTCTCATGGCTCTATAAATGAAGACTAATGTTGCAGTCAGCTTTGCCACTGGCCTGGGAGATTCATTTGGGTCAACCAAATAAACCTTCCTTTACCTACGTTACCTGAGTTCCTGTGTCAAAGGGAATTATTAAATACCCCAATGTATTTGCAAAATGCTCCGAGATTAGTAAATCTGAGGTGTGCCCCATTTTACTGCTCTCAGATTTAGGGATTATCAGGGGAGTTTATAAGATTCCTGGGTGTTAAACGCTGCATAAGGGGAAGCAGCTCAAAGGCTTCACAGCCAAGGAGCCACAACAGTTTCTGACTCCCCTAAGGCAAGAGGGCTGAGGGGGATCTTACTTCTGGCAGCCGCTGGTGCCCCTCAGCCTTTTCTCTTTCTCTCTGAAGTAGCAGCAAGAGTTTTCCAGGGCTTTTCCAGAGGCAAAGGAGACATCTGCTAACCAGGACACAAAACAGCTGGGTCACAGCTCTCTGCTGCTCCCGGCAGTGGCACTGATTTTGCCTACCCCTGGCATTGGCCCTGTCTGGCTATTAGTATTTATTTTCATCATTATTATTTTTACTACTACTATTCTAAACAACAATGGAATAAATTCCTTCTCAGAATGATTTTTTTTTTTTTTAAAGTTACTAGACCCTGCAGCAATGGACAGTGAAATATTCTCATTGTATTGGGGTGTGATTCCTTCTCGCTGGGTGAGGGGAACAGGGAACTGTGGCCGGAACAAACTGGGTGTTGGAATCAGACAGGAGAGGGAGGGAGGGAGTGCCTGAGGCATTTGGAAAGGCTGGCTTCTCTAACTGTAGAGCAGTTGTAGCCTTGGAGGCACAAACCCTGAAAATCTGGAGGTCCCACAGCGTGACAGACCAAACGGGTAGGAAAGCAGGGAGGATCTATCAGACCACAAATGAGCAAAGAATTGAAAGCATTTTTTTTTTTGATTGATGCCAAATGATTGTGTTGCTGGCTTCAGGAAAATGAAATACTGAACAACAAAACACCATCATTTGGGGCTAATCAAAGATTTCTTTCTCAACCTCAAGCTGAAACACTTTTGGTTTGTTTGATCCAGAAAAAAATAATAAAAATATCACAGACACATTTTAAATTGAGGTATTTTGGACTGGAAAGAAAAAGAAGGACTAAATTACTTTGTTTTCTTTTCCAAGTTTTGACCAGCTTTCCTGTGTGAAACTGTCACAAATCTGCCCCAAATAGTTTTTGACCAAGAAAGAAAAATACAATCGCAACGTCTCTTGCTTTAACTCAAGCTTTTTTCTCTTTGGCAGGGCACCATAAATGCATCATAAGGGCTGCATTTCCACTGCCCTGTGATCCCTTGGATATTTGGGTGATGTGTCAGGTTCCCCCGAGCAGACTGAGGTCCTGCTGTGCCCAGAGTCACGGACAAGAAACAAAATAAATCCCAAACCTAAGGAGCTCACATTTCGTTTTCACTGCCTGTTGAAAAGAGCTACGAGGTTTGGCCTGGAAACCCCGAGACTCTTCTCCAAAAGGACATTTGACTTTCACCTCTCTGCAGAAAATGTGGCTGCAGCAGATGCTGTGCTGAGGCTACAGTCAGAGACCTCGGCCAGCAGGAAGGATGGTTTATCACTTCCCTCCTAAGTGACAAATCAATAAAGCCTCTTCAAAACCAGGCCCCATAGGTTACACTGCATCAACAAGTCTGTAAGCACAGTCATGGCTCAGTCTCACAGGTGGGACCAGGGGCCCAGCGCTGCAACACAAAACCTCAGAGGCACAGGACCAAGGGAAAGCAGCTTAAAAACAAAGTATGCACAGTAATTTCCACAGAAATAATTTTTTAAATTATAATTTCTTTCTTGCGTGCCTTAGCTCATTCTCCAGCAATAAACAGAGCAGAGTTTCTAACAAAATAAACCCAAATACACTTGTGTATCTCTCTTACATTATGCACCTTCACACTTCACAGCCTCCACCAGCCCTGTTTGCAGCACACCCCTGAAGCAGAAAGGTGCCAGGTGAAAAACAATAATTTCTAGAAGGCAACAGGTCCTGATCTTGCACAGGTCCTGCCAGCAGCTGCTCTGCTCTTCTCCAGGCTGACAAACACAGGCAGGACACACAGCCTCGCTAAAGGGCAGTTTCAGAAACAAGATGCTTTTGCAAATGGGAGAGCTTAGGCTGGGCTTGAGCTTTGAGTTGGCAGAACAACATTTAAGGGGCTGATTCACTGCCCTCCAGCAGAGCGAGACTGTCCCTGGTACAGCCCTGAGTCAGGCTCCTCACTCCCACCCCACCCGTGGCATCGCCCTGAGAGAGATGGCTCTCCTGGCTTTCTTGAAATTACAGCTTTCAGCAGTCTCTTGCAAATACTGAAATAGATTTAATTGTTCATTTAATCAGGGGAAAGGAATCTTCTGCTGTTTTCCAACACCAGACAAAACGGCTCATTGCAGCAATGCAGGCGAGAAAGGCGTGGTGCAGCCCAATCCCATCAGGAGTAACTGCAGGAAAGGCTCTCCCTGGCTCTGCAGGCTGCTGCCAGCCCTGCACCTCTCATCAGAAATGTTTGTACAGCACAGCAGAAAAATCAAAGATTTTTTTTTTTTTATTGCTACTCAATAAAACACACAAGCCCAAATAGTGAATTCTCCAAATCCAAATGGTACCGATGCAGAGCAACCCAGCCATAACCTCTTCCACCAGCTGCCTCAGAGGAGGGTAAATCTCAGGTGGGATAAGGTGTCCAGGCAGCCTGGTTCCCCTTGCATTGCTTTGCTTCTGGTTCCCCTTGCATTGCTTTGCTCCTCTGTGGCTCATGGAGCAGAAAACAGGAGCGACAGCAGCTGGAGTGGCACTGCTTTGTGCTCCGTGGCTCCCCAGCAGCTCCCTTGGCCAGGAATGAATGGGAAGTGAAAGCTCCTTGGGCTGACAGCCGCAAACACCAACTGTGGAGCTGCAGGTTTCCCATATACCTGTTAGGGGACACAGGACAGGTGCAAAGACAATGCTTTTAACCACCTTGTGTGGTGTCAGTTCCCCTCCTACTTGCACAGACGAGAGGGATGTCTTTGGGTAGCTGGCTCCTGGCAGCGCTGCCATCATTCCTCCCTCTCTGAGCTTCATTTCTCAGTTTTGTTTTTCTATATTTCGCTTTCTCTTTTCCTCCTGCAGCCGTTTTTCCCCAGTGTGTTCTCCCCCGCAGCGTGCAGGGACAAGCTCCTTGCTGCACAGAGCCCTTTCCCAAGGGAGCAGCGAGTCTGTGCCCACGGGAAACCCCTTCCAGCCTGCTGAGGGGGATTCAGAGGGACAAATTTTTTCCTTTCCCCCTCCTTAATGAATTATCATTTCCAGCTCTAACATGGCCCAGGCTGTTGAACACCCCCAGTTTTGCTCTGCCCTCCCCTGCGTGTGGCTGAGTGCCCACAGATGTCCCCGTGCCACCCATGCCTGTGGATCCCGGGCTGCTCCCTGGGTCAGGCAGAGCTGGGGCAAAAGAAAGCACAAAGCCCTAAACCTGCCATCCACCAGGATCATGAGGCAGAAGGGAATTCCCTGAGCAGCTTAAGGGAATTAAACCGGGGTGGGAGGCAATACAGATGGGAAACTCTTTTTTCCAGATAGAGCATGAGTCAGCTCGGTCCCATCAAGGGACAAGGGAATGGTTCCAGCAGCAGAAAGCACAGACAGTTGAGTTGCCTCTGTAGTAATTGCATTAACTCCTTTATCGCTTGTTTTCAAGCCCAGAAATAATCAATAGAAGCTACAAACATACTAAATTATGCTTTACTTATTTTTCTAAAATTATGTACAACTTAATGAGCTTGATGTCAACACCAACTGCCAGAAAGGCAAAGTAGCAGACTGTGTTAACTCTGCTTTAAGAGTCTGACCATTCCCAAATTTCTTTCAAAGTCATGAATATTTTAAAACTAACATAGCCTGTGGTTCCTTTAATTTGATTTTTCTCTTATTATTTCTCAGTTTCTCAGCCATCCATATACCCCTGCGTCACGTTCTCAGACTTTTCTCTGCAACCACAAGCTGTTTTATAATTACAGCTTTTATTGTGTTCCCGAAATGGGTGCTGTCAGTCAATATTTGCAAGTTCACAGTAGGTTTGTGACAGAGCAATCCTGAATCATCTCAGTTCATGCAGGAATTCAGGCTGTGCTTAGTTTACTCCCATCCAGCAAAGCAGATATTGGCATGAGCGTGGCCAACTAAAGTCACAGCTGGTGGGCCAGCTCAGCTCTTGAGTCAGGGCTTGGTGTCTTGCTGCTCACCAGCCTGGGCTGGTATTTTGTGTCCAGCCTCAGACCAGCTCTGTGCTGTTGCAATTCACAGAAGCACAAATGTTTGTCACGGGTTGGATCAGATTCAAGTCTCAGCCAGCATCAGTTGCAGAAAAGGCAAAAGCCTTTTCCTGTTGCACAAGGGGACACGCACAGGAAGAGAACTTGGTGCTGTGGCCCAGCCTAAATCAGCCCTTGAAAAGAACTTGGAATTAAGATTTTGCTCCAGTGATGACTAATCTCTTTGCACAATTCCCCTCTGGATGTTTTGGATACAGCAACATGTTGTTTCTCCTGTGGCGCCAGATTTCGGAGGGTCTTTCTTACTCTTCATGTCAGATCTGGTTGGGCTGCAAATCTGTCTCAATAAAATGAAAAAATTGCTCATATTTGGAGACTTAGACACAAATGTTTTCAGAAGAACAAGTCTCCCATTTAAAAACATATGTTTCCTCCTTTGTATCTGTTTTGTCTTTGGGTTTTTTTGCAGGCTTCTTAGGAAATGTGTTGGCATGAACAATATGTTTCAAGCAAAGAGAGCAAATACTTTCAGAAAACAAAGTTTTTAAAAGCCATAATGTTTGATTCATGGTGGTAAACATCTGATTTATTTACTGTCCCTCCAGGAAGGGCATCATAGTATTGCCCAAGACTGTAAGGCCCAATAAAAACAGTTACAATCTTGAACAGCAAATGCTGTAAATTATCTGTACCATCCACTACAGCCCAAAACCTGTTCACAGAAGTGTTTGCTGTGATGACTCATTTCCAGGGAAGCTGTCTTCTGCTCAGTAGAATTTTAGGTGGCCAGAGGGAAAAAATAGTGCAAAATTAAGCAAATAAAAATTACTAAGTATTCACCCTCTTCCAACACCGACAGAGGTGACCCATTGGCTGGATACACCACACTGGGACAAAAGAGGAGAGGTAAAGTAGAATAAAACTTCTCTGTTCCATTGGAGCAACATTTATTTGTGCTTCCCAAAACCATTCACCTGCCAGCACGATAGACACTTATTTCCTAGACTTTCCACCTAAAAGCAGATCCATTTCAGGAAATAGGGGACTGAACAGAGCAGCTCATTGTTGCAGGAGTGAGCAGGGATTTCTGAGCCTGTTCTGCACTGGATGCTCCAG
The DNA here is from genome assembly GCA_013397565.1 of Ptilonorhynchus violaceus. NCBI lineage: Eukaryota > Metazoa > Chordata > Aves > Passeriformes > Ptilonorhynchidae > Ptilonorhynchus > Ptilonorhynchus violaceus. Next base: position 454,620 of record VZRJ01007526.1, on the reverse strand, counting down.
TCCACAGAAGAGTTGAGGTGGGAAGGGACCTGTGGAAGTCATCTGGTCCATCCCTTCTGCTTAAGCAGTCACCTAGAGCCAGTGGCCCAGAACTGTGTCCAGATGGCTTTTGAATATTTCCAAGGATGGAGAGTCCACAACATCCTTGGGCAACTCATGCCAGTGGTCCATTACCCTTCCCATTGTGAGGCTGCCCATAGTTCAGATTTGCATCAGCTGTGAAAAGCCTGAGACAGAGACAGAATTGTCAGAAAAATTGAATTCACACCTTCAGTCCCACCTTCCCAGGCTAAAGCAGGAGCTGAAGAGCCCATGGGCTGTGGTCAATAAGTAAGCAAGCCTGAATTTAGTGGGTTTAGTCGATTCCTCTTCTGCAGATTCAAGCCCACTTGAGAGATTTGTTGTTATCCAGGAATGCCTCTAGGAATCTTTCCTTGAAAATCCTTACAGATTATATCTGACGTGGTTGAACAAGCCAGCACAGGGTCTCTGCTGTCAAAATACACTAAAACCATGGACAAATTAGGTTTATGTTGTGTTCCAGCCTAAAGTGGTCTCTTTTATAGGACAAAGTTTCCCTCTAAAGTAATTTGTACCATATCCAACCCAACGTGTGTGACCTTTTCCAGCTCATATCCCTGCTCCCTGTGCTCTGGACCACACAGCTGCTTGTGGGCTCAGTGAGCTGCAGAGGTGTTCTCTGTGCACCTTGTGAAGCACACCTCAGCCCTGATAGGGACAACTCTGCCATCATTTGTTTTATTTCCACTGTCTGCTCCCCAGCACCTTCATCAGAGGCTTCGAGTTAGGAGTTAATTAAACTGACAGCGCTGCTTTGCTGCCATTCGGCGCAGAACAATTGAACTTTTGCCTGAGCCAATTCCTCAGAAGTGAAGCCAGGCGGTGCCTGGTGAGAGAGGGAGATCTGGAAAACACAGCCACGGGTCAGTGGGGTTGTGCTCCCGTTGTGTCACCGCACCCCAGACGCTGAGCACATCAATAGCAGGAGTGTGGCTGCGCTGGGTGCCGTGGAGCTGGTGGTGGCAAAGGGTCAGCGAGAGTGAAGAGCTGTAAATGGGGGAATTCACCCGAGACTTGACCTGGGAAACTCCTGTTCAAGAGAGTTAGTTGAGCTCTTAATTGGAATCGGGGGGAAATGCCAATTCGGATGTTTGTGAGGTGTTGGGGCTTTTCAACAGATTTTTTGAAATCACAGATTTTAACATTCCTGTTTAATATTTTTTGCTTATTCAAAAAAAAAAAAAAAAATTCCTTAAATTACATAACAAGAGCTCTTAGAGCCACAGCTCAGATACTCAGGAATCATCTGTTGCCAGCTAACATGGGCATGTCATTGCTGTTGTAAAATCACAGCTTGACTGAGCATAGTGGGGTCACTGCCTTGCTCACAGCCTCCGTGTCTGGAGCTCTGGGCAGGTTGCCTTTGAAGTGAACTTGTATTTTGACTCAGTGGTGAGTCAAAGTGAGCTGACACTTGCTTCTCAAGGCATGGAATGACACAAAAACCTTATCATCATATTGAGATAATAGCCAGGTTTGGGCAGGATAGAGTTTTTCTGTCAAAGTGAAGATGCAATTTTATAATGTCAACTCACTTTCTCAAATAAGAAAAAAATCTGAAAAAACTATAAAAGAAACCTTGGTCCATATCTATGGAGACATTTCATTTTGTACATAAAAAGGTGCTTGACTTGAATGTCAACTCTTTAAAAAAGACAAATTACTGCCACTTTTTGCTTACATTTTTCTCGTGCATCTGAAATCTTACTTAAAACACTTTAAAAAAAGAGAGAAGAGCTTTTCAGGTCAAGAGATCTAGCAGAAAACAGCCTTCTTTCTCAACAAATTGTGTGAGGCAAGAGAAATTTTTCAAACAGTCCCAGTAACTATGAGCAATTGCTAACACCCATGGCTGTTAAAGCACCTGCTATCAGCATGATCAAACCACAGCTCTAACACAATCTTGGGAAACAATTCTCTGCAATTTTCATTAAACAAAGCAGTAACAACAATCCTAGATTTTAACTCTGCTGAGTAAACAACCTCTCTCCTCACATGCTTGGCTATGAACAATGCAAGCTCGCAGCCTGCAAGAGGCCAGGTATTTATGGGCACGTGATAAGACCAGAAGTGCCACAGTTCTGCTCACTGAGCTCTTGGATTGTGACCTACCCATGGAGAGACCTGAGCCACCACTGCTCTGGGCTATTTACCACATCTGTGTGGGATGCACACTCCCATATCTGAAACTCAGAGAGGAAACCCACGCTTTTGAACACCCTTTTATGTTGTTTTACCATTGTCCATGTTGCCTCACATTGGCTTTGCAGCTTACAGACACTTCAGCCATGCATGGAACATCCTGCCTATTCCTGTGACTCCTGATCCTGTAGCACCATCCTGCCTATTTCTGTGACTCCCGAGATGCTGGGTTTAGGGTATTTGAGGGAGGGTCTTTCTCTTGTTACTTTATGACAGTGCTTCAGCTCAGGGACATCAATCTGTTCTTCCACTCCTTTAGCAGCTGTAAAAACAATCTATTTAAAGGGTGCTTAAGGCTTCCAACTTTTTTTTAATTTTTAATTTTATTTTTTGTTCTATTAAGGTCACTTTTTTTCCATAGTTTGCTCGTAAGGACTTTCCACTGTGCTGTTCACTACCTCTTCTGATTAATTATCATGTTTCCATCATTAAAGATGAGTGGGGACAAAAAAAATTTCTGCCTTAGCCTATTGATATAAGATAGTATGAATAGATAAATTCATATTTTTTTACATACTTTGTAAAAAAATCCTATTTTTTTACTCTATTTTTACCCTGTGCTGGATTCAAGCTTAACAGTCCATAAAGGTAAAGGTACCTTCTCCACTACAGTTACTGATAAATAGTTACTAAACAAATAACTGGAGACTAAGATAACAGGTGCATAAATAATGTCTGGGAAGGAAATAGCATAGAAGAAAGGTAGATTTCTACATTTACATTACCATTTTTACCTGACTAGCTCATCCAACACTATAAATGCCATGTTAGTTCCTCTACTGCAAGAGGATTTTCCACCACATTGCTCTGCAAATTATATTATTTTTTCCTTAATATAGCATTCAGGTTGTATTAACTACTTGTATTAGCTATGTGTACAATCCAGTGAAAAGTCACTGCAATGGCAAACTGCTCAAAAAAACCTTTTTTATTGGGTTATAAGCACAGCATTTAAGAAGAAAATCAGGGTTTTCAACCTGACCTGTAAAACATTCAGAAAAGGCTCTACCGTGGTCATAGTGCAGCAACACAGCCACTTCTCTGAGATGAGACCCTTAAAACACATTGCTGTTTGGTTGTAGTATTTCCCCACAAGAAATTCTCCGTATAAAAATCCCTTTGAAGTTATTTTGAGGAGCAGTCAAAGGGATCAGGGCGTTTTCTTTAATTGTGCTAGCAAGGGAAGGCACGGGTTAGAGCTGAGCTGTGACTGGGATGCTGAGACTTGCTGGGAGGGAGTGATTTCAGCTGCACTGCTTTGCTGAATCAGGGCCTTAGGACTGGTGAAAATGAGCAATTGGAAAAGTACAAGCTCAGTTTGTACTTCTGCTAATTGACACAACACTCTTCTTGCTCAATATGGAAAGTCATGAGCTAGGAGAGATCTTCTTCATCTTAAACCCAACAGGGATGGTTATTCTTGTGTGGCCTCCATGAACCAGTTACACAGATTTAGGTAATCATTTCCAGACCTTTTCTTGTACTTCCTCACACAGACTTTCCTACAGATGACCTTTGGGAGCTGGAAACTCTGAATATTGTGGAGAGTACATGATTTCCTGACAGCTACTGTAAGTGAACCCTGAAACAGCTGTCCTGCACAACAGCCCAGCAAATAAAAAGTGAGCCTAGCAAGAATGAACAAGGAATTATGGTGAAATAAATAAAGCAACAATGATCAAGGGAAGCTGAAGAGTCTGATCCTTCAGGACAGGAGGAACTGGTGCTCTTTTTCGATCTCCATTTTTAGCTTTGATTTTGAAAGTACAACTTCAAGCACTTCCAAATCAAGATTTGTAAAAATAGGGAGTCACTCTGTCTCAGGCAAGGGGGAAAAAAAGCCAAACTGGAGAAGTCTTTCCCACTGCAATAGAACAGATAATTTTTAATTTGTAAGATGTCTTTTAATACTCATCACAAAGCACTTGGGTCCAGATGAGGGAGATCCCAGCACTCCATACAGCGTTTATGCAGGAAATGGGAGAAATAGGAAGGCCCATGGGGAAAAGCTTTAATATTTCAGCTGAAAGAGGTATTAAAAACTGGAAGACAGCGTGTGCCACTTCCCATAACAGTGACACTCAGCTGCAAACATGCGAGCAGAAAGCACAGGGAGGGGAAGGAACTCCCACGAAGGATGAGGATTAGCATGCTGAGGACAGGATGATTTCAATTAAGGACAGAGCTCATCCAGGCATGCGTGAAAATATCCGTAGCAGAGAGGAAAATTCTTGGAGATTTCCCAGCACATCTTCTCTTGTCCAGGCACAGCTCTGGTGTACAACCTCACTCCCGGGCATGTGGGCTGGGGCAAAAGCCTGAGCAGCAAAACTGATGCTTTGTTAGTGCTGCAGAGCCCAAATTGTCCTTCTCTTGGTCTTTGAGGCTGGTGATGGCACCAAGGATAGAAGAAGCCGGGCTAAAAAGCTTTGAAAGACATAGCAGGCAACAGGGTAAAGAAATCAGCCACTGTGTTTGTACTAATGGCTTTTTGCCTCTGTGCTAAATGAAAAGTGCAGTCTGTCTTCAGAAGCACGATTAGCATAGCAGGGCAGCAACAGGCAAGCACGGAGGAGGGGGAAATGCTCGTGTCTGCTGAGATGTCTGACTGCGCTGGGAGGGCTTTCACTCCCTCTGCCTTGAAGTCTCCGTCTTTGAGCACCACAACGGGAATTTCTGCCCTTTGAAAGACTGCTTTGAAGAGCTGTACTTGAATAAAGATATCAGATATGTACCACAGATAACTTGCTACAAGTACATCTTCCCAAAACCTCTAGTGTGCTCAACTAAGGAAATAAATGAATTTTTTTCTGTGCGTGTATATTTGCCATCCAGAGATGCACATCAGGAGTATTCAGACACACGAAATCCTGAGCACAGAAACTCAGCTGGGAGAGCTGACACAGAGGAGCAGGAATTGTGCTCTGTTCCTCAGCACTACCACCAGCAGCTTTTGTGCTTAACCCAAGGGAGCTCTGTATACTTCAGGGAGAAAAGAAAAAAGGGTGACCAAAAAAAAAACCCAAAAAACATTGGCAGACAAATTCATCTATCTCACAAGATTCCTGTCATCATCTTCTCTACAGCTTTTATTTCTTTCCCCTTTTCCAGTGTGTATAGAGAACAGCAGAATGACGGAAGATGAAATAAGAATGACTTGATTGACAAATTCAGTAGATGTTATATAGTGAACACGTTCTTCAGAATTGTTTAGCAACAAGATTTTTCTTGTGTAAATAAGACAGAGGGTTTCAGCATGGCATGGAACCGTTCCTGTCCATCTGGCTTTGCGAGGAATTTATGTGGGGAAAGTAGAATTACACTTCAAGCAGTAAAAAAAAGAACCACTGAAATTATATTGGTAAGAGCAAAACAAACAAACAAAAGAGAATCCTGACTAACGCTGTTTAAAAATATGGAGCTGTTTTAGGGAATATAAAAAGAAGTGAGAACTGATGGAAATGAAGAACTGAGCTTTGGGTTTAGTAAACGATGCTTAGTTGATTACACCCATATGCAGTCACTGATGAGCTCTTGAGCAGAACTGATGAAAAATTGGATTGTTTACATGTATTAAACCAAGCAAATGGGAATCTGAACTCAACGTGCCAAAAAAACCTTGAGAATAAAAATGCTAGCAATAATTGCTACATTTTATGTGTCAATGGCATGCCAGCAAGGATTCTGCATCGAGCTCTGACCAATGGAAAAAGGTTGGGTATGTGACACTGTAATATCACTTATCTACCAAGCAGGCCACCTGATGACTGACAACTTTAATTTCAGCGTGAAATTGGCTGACTGGCTGTTGAAACATCCATCCCTTTTGACAGGGATGGCAGTCCTGGATATTTACTACTAGAACCTTCCACAGTCGTCCTCCTGCTCTACTCATGCTCATTTCAAGCAGCAAAGAGAGCAGCCTTGACTGAAATCACAGGTCTCCATTGAGGAGTGGGGCAGTGATGGCCTCTCATGGCCTGGTTGGCACATTGTCCCTGCCTCTGTGGAAAAGTCCTTGTGCTCATGAGAAAATATAAGTACTGGGGAGTTCTGTACCCAGAGAACAAACTGAGGTCTTTGAGGTGTGTGAATAAAAATCAAAGAGATTTTATTTTATATAGAGTGAATATGTGGATCAGGCATGCAGATTTTGGACCAGAGTCCTTTTTGTGTTCTTCACAAAGGTAGGGCCACCAAAAGGAAAAAGCTTGACTTTATTTTTGGGGTGTATGTGGTATTGGGGTAACAGCACACGTTACCTTACAGCACCTGCACAGAATGCTACAATCTGACTTTTCAAAATAAATACTAACTGGGAGAGTGAATAGTCAAAATAACCACGAATACTGTACATTTACTGTATTACTACATACCAAGTATTACAGTGTTCTCCTTTCTGGACAGAAGGGATATTTAAATATCTGTTTATTATCTGTGTTTTGGGAAGCTAGAAGAAAAGTGCATCTCCTTTTTAAGCTGCAGTCTCATAGATAGAAAGACCTGATGTGGTTCTGAAGCCACATTGCTTTGAATGTCTTTGCTTATTTAGGATCTTCATTAGTACTTGCAATCACTTAATTACTCTGATTTTGATATTTGCCATCCAGCCTGGGTTGAGGGAATATTTACAGCTAAACAACAACCAAAACAGAAGCAGATTCCCAAATCCTTCCAAATCAGCCTTGAATTGTGAGCTCCTTCCTCCAGGGCAGTTTTCAACCAGCAGAACCCCAGCAATTCCAGGGGCTTTGCCACAGCACCATGCGTATATTTCGCTTTCCCTCCAATTCTGTATTCAATCCTTCTAAGAGTTCTACAGAGCAGTCAAGGCTCTTCTAAAATATTTCACAGTGGAAAAGGTCTATAGAAGACTTTCCTCCATTTCCTGCAACAAGGAGCATTCCTTGTTCCATCAGCCTATGCCTGAGAATCCAAGACATCCATTCTTAGGGAAACTTGACACTGAAAAAAAACCCCAAAACCTGAAAACAAATCTGCCAAAATAAAAGCCTTTCTTATGAATTTCTGGCTATTGGGATTCTATTTGCCACTGTGCTTCTGCTGTTTTGGCTGCCTGGTGGCCCAAAGTGGTTGTAAACCTTACCCATGGCAGCTCTGGAGTGACTTTGCTGTGCCAGAGCAGGACACAGGATACTGATGGTGTTTAACTTCCCTAAAAACACCATCTAAACGAGGGCCTGAGGGAATGGCAACGTGCATATGAAGCCTGAATGCTGCATTGACTTTTGGATTGCAACAGAAGGCTTCCACAGAATTGAAGGATTACTGCTCATTTTTATTCTAAAAGGAAAAAACAGAACTGATGAGGATAACTTGTACACATAGAGCATGCTGAACACTGCATCAGCCCAGAGACTATTAGCACATAATTAATTGAAATGGCTTGGCACTTGGGCTGATGCTACTGACACTATGAGAGCTAATGTTGGCCCACTTTCCATGCTCATTACAATCCATGGCAGTAGGATGGACACATTTGAAACTGTTTCTTTCTCTTTGTTGCAGCATTTGCCAACAGCAGGAGAAATTGATGCTGTAGACGTGAGGAAACATCTCCAGCATTGCAATGGAGGAATGAATTATTCTCTGGTGCACATTATAATTACAGCATAATCTGGTCAGAAAAAAATTAACTCCTTCTTTTGATATGGTCCAGGGAATTGTTTTGTGGTGCTGTGAAAGGATGCTTTGATTTGTGGTGCTAAGTAATCATGAACAGCCCTGGCTCTCATAAACATGTGCTTGGGGGAGTTTGAGGTGCTCTCTCTTGCCAAACCTATAAGTTTACAAGTTGCCTGTCCTAGGAAACATGAAGTCATCACTCAGCAAGAAATTGTTCCCCCTTTCCAGAGTCAGACCTTCAGAGCAGAACTTCCATTTCATTTTTTAAATTTCTCATTTTTTCGTTTCATTTTTTCTTAAGGAAAATGGGTCTTTTCTTAAGGGTGGGTCTTGACATTCTTAAGGACCTATTCCTGGGAAAAAAGATTTAATGTTAAATAGGTGTGCAGCCTATTCAGCCTAACCAGCCCTCAGTGCCTGGTTAATAACAGAGAGTGAGCACCCCAGGGAACTGCCAGACCATCCCACCAAGATCGGCCTTGCACAGACCTGGGGGTCTCCTGCTTTGGAAAACAATGCAGGAAAGGTAGATGTGTATAATGATGAAACAGGGAATTAAATAAAAAATAGTCAGATTTTTGTAAGCTTCAAAAGAAAAAGTTTCAGCTTGTATTCTGGGGTGAAAACTTAGCCCCTTTCAAAATTAGGCTTTCTTTGCCAAAAATTATTTTCTTCCCCACTACTGTAGCCAAAGACTGTAGGAAACCCAAAGGGCTCTTGCCTTCTCAGGTTTAAGGACAAGGGCTTGCCCTGACATTGCACACAGAGGGAGATTGCCAGTGTGGGTACCCCAGCCCCAGCGGGGCTGTGCTGCTCCCCTAGCTCAGGCTCCCTCCCCAGCACATCCATCCTGACAACAGCGAGCCCTGTGTGTCTGCACTCCACATTAAATGCAGCTCCCGAGGGTTTATTCACGTTGCAGTGTCACCAGGAGCAGGTTAATGATCAAGGATTTCTGCACAGCACCTGGAGGGAGAGCAGCTTTGAAGGACAGCACCATCCCATCCACGCCAGTCGCGAGCAGAGTGTTAATTATCCCTGCCCATGTCACCCTCGCTGCCGTCAGAGGGGACAGCTGGCATTTCTCCAGCTCCTCATGCTCCTGGGAATGATGAAGAGTTCCCAGCATGGGCATGTTAGAAGGAGATTTAATGTGCTTGCTGAATATTGCATGGAGTTCCTGATTTGTGTCACCAAGACCTGCTAATTCATGAGAACAAGTGTCACTGGAGCTTGTTTTCCATACATTTAGACACAGGTGAATTACACTGGAGGAAGCCTGGCTGCAGCCATCAGTACTCACTGCAGATCCTGGCTGACTTGAAAGGTTGCCAAGGGATCCACCGAGTGCAGCAGCCTGCTCAAACACACCCCTCCAGGATACCTGATGGTGTCCTCGAGGAAGGAACCTTATTCCTGCTGCTCCTCTTTGCAGGGAAACCGCCAAAGATTCTACCCCCACCAGCCTGCGCTTCCCACTCCTGTGGTCTCTGCACAGACTCCTGCTTCTCCAGCATCCCTGGACATCCCAGCAGCTCTGCTGATCCCATGGTGCTGCTGGGAGCTCAAACGGCTTTTGCAACTCCCCTCACCTCTCCTCCTGGGTATATAAAACAAACCCCACATTCCTCATCTAAAAGTCATTCACAGAATATGGGGGTACCCCACTGATACAAAAAACTGTGTTCCCATTTACCACCAGAAAGGAAAACTACTGAAAGCTTGCGTGAGGTTGTGCAGTTGGGTTCCCTCCTGCAGTGATGGAGGGACCCCTCTGCTCGGTGCTGCAGCTCTGATGGGCCCTGGGGGTCAGACAGAGGGGAGCAAATGCTCGTGTGGCTCCGTGCTGGAGCCTCCATGGCTGCAACGTGTATTCCGATACCACAAAATCCCAGAACCCCTCATAAAATATTCATCGCTTTTTTAATGCCATGTCTTCTAATTTTAAAATTCAGCCCCTAAATAATTTAGCAGACTCGTGGAGAAAAAAAAAAAAAAAGAAGAAGAAAAAATAAACAGGTCTCCAACAAACAAAACCCCCATCGAGGTTGTGGCACAGTTACTAAACTCGTCAAGGATTCCCAACATGTTACTTATTTCTTGGGAGAGGTTTATGGCTGTGCCCACTGTCTCCAGCTGAGCCTGAATCCCAGCAGTACCAGTGGTCTGATCCTGCCAAAGGCAGGGTCCTGCTTGGGGGATGTGCAACATCACTTGTGCAGGTTTGTGGAAAAGCAGCTGGTGAGACCCTGCCATCAGCTCTGCCCCAGATCCCACCTTCTCTAGCTGCTACAAACTGCAGCTTGGCACCATAAATCTTAAAATACAATTCCTCACCGGATGCCCCACATCCCTCCCATCCCACACACGTCCTTGTTGCAGTCCCAGACGTCCCTGGGACATGTGGTCACCCAGTCTGGACTCCCGTGTTACAGGCATGAGGACACCAAGAGATGGAGAGTCCAGACCTTTTCTCAGCACTCGGCTGCATAATTAAAGCCTCTAGTTTGGTTTGAACCTGTGTGCTTTCGGCTTCCAGTCCTTGAGCCTTGTTTCTCTGTGCTAAACAAAAAGGCCACTGCACCCCAAACTTTCTCTTTTTCCTTGTACAGGAAGTGCTGCCCCACAGAAACAACCCCAAGTGGCCTCCTCATGCCCATTTATCAATACACAAAAAGAATGAGTAGTCTTAAAGATGAAATTATGTTATAAACCTCTCTAGCCGTGGAGCTTGTTATCAGTAACCAGATTTTGCTTCTGTGGTTTGTTGCTGTTCAGGGCTGACTTTGCACTGGTTACTTTTCTGGATGCAAACCCAATTCACCTCTTGCTGCAAAAATACAGTATTGCCTCTGAAATGGTAAATATGCCAGCTAACTTTCCCAATTTAATTAACTTTTCCCCAATGACCTTGCTTAAATAGACTTCAAAGTTCGAAAGGAAAAGAAAAAAAAAAGAAAGAAGAATTACATTTTAATAATGCTCTCAACAAAAATGGGGGGAAAAGAGTTTTCATTATTCAGTGTTGAAGTCATGGAAACTCCTGTGCCTAGCGGCTGTTTTGCCTTTTATAACATCAATAATTTAACACTTAATTGTTGTACATTATTTGGTTAAAGCAGATTATGACTCTAACATTTGCATTTATTTTTCAGTAATGGTGAGATAGCTCTTCCTCAGTAGGAATATATTTGGACATTCATTTACCCTGCAAACAAAATCACAGAGCAGCTCATCTCTAATGCCACTATTTAACCACTGAGAAATGAAGCCTCTCTCTTCTGGTGTGTGATGAGAAATGTCTGTTTATTACCACGCCATTTGATGACTTTTCTGCAGTGCACTCTCAAACCATTTAAAACCCATATTTTTAGGGCAAACTCTGGGATTAATAACCCCGTTATATTGTGTTTAAGCTAAGTGAAATTTCTTGGTGTATCTTCAAAGGGCAGGAGACGTTTCGTAATGTCTTTCATTTATCAGAAGAAATTAAACCCCCCTGGAGCCGTCTGGATGCAAAAGGACAGCCCTGTCATCCCTCAGGACAGCAATGGCACCCTGTCACTTGTCACATCTTGGAGGACTTACAGACTGCAAGGCTGTGGCACTGCTTTCCCTTTCAATTAAGGACCATGCAGAGCACTCAGGCTTCATTTGGGACTGGTGGAGGGCAGGGTCAAAAACTACTGAGCACCTTCAGACTCTCCTAGAACTGAGGGAATATCCGCCATGAGTCTGCAAACCCCATGGGACATTCCCTTGTGCTTCCCAAGTGCCCTGCTCCTGGTGGTTTGCTCTGGGGACTTCTGCTTTCCCCTGTGCCCATCACACTGCCCTGCTCCGTGCCAGCCCCTGTGAGAAGGGCAGTGCCCAGCTCATGGGCAGCCCTGCACCCTCTCAGCTCCAGAGACTGGAGCTGAAAATCCCAGCCACCACTAATTATGGGGGATTTTCGCCTCAGAAGAAAGAAGGCTTGACTAAACTTTTCAAAAATACCCCCTGCAATCCTGCAAAATCCTGCAAAGGTGGGAACTAAGAATGCTCATGCAATGCTTGGATCACCATCACAGCAGCAGGGTTGATAGCAGAGATCCGAGAGGGAGAAAGGGTCTTTCAGGATTAGAGAGCAAAATGTGAACTCTGCTGGGATTAAGTGGCACAGAAAATTCACCTGCTGTTTTAAACCCAATGATCTTGTAACACAGAGCACTCTTGAGCGCCTAATCAGAGCGAATCACTTTCAACTGTTGATTTAAAAAAAAAAAAGTCTCTTATTCCATATACTTCTTTTACCAAGATGTACAAAAAAAAAACCAACTCAAAGAAGGTGGGAGGTAGAGATTTCAGAGAAAGCAATTTTGCTGCTCAAATCTTATGGACCCTTTCTATACTTACACCCTTTTGAACAAACCCCAATGCAGAAAGGCAAGAGCTAGGGACCATGACCCCCGTGTATAGATATGTAAATTAGGAAAAGTTAATAGCTCTGAAAAGTTTACAGGTTCAAGAGGAGCACCAGTTCTGTGACACATTTTGATAAGGTTTGAATCTGCGAGCGTTTGCACACAGAGCATAACATTTCCATGGCCACACTAACACAAATCTGTGTTTTGCAGAACTGCAGTGAATTCAACTCTGACAGCAATTAGTCTCACCACCTTATCATAGACCACGAAAAGTCGAGTCACACCGAATACAAAACTAAAGGTTGGATTTTTCCGAGGTTCCTAATGCCTGCTCAGGCGTCTGTGCAGATTTTAAAAATGTGCATTAATGAGACTCCACGGAACACTGGAGCTACTGCAGAAAAATTGACTCCCTGAACTGCAGGTTATGGTCCCACTGGGAATGAATTTGTTTGTGTGTTTTGGGTGGTAGGTACACTGCCTGCTCGCTGCAAATAAGCAGCCTGAGCAAACTGTGCTCCTCGCTGAGCCAGAAGATAACGTGCAGGTTGATTACAAGCATCCCTAATAAAAATGAGAAATCCTCAGGAACAATAAATACCCATAATACAACTTGAATCCCCTTCAGCGATCAGAATAAGCAATGACCTTCTGAACACCTCATGTCAGAAATACGTGGAAGGCGGCAATCTGTCTGCATGCAGCGGGGTGAGATGTGATTAACAGGGGCTCCGTGTCAGCCTGCAAACTCCGTTTTGGATGAGGATCTCTCTCCTGCTGTCTTTTGCCTCTGCAGAGTGATAATACCTGCAGAGGTGTCAGGAGACGATCTTGCCCCCGGCGCAGAGCTAACAAGGATCATTAAACTCTGATGAACATCCATTCAAATTGATCTTTCTTAGCCAAAAAGTTGCCTCCTGCCCAAGGCAGCCGTTCCTGAATGAGTGGCTACACTGGTCGGAGGAGGCTGGGAAGGCAGGGGGAGACAAGCTAAAAACAGATAAGATGCCAGTGTCCAGGACATACTCCATGTGAAAGGCAGTGCCATGGTCACTGTAACCAACACAGGAGTGATGGTGCCCAGACAGAGCATGACAGGGCCAAAGCTCAACCATCTGGATATTCCTCTGCAGGGAAAAGGCTGCTCTGCAAAACTCAGAGGGGATGGACTGGTAATGGACACAGACCATTAACAGGAGCTGCTGTGTCAGAGATGGAGGCACTGGCAGACGTCCATGGCTGTGACCTCAGCACAGAAGCACACACAGAAACAGAGATTCCATCTGTGTGGGTCCGTGCAAGGTGTTGCTGAGGGCCCTGTGGAGAGCAAACCCACATTTTGCTCAATGCTTGCTGTGCTTTTCCCGTGTCTGCTGGGTGGTGACACTGTGGTCCCTGAATGCTGGCATTCCACAGATCCCGAGGAAGTGCTACAAAGCAGCTCTGTTCAGCCACTTCAGCCCTGAAAACAGGAAATGCTAAAAAGGGATCCAGTAAGGCAGTTGGCATTCCCCTGCATATTGGGTGTCTATAAAAGTACTTGCATGTGTTTAGCAAAGCATTTAATTAAGTGGAGCTGGGTGGTAATATTTACTCAGCTAATGCCTCTTTATTGGCAATTGCTTCCACTTGTACAATGGTCCTGTCTTTTGTTTCTAAAGACCTATGTTTTTGTCACCACGACTTGCTCTTAGAAAGAACCCAAAGTCTTTTGAAAATGACTGGTATTCCAAAACCTAGGGAAAAATTACCTGCTTTCTAGATAACCAGTGCTATTTTCCTGGTTGCAAAGAATACAGACTGCCCTAGAATCACAGTCAGTCTATAATCTTCTGTACTTTATCTCATATTTAAATGCTATACTTTCACATCACTTCACCCGGTCATTCATGGAGGAACACTTTACCATTCATTACTGCCAGCACAAATTACAACTCTAAGTGGAACATTATCTAATTATTGTTTTAGGGAAAGCAAACCAGTAAAAACCCCTTGAAATCCCAAAAGGTGATTTGCAGGCAGATTTCAAGGGAGAGAATGCTTCAAGCTATCTCTTATTAATGCTCAGCTATGCTGACCTTTGACAAATAATCTTAAGTCACACACAAAGAGCACAGAAAGACCTGAAAGACCTGACCCAAATGTCATTGAAAAAGCTTACACTGGGTTTTGGTGGGATCTAGATCAAGCTCAGCACTAAATTAATTTCTGGGTTGTTATAATCTTTATACTTTACTATCTTTCATGTTGTACCATATGGTTATCAAAACGTATTGCATTTCCATCTGGGAGTATGCATGAGCTGTACATTAACTCTCAGAACTGAATCTTCATTATGAGAAGAAGGAGGGTGATTTAATAGCTGAGAAGGTCTAAAGGTACAGATTCCCCACACAGTGAAATGTTCACCTTGGTCTGTTTTATAAATGCTTGTGTTTCTTGGTTTTTCTCCTCATTTTATTTCATGCCTCGTACTATTGGACAATATTTACTCTGTGCCACTTTGCACCCTGTAAAATGGAGGGATAGTTCTGCTGACAGAAAAATCAGAAAAACCCCAGACCACAAAACCCTCACCAACCCCAGGCAGCCTCGTGTCCCTGTCACACGCACAGGGTTTGGCCGGAGGCTGCAGAGCTCAAGGAGAGGATTAACATTTCCCCCTGCACAAGTACTCGTTTGGGAAACCCTCCTTTTCCTTTGGCAGGGTTTCCTGTTCCAGTGACACGCTCCTTGGAGGGGCAGGATCTGAGCTTACAAGCAAGATCTTGTTACGCTCTGGCTTCATAAACAGGAGCTTAAAACATCAACAGAGCCTTGTTATGTGTGGAGCAAACAGAAAGGCTGTGAAGGAGCTCACTGTCTGCTGCGGATTCATGGAGTGGGAATGGGCATGATGGGAAGTAATTCACTGCCTTCAAAGTTTCTGGCTCCACAAAGATCAGAGATCCAGATGCCTGGTACCATTTTCTGGAAATACAAACTGGGAATTGTGGAAATGCTAGAAATCTTTCCATGCAGAAGTGGAGTCCTACTCTGACAATCTCCGGAGCACACAATCCTCAGTGTTTTAGGTTTTTCCGACCAAGGGTTGGAAGAGAGAAAGTGTAAGATGTGCAATAAATTACATTAATTTATAATTCTGCTTTAGTTTAGAACCCACTCAATTTATACCAAAAGCCCTTGGCTCAGAAACACTGTGTATTTTGCATAATACACGAGTACTCATAGAAAAATCTAGTATACAAGAAAGTAGCCAACATTCTTTAAAGTGACTAATGATTTTTGAGTGTTTAAATATAAATAACTTTAAAGGGAGCATAATTTTCATAACCCTTGAATAAACCTTTTCAGCTCTTCTTAAAGTAGATACTACATTGCACTCTGAAAATTCTCTTAAAAATCTGGGCCAGCTTCTCATTTTAAAATTCATTCTTTTAAAATTATGAGTTTTTTCTTCTCCATGAGGACTGTCAAGATGCTGTTTCTATACCATATAAGTTCCTTTGAGATTTCTCCAAATAGCTTACAGAGGCATGGCATTTTCTTAACATAATGTCCCAACCACTCTATTAAACAGCCAGGATATTTAAAAGGTTTTTATTTCTTCCCCCCATTTTGCTTTGCTGGTTTTCTTAAAAAATAAAACCAAATGGATAGAAAAAAGTGTTCTGTAGTGAGGTGCTTGTGTCCTTTTCCCAGTGCTTCTTCTTTTGATGAAATCTCCTACTGTATCTTCTAAGCTTCATCCTCCATTTTCTACATTCCACATTTTCATGCCAATTCATGCATTTACCATTTTTCCTTCTTCCATCTTCAGTTATTCTGCCCATTACTGATTTTTCTCCCAAATATTCTTTTTCTGTTGGTCATCTGACTGTGCTGTTCCCATATCTCTGATACCTCCTCTTAACCCATTTCCTTCCAACTCTTCTCCTCCCCAGTCCTACTGATTTAATTTGTACTTCAGCTGCTCAGGTGAATTCTGACATTCAGCATCTTCCACTCTGCTCCAGCCCCACCTAATCAATTATCTTCCCATAGCCTATCATCTTCCCTCACAACATCTCAAAATAATACACTCATTGATAAATATTTCCACGCTCTTGTGTTTGTGACAATCCCAAAATAAGCTGCTTTGCTCAGCCATTAGTCCAGTCCCTTGGTGGTCTTCCATTATCAACTCAGCCTGTGCCATCCTCTTTGCTGTCAATCAGCTTTTCCAGGTGGGAACAGCCTGAATTCCCTCTTAGGTTTCCTTTGCATCACCGTCTTTGCTCCCAGTTACCCCAGCATCACCTTCCTGATCACAGTTTTTCCCTCCCAGCCAGGCTCCTGGCCCATTTTTCAGCATCCCCAACACACATTCCAGCTCACACTGGAATGACTGTGTTTCAATATTCATCTCAGGGGTAGCAAGCAACCAGTCCAAGACAAAAATAGGGCAGAAATTCGGGGGATGGCTTGCGAAGCACGCAGCTTTCAGCAATCATGGGCAGTGACATTTTGAGGCTGCTCTGCTCTACCAAAAGGCTGGGGGCATCTCCCCAGGGATGGTAATTGAGGAACTAATGCTGCCTTGCCAACAGACTCTCTCTCCTGGTCTCTGCCCAACAGACATGACTTGGATATTATCCTTCCTCGGTGCCTTGAAATCTGGGCATGCTAAGCAGTCATTTTCCCTCTCACTCAGGTGTTAATTCCAGCTCCCTGACCGCAGCAGGTGGCGGTGCTGGGGCTGTGCAGGCGGGAGGTGTGCACTGCTGTTCTCACAGGACCTTGGATGTGTCGTCCAGCAGCAGCTGCTCGCTAACACTTATATCTCCCTCCTCATTTTAAGTGCATAGTTTAGCGTAAGGCATTGCTCCCCATGCACTCTGCCATCTGCATTTGCTC
Source organism: Ptilonorhynchus violaceus (assembly GCA_013397565.1). NCBI lineage: Eukaryota > Metazoa > Chordata > Aves > Passeriformes > Ptilonorhynchidae > Ptilonorhynchus > Ptilonorhynchus violaceus. Next base: position 437,389 of record VZRJ01007526.1, on the reverse strand, counting down.
ATTTTTTGTTTAATCCTGCCTTGCTGAATTTGCCGTTCCCCTATGTCCTACCAAAATCGTACCTCAATTTGCACAGGCTTGTGCCTGATTCCCCCCCAGACACTTGCATAGAACAATTCCCATGTGAGAGGAGCACGTGGAGAGGATAGGGACAAGGAAAACGAGGAGCTTCTGTATCTCATTTATTTTTCCTTCTCAGCAGGCAGGTGGTGTTGGGCTGCAGGTTCAGGTGCAGTGCTGTAGCTGCTGACTTGGTTCATGAAGAAAGAAAGAGCAGAGGAATAAAAGAAATGAGGATGACACCTGATGATGAATCTGTGGAACAGGAAATCTTTCCAAACCAATTTCTACAGACATCCTGCACCAAGGGATCTTAATTTGAGTACTCAACACACTCTGGGAATAATCGGTTTATTTCTTCATTAAAAGGTTGGAGCCCTCCCCTCCATGCCTTTCGTCAAAACAGCTTCTCCAGGCTGCAGCCCTGCTGAAAAAACACATTTTTCCTGAGCACTGGCAGAGCTGCCCATGCAAATCCCATGTAGGAATTGTGTGAAGGGCTGGATTTGAGTGCCTGCACAGGTCAGGAGAGTTGACACAGGAACAGGGAGAACAGTCAAAGCTGTGGTTGTGTGCGAGAGAGATCCCCACCTCACCCTGCCAGGCAGGAGAGGCAGGTTCCCCTTAGAGGAAACAGCAAAGGGAATGGCAACAGCCACTTTGGAAGAGTGACTAAAACTGGAAAAGGTGTTACAGTGGTCCTCACTTAATCTGTAGACCTGCTCCTTGGGTATCTTTTTTATTTTGGCTTATCTATCCAAACATGAAAATGGATCTCTTTTTTGGGGGGTTGGTTTTTTTCTTCATATTTTGGTTGTAGATTTGTATAAATTAATTTCCCTGACTGGTTTTGTAGGGAGTGGAGAGATGACATGAGCCAATTCAATAAATTGTGGCAGAGTAAGTAACCTGGTATGCCATGGAAAATTGGATTTGTTCTTTCATTGCTGGAAGTCTTAAGTATATATACATATGCTGTGCAATTCCAGAGTTTAAAACTGGAACAGAATTATCTGATTTTCCTGGCAGGACAAAAGTTTTATGCCTTTTACTTCTGCCAAGTCAACACAGCAAGAAAGAGAAAGAGAGGGATTTTGCGGTGCCTCTCTCAGCCATGAGGTCCATTAGCTTGATTTTAAAATTTCCCAATTTGATTAGAAGTGCTGGCAGTTGGGGAAAAATTGTCCTTGGACTAATAAACAGCAGATTTGACAAGAGAGCAACAGAAAGACACTTTCTGCACTGCCACACAAATACCACTCCCAGAGACGATGATATTGCTTGTTTCAGCCTCCATAACAGTATGTGAAACGTGATTAATCTTTAGTTCCTCATGATGACATTGGGAACCTGGACTGTCTGGAATAGCTGAGCCTCTGAAGCGTGCATGTAAATTTGCTTTNTTTTTGGGTTTTTTTTCTCAAAAAGAAAAAAAAAAAGAACCAAACAACAAAAAAAAGACTGGTAAGAACATAACCTTGGGGACAGCAATGTAAATTCTGCGTCTTGGCTCAATAACTGCTGTGCCAGGAGACAGTGAAATCAGTGGGAGACCTGAGCAGGGTCTGAGGGCATTATATAGCCCATGGATATTTTTTGACCTCCTCTTTGCTTCTCCTTGCCTGCATGACTGCTGTTGAAATGAAAAGTGAAACCAGCCCGAAATACAACCCTCACATTTACATTTTCTGAAAATGTTCCAGCTCTTGGTTCCATCTGTGCAAATGAAAACCCATGGTTGAATAATACACAAAACCTTATTAAAAAATACTAAGCAGAATTATATGCAAATTAGGGTTTCATTGTCTTTCATCTTATAAAGGCTAATAGCATTGCAGAGGACAACCTTCTTATCAAAAATAGTTTCTAATACAAATTGCCTTTGACTGTATTTACAATGTCACTTTTAATCAAGTAAATTGTCAGGCTACTGCACTTCTGCCATCTACATGACACAAAAAATAGAATGAAGAGGGAAGTGGGTACAAGTGCTTTCAGCTCTAACTGGCTGCCCACTTCATACCAATTACTACCTATTTAGTAAGCTTGCTCCTCTCCTCTTAGAAAAACACTAGAAATAAATGTATGAGTTCCTCTGAAGGAGACACCAGCAGAAAAAAAAAGCTTATTCCACTTACCAAGAAGATTTGTCTTTGTAATTACACCCACTCTTCTTACTCCTATGCAATTAGTAAATACAAGCTAAAAATAGACACTTGACTGCCAATATGGTCCCTGCCTGTTTCTCCGTGGTGTCACTTTTAGGTTAGTTCGGTATTCCACTTGTTTGTAAGCCAGCAGCTTTATTCAGACGGGTTGACTCCTGCAGGTGCATTTTCACTCCGAGCACACGCTCCCGTCTCCGCATGCAATTCCCACAAGGACTCAGGCACAGCCAGCTGTGCTGTGCCCTGCTCTCAGCACTCAGCTGCCAGCCTGCAGCTCAGCCACGCTCTGGCAAGTTCCCTGGCAGTGCTGTGACACGTTTTTAAATACACGTGTAGGTATTTCCACACTCTGTGCTCCTTGTTGGTGGTGCTCTTCTGTCTTTTAAGCTCTGTGCAGAAGCAGCAAACGTTTAAAAGCAGAGACTGAGTGTCTCCAGGGCAGATGATGCCCATCACCTCATAGCCCCCCTCAGCTGCCTGCCCTGCTCACGATGCCTTTTGGAGACCTCACTGGCCAAACCTCCTCTGTGCAGATGTTGCTGTCATGGGCTGGCACAGCTCAGCAAGGACAGGAGCTCCCTGCAAAGCCAGAATGGAGAGAGTTGCACTTCCAGCCAAAAGGAGAAAGCACTGAGCACGTTGCATCCCTGCACAGCCACTGGAGATCCTCCAGTGTTTTCCCTCGTTGCTGGCTGGGTAGAAGCAGAGGGGAAACACTGTAATATTTGCTGACCACCACAATGGTGTGTCTGGATCCTCAGCCAGTGGGCATCAATGTAGTTTCACTGGGAGCAAGGGAGATGGGTTGATTTACACGATTGTGGAATAGAAAATTTGGGAATAATGAGTCCAGACCTTCACTGGTATTGTTTAAAAGAAGAAGCGGTTCTGAGAGCAATGGAGTTAAATTTCTACTTGCCATGTGTGGACCCTCCGATATCTGGAAAAAGTGAACTTATTAACCATTTCTTCTCTTGTGAATTAATAGAGGTTCTTCACTAAGGCCAGCTGTCTATTTTCACAAAAGATGTAGGAACTTAACACAGTTCCATTTCCAAATGCAGGTGAAATGTTGGGTTTAAATGTATAACTGAAGGACTGACAGACAATGCAGATGTGTACATCTGAGAAGCTGGTCTAAAAAACAGCATAAGTGCTAAAATGTTTCAAGTCATAAAAAGCATTTTTCTTTCATCCTTTTTCATTCTTCTTTGCTCAAAAGACAGGTTTCTGCCATCAGAACAAAATTATTTCAGCTGGAGAACAAATACTCTCAAATTTAAGCTTGTGCATAAAAAGCCTCAGAGCCTGATGGATTATCAGGCTGTGGAAAAGAGCACAGCATAAACACCAAGAACAAGGACAGGAGCCTAAACCTGAGGAAATCAGGGACAAATCTCAGTTGGTTTGTATGGATCAGAGGTCTCATTCCCAGGTTTTGAATCTCAAGCCTAATTTTCGGTGATGTCTGTTAAAAGCTCTATCCACTTCTGACTTCTCAAAGATGGGCATGTCAGAGCAGTTTGCTTTAACCTGGAATTTTGCTCTTGAAATCTGACAGTGCCAGGTAATCCTGTTCTTTCATACCTCCATGAGGTTTTGCGAAAGGCAGAAGTGGTCACAGTGGTCAAAGCCTGCAAACAGCCCTTGAAATATGAAGGAAAGTTCCAGCATTTATACCCAGTGGCATGAAGGGCCTTGCAAGTGGCCTGGTTTATGATCCTTTGGAGCCAGCCTGCATGTCCACTTTGGCAATTTTTAGGTACTTTTTGCATGTGAACAAGTAGACTTAAAAAGAACTAGTGGAGGAACTTTCACTAAGAGTGGAACAGTGTCACCAGCTGGGTTCTTGATCCAGTTGCTGCATCAAAGGAGTTCCACTGTAGATATTGGACTGACCTAAAGCAAATCAAACTTTTCCACAAACTCTTTCAAGCTGAACCCAAAATGAAGCTTAATTTTTCTTGTGAGATTTTTGATTTGATCTTGTTTTACTTTCCTCTCTCTGTTTCCTCAAAAGGCAAGTTTTGAGTCCTTTGTTTGGCACTGAACTGTCATGACTTTATCCACATTTTCTTCTGGCTGAAGCTTTTCTGTTTAATTCAGCACAAATATGAATATCATTTCCCACTCAGAACTTGTGTTTTGGGGGGAAAAACCGATCTGCTTGGCTCTAGTTTTGAGTCATGTACAACTTTAGCTCCAGAGAAAGAAGCAACTCAAATCTGCAGGAAACCAAACCTCTCTAAGTGCCACAGGCACTGGTGACAGTCCTGCTCTTGTGACCAAGGCGTGACAGTCCCACTGTTTGGTCCCTCCATGCCCAACCACTCCTGCTGTCCCGTGGTGAGACAGGCTAGAGAGAAATAAATTGCTAAAAACTAACCTGGCACTAGGGAAAGGAGCCTCTTGACAAAAATATTACTGATCAGAGAACATCCTCTCTCCTTCCAAGGAGTGGAAAAGGGGAATTTCCTCCAAACCCTCCAAAGGCAAACTTTCAAAGCCAGGTTTGCAAAGGTCACTTCATGTGCAGAGCTGCCCTCCTCCTCCTGACAGCCCAGGTCATAAATTCAGAGCTCCAAAATGAGGAAATAAAAGCTTTGATTATATGCACTAAATTTCTACGATACTTTTCATCTCGTTCCTATCACTGGGAACTGTTTCCTGAAAACTGCCTCGTAAAAAGAATGGTCCTATCAAGTCTGGTGTGTTATCTCCAAGACGTGCTGATTTGGCTCAATACCTTTTTTGTGACAGGACCTGCAGCAACCCCCAGCCCAATGCCCTGGCTCTGCCCTGCCTAGGGCCACACCCCTGTCATATTAGACAGCCAAGATCCTTTCCAGCAGGTCTATCCTTTTTATTTAGTGACCAGTTCTCCTCCAGTAACATCCCCTGCATCGATGGAGGTACCCACAGTGACTCCCATATTCTCTATATAATAAACAATAACACCTGCCTGAATGAAAGAATTAGAAAACATACATTGAAGAAGTATAACCAGTTTTAAACCCCACAGTCCTAAAATTCCCTTGTGTATTTAACCACCCCGACACTCAGGGTTCTGAACCTTCACCCTTTTTCGGGAATAGTTTTCGATTTTTATCAGCCAAGGAATTTTGAAAAAAGTTTGCAGCTACCAATACTAAGTAGTAACTTAGTCAGAATGTGAAAACATATTTAAAACATAGCTCCTACATAAAAATATACACACATGCACGCTTCCACCTCTCACACACGTGAAGGTTTTTCACACATGTCAATTATGTGTTAGTTCTGTTGCTTTTTATAGAGCAATTAATTTTATCTATAAGTAACCAGCTTTTCTTATTGAGAAAATGTTCTGCAGAACAAAGAATATGCATTAAAATACTATAAAATGAGAAATACAGTGTCAGTTTAATAGTTGGATAGCAGCATTTTTTTTCCTAAATACAAAGAATTTAGAACATTGAAGAGAAAAGGACAAAAGAATGAAGTTAATATATCTAATATTCCTTTTCTTCAGGAAAAAAAAATACTGCAGGACTAATTTTCTCAAATCCCCAAGGAGTGAAAGCTCCTTTTCCCCCCTCTTTCTCAATGCAATTTTCATTCTTTTGTTAAATTAGAAAGGCTTTAATTTCCTTTTTCATTATAGTTTGAGTTATAAACACAAGCAGAAGCTTCTGGGGATTACATGTTCAACAGAAAGGCACACAAACCATACATGGCAACCCCAAAGTGTCCCTGCCCAGCGAGAGGGGACAGCAGGGCAGTGGCAGAGCTCGGCCAGTGGCCCCAACACGGCCACTGCCTCCTCCTGCCCGGGGCTCGGTGGGCTCAGCATCCTCCATTTGTGATTTCTCAGAGTGGATAACGAGTGCCACTGTCTCCTTTCGGGGCTGCCATCCCTTGTGAGCTCTGCCTGTGTCAGCCATCTGATGTTTATCCTCTCCTCAGCCCCTGGGGGCTGGAATTCTGCGGGTGCCACGCTCTGCTTTCCGTCGCTGCGCCGAGTCCACAGCCCTGGTCCTTGTGCAGTGGAAAAGTTTCTCCTTCTTGAGCAGATCAAATTAGACCTTTTCACCCTCAAATGTTTCTAAGAGCTTGAAACCAGGTCTGGAACTACCACGCTGCAGAATTTTCTTTTTGCCAAACTATAACTGCTGGTAATAGCAGGCCTGACCCTCATCATCTCAAACTCTCATTATTTTAGCATTACATCACAAAAAACCCATCAGGAGTAACAAGAGGAAAGTGCTGCCTTCTTCAGGGGCAAAGCCACCAGCTTTCTCTTGAGTTGGGTTTCTGTTTTTGGGTCAAGCCCCCAGTATTTGTCTTGTGGGCACTTTCAGCCAAGGAGACCTCCCAAGGGTGCTCCGAGTCCCAACCAACCGAAACCTGAGCAGTGCCAGGGGTGGGGCAGCCACAGCTTCTGTGGGCTCACAGAGGGTGGAGGAAAAGCTCCTCAAGCATCTTCACTGTCACCCACCACAGCTAAAATCCGCACTTTCTAAGAGGTCCTATATTTCTCTTCACATCACACTTTTATTTATAGGGCTAAGCAAGAAACCACCTTTTTTAGTGCCAGAACACTCATGCTTTCCAATATTCTTTCCATATTTGCAAGCAAAAAGATGAATTTGTTCTTCTCCTGTCTCCATTCAGCTGCCAGGAAGATCATCTTAGGATGAAGTGTGCCAAACGACAGAGAACATTTTGGGGGGCAAAACCAGCGTGACTATAGAAATAGCCCTGTGTGCTTGCCCTCCCTGAGCCTTTTCACTTACAAAAATCTAATTAGGGGAGACTTAATGTATAGCATGCATAAGGAAGCCAAAACTTCTAACAAAATATGCTCAGTACCGTTTTCTTCATGCTTCATTAATAAAGAACAAAATGTCTCTAGACTTTCTGTAACATATGCACAGAGTGATTTCAAACCAGACTGAGATTCTTTTCCAATGAGGGTTATAATATACCCGAGCAATAACAATGCATTTTTTTTATTGCTCTGCTTGTAAAGTTGTTTCCATGTTCTGTGAGGACAAAGTTATTTGTCATTTTTGCAAAATATAACTTGTTACTTTGATGGTTTTTAGGACCTTTCTATTTCAGCTATCGATTCAAGGTTGAGTGTAGCCTACAGCAGAGCTCAGCTTGGGGAATCAGAGTGCAAGAGCAAGACTTGTATTTTTCTATAGAAATTCTATCTTTTCATACAAATTAGAGACACAGGAAAACAAAGTTTTGATTCATCTTCTAAATCATATATAAAGCGCAGGGCTCTGTGCCGTCAGATCACAGGGAAGCAAAAGGGGTTTTTAGCTCTTCCACATGTGCTTATCTTGCTCAGAGTACAAAAAAAAGAGTTTATTCATTGGATAGATTCTGGAACAAAGAACCTCGAAGAAACAAATGCAACCTTTAAGATTTCTACCAAGGACTGCAGCACAAAACACAGTGATGGGTCCTGTTTTGTCTCGGCAGGCAAAAATGCCACTGTCTTCCTCAGCTCTCTGCATTGTAGAGCAGGGCTGAAGCAGTCTGGGTAAAAGGCAAATCTGCCCTGGTACTGAAAAATGGGGCAGGTGTATCTGCAGAACTGAACAATTTCCCTTTTCACAGCCATTTCCAGAAGGAATCAGAGAGAGGCAATTCCCTGTGTGATCTTTCACTGAACATGATTTTCCCTGTGTAGGCAAAGGGAGTCAAAATGATCTCATGGGTATAAAATATTTGCTAGTAAGACAATGTGGGGGAGAATATTTGCCCCTGAGATTTAAAAAATATTCAACTAGCTTTGAATACGTGTGTGTGCTCCTACAGTGAGGTGTTAAATTGCATTATAACTATTGAGACATCAACATTTACCAATGTTTGCAATTCAAATATAAGCATAGAGTGCAAAACTGTGAAACTATTTAGAGTTGTCAGGGTATGGATCTGTAAGCAGAGGTTTGTATATCATTTGATAGCTATTTATTTCTTGTTAATGTTTATGTAATGTTATGATGTTTATGATGGCCTGACTTTCCATGTGATGTGGATAATTTCTGATGGGTAACTGGCATCAAATCACTGTTTTGCAAATACAGAATATTTTCATATTTGGCTGGTGAAACAAAAAGACTTCCTAGCGTGAGTATGCTATTAAAATGCTAATAGACCCTATTCGAGGGAGCTTACTCAGACCTCAGCAGGAAACATACACAACATTTACAAAGATTTAGATATGTGTTTTTAACATAAAAGGGTCTCCCTTCCCATGAAACTGTAAGAAACTTTAGACAAGAGTGAGGATAAAGTGATAAGCCCCAGGCAAATGAAGAAGGAAGAAAAATATATGGAGGGCTAGTGAACTTAATTATGGTGAAATACAGATATAATTGTGAGCATGAAGTATGTGCATATAATGTGATAGCAGCCTCTTATATTTAATGTCCTAAATCAAAATCGAAGTGTTTAACTTTTTTTTTTCCCAAAGTTACTTCTATTTCACCTTCTATTTCTACTTCTGGGCTATTTCTGCAGGTCAGCCCTCTGAATTCCTCCATACCAAGGGACTGCTCAGGTGCTGGGGGGGATTTTCCCCCTGACCTGGCACCACTCTCCAGGAGAGCAGGTACAGGCACAAAAGGAGGTGCTGCTCTGTCTTGCACTTTGAGTGATGAGTGGCACCTTCCAGACACCAGGATGTGCATGTCAGAGCTGCTGGGAGCTGTAAGAGAATGTGAAAATAAAGAGGAAAATCTTGTTGTACCGCTCTGTCCCTGGTGAATTGAGGAGCAGAGCTGGGCCTGGCTTCAGCAGGGCTGACTGGGTTTGTTCTGTATGGAATTATTGAACTGAATCGAAGCTGCAGGGTCAAAGCAAGCAGAGAATTCGAGAAGCCTGCGAAAAACAGAGCCCACATTTGCTGGAGAGCTGTAACCTTCCAGAAATGTAATTAAACAAACAGGCAAGGAGTGTTTGGGATTGAAATCTCTGTTTAAACATCCACTGTTGCTTTATTTGAATATCAGAGTGGAAGATGGAGTTCACATGTTGGAAAAGGCCAGAGGACTCCCTTTGTCTTCTTTTTGTCTTTCATTTTTTTGCATATTCCCCCACTGAAACTGAATGTTGAGTAAACATGACATTAATGTCTGATGGTCAGTAGGGTGACAGGATTTGAATTCTTGCATTAGGAAACAAATTCCCCACCAAAGCCAAATTCTTTTAGTCTGGCTCAATACAAATAAAATACACAAATGAAACTCACTGAGAAATGGCCTGGCTATTCAAAGTTATCTATGTTTCAGAAACATCTAATAAGCAATTTGGATTACTTTTTTAAGTTTGGCTTCACTTTTACCCTGAAATGAATGTACATAAATGAGTTTATGCAAATGTCATTACAATTCATTGCCATCAGCTTAACACGTTGCCTCCAAATGGTTGAACTCCCTTCCATTGTAGGGAAAGAGCAAGGCTTAAGACTTCTCCCAGTCACTTAAAAAAACAATAAATGGAAGAGAAAATGAGAGATTATTTAGCTCACGGATTTGTTTTGCTTTCCTGGAACAAAATAATTCTGGATTCTACTTACTGGAAATCTTCTTGGTTAAGAAATATTTAAATGAAAGCAGCACAGGACTGTTTTGCTTTGTTGGCTTTTTGTTGTTTAGGATTTTTGGAAAGGTTTACAGTGGAATTATGAAACCAAAACAGAACAGTAGGTTAGCATTTTGCAGAATCACACAGAAGAGCAAGACATCCTGATTAGGAAGGCTGATCCCAAACCCAAATTGTATCAGGAACTTTATGATGAACAGTTGACTGCTAGAAAATGCCAGTTGGCCATAAAAATGACTTTTTCTAGATATGCATTGGTAATGAGCAATTTTTATGGGAAATGTCCTCCCACATCATCATCCCAGGAAGCTGAGACAAGGAGGAACAAAGCATTCCAGAGGCCTCCTCAAACATCCACACAACTCTTGGAGCCATCAGGTTCCCCCTGGGACCCCACAAAGTCAGGTCTCAGCTACCGAATTTTGCAAAAGGGAGGGAGCAGCTGTGAGAATCCTAAGTGGAGGTAAGGAGTGGGAAAGCCTGAATCTGATCTCGGCACTGGCTCAGAGCAGAACTCCAGGTGATTTTCCTGATGCAGAGCTGTAGGAAGCCAAGCCCAGCTTGGCCACACTCACAAACTTGCCCAGGTCATATGGTCATCACAAGCCTTTGCTGAACTGGTGGCCCAGAGTGTCCATCCCATAACCTCCATTCCTGATCCTGACTCCATCTCCACAGGACTTTTTTCCACCTCTGTATGTTCTTTATTCTTCCTGCCCTTTTGGTGTGACTATTTCTCTTTAGGGGAAAAACATAATAATAATAATAATAATAATAATAATAATAATGCAAAATGCCTATTTCTCTGTGTGGCCCCTGCAGAGACGAATGTAATGGAGCCCTGATCTCCTCTGAGGCCTTCAGGCAAATGCTCCTTTAATGTCACTGTCTCTTAGAAAATACACAACAAATAGACCAGAAAAAAACTAATTTTCTGCTTTCTTTCTGTTTAAATATACTGCCAATTCAGAAGACAGGATCCTCTCTTCATCTAAATGTCTCTCCCATGTACAGTGTTCCAGAGATTAAAGGCAGGAAAAAGCTGAAGTTGGGCAGTGGTTTCAGCAACTGCAGTTCGTGCTCTCAGTGAGCCAGTGGTTCTGGAAATCAAAGCAAATGGCTACAACATTTTCCCAGAACCTGGAAACCACACAGTTTCCAGGATTCAGAGGTGTGTGCTGCTGGCTGGCGTGGTTAGCTCACACACGTGTGCCGCTATGTGAAATTTGTCAGTGTGAACGCCAGGAAATAGAAGCTTTTCCCCATCCTGCACCATTAGTTTATCTCATAAATTCATGCACTTGAATAACCTAGAAACCTTGGGTGGTAAAAGCCACACACTGGAACACTGATGTGAACAGGAGCAACAGGTTGGGTCATTTTTTCCAGCAGGCCTTGGTTACACTGGTACAGCAGCACCACGAAGGTGCCCATTTCAGTTCCACAGTACCCTGAATATTGTGTTTTCAATTATAGCAATGCTGAACACAGAAAATATGAAGCACGTTGTATTAACCAGAAGGCACTCCTCTAATTCAGATATTTGTTCTGTAGTGAAAACCACTTAAGAAATAGATCCAATTAATTGTGTTGCTAAGATGTCAGTACAAGCTGCTACATACACATAGCAAATGTGAGTAAGTCTCAGTTTGTACCTTCTGGGCTTTTTTGGAGTGTGTAGAATCACAGCAATTAGTTGCTGCTGTTTGAAGAATATGTGAAACACTATTTTGACATGTACTCTGGGTAGTTGTGAGTTAAACACACAGGAGAGAATAAGTGGTGGGTGGGAGTTTCAGATGAGTGGTAAATAACAGAAGTGTAGTGATTTGCAGCCTTTTAACAATCAGAGGGCAGATTATTGACTTGCATAAGAGATGGCATGGGAGAAAGAGAAGAATGAACCTTATACTGCAAGACACAATCAGTTAAGAGCTGATTTAGTAAAATAATGCTGACTTCTTGTAGATAAGTTAGCCTCCTCAGTGCATTCAAATGACAATTAAAAAAACTCCACCTAATTCCAGTGCAGCCTTTGTGTAAATGCAACCCTTTTACATGTCTTTTTTTTCCCTCTTTAGAACATAGCCTACCAGATAAGTCAAAAAGGAGATAAGCTCCCCGTGGGATCCAGATGCTGCCGAAAAGATGTCACAACTGCAAGTAGCACACACACAACCCAGCACTTGGTGCTGCTGAGGGCATAAAACCCTTGTGTTCCTCCTGAAAAGTCTGAGATTAATTGGCTCTTACCCCTGCTCAGAAATGTGGGAAAACAAAGTACATAACCTGGGTTCTCTCAATGTAATAATACCTCACTAACAACTTTAAATTCACTATTTTGAAAACAGCTTGGATTTGAGCTCTTTTTTTTTAATGAGTTTCTAGTTCACAGTGGCACTATTCTTCAGAAGACAATTTGCTTTTTATCTGTCCTTTCACACATTCCTCATTCAAGAAACACATAGTCCAAGAAAAAAAAATATTTCATGTCAGTCATAACTGGCCCCAGTTTACCTGAATCAGGACTTTATGTGTCACCAGTAGGTACTGCATGGGTCAGAGAAAAAAGCCATTTTCTAGCACAGTACAGCTTAATCCTCATTTTATAGAGGAGTACAGAGGCTTCTTCAAGTCACAGCAGATAAATTACGTACTTGAGACTAGAAGTTTGTAATTTTTCTCTTGTGTTTCTCTTGTGGCCTCTTCTTTCTAGTAGGGTCCAGATGTCTTCAGCCCTTCCCAAAACAGGGATAAAACAGACCCACTGATTTCAGTAAATTAATTTTTCAGGCAGTTCACTGGTGACCTGCCCTGTTGTCACACAGAGTGGCCCAAAGCATCCCCCTGCCAGGCTCAAACCTCAGATCCCCCCACCAGCTGAGGATCCCACACACATATTCCTGGACATATGGATGTACACACATACATTTGTATGGATATATAGAGGACAATTTCAGTTAGACCTGCAAAACAGAAGTGTTAACTTTAAATAATTACTGTTTTTGTTAACGTACTTTGCTCTATGTGAATGTATTACTTTTTTTTTAACTGCAGTTAGCGGTTTCTAGATGAAATCATAACAACCACTAATCACTGCCAACCAGGTTGTGTTCACAAAGGCAAATAAAAGCTCCAGAATACATATGAGCTTCTGGGCTACAATGTTTACAGAGCCTCCAGGATTTTGATCTGTGCACGTCCCTAATGCACCAAATGTTGAAAACCCAAAACAACTGCCAAAGCTCACATTTGGCCCTGATTATTTCCTTGTTTGTCATGGTTAGCATTCCCCAGATAAGAGAGAGTGTTGCAAGTTCAATAACCACAGAAAGTTGTGAAGACATACTTAAAGAGGAATATAGCTATTATTTTTTAGTGTAAAACTTGGTATATTTTAATTGAACAATGCCCAGCAATATTCAGGTCTCATTTGTGAAAAATTCTATGTTTTCATATCCTAACAAGATAGATGAAAAACTGAAATGTTCGTTCCTGTCAAATACGCATTTGTCTTTCATCTACTAAAACTGCTTTTTTAAAATCAGCTTTTTCAGCTGCTTTTTTATGTGTTGTTGTGAAACAATCCCTGAAATTCCACCAGAAGGTCATTTTTCCATGTAGTCACAAAGACCTCAGTAACAGAATTGTCCATCTTCTCCGAAATCTAGGTTATGGATATAAAAATAGCCATTATTGTATTGCTGTTTCAAGTTACCCCACGAAGACGCGAACATGGAACTTACTGTCACGAGCCCTCATTAGACTGAAGAGCAGCTTCCAGCAGATTCCTGCTTGGTTTGCTCAACAGGAATTTGCAGAGATAAGCACAAAAATTGGGTGATTTTTTTTTTGAGAAAAAGATCCTTCACACAGAGACAGCGCTACGTGTTTGGGACCTGGAAGGATATTATGAAGCAAGGACAGAATCATAAGGATCCATCGCAAGGTTTTTCCTCCTTTAAAACATTTTTCCCAAGCCCTTGCTGGCTCTTGGATGGATGAGGTGGTTGATTGCTCTGCACAAAGAGAGCAATCTCCAGATTTGTGGAGAGCCTTATTGTTCCCCATCCCTCTTGGCAGGGTGCATCTGGCACGTCTGCTCGTGGGTAGCACTCTATAAACAGGTGAACCAGGCATGTGAAAAGCTAATATTCTGCTGTTTTGACAGCATAATTGTCTCTAATAATAAGGGAAAGCAGCTGCTTCAAAGAGTCTTTCACTTAGAAAGTGTTTGGATCCTTATACTTTGACTTTTATGTGGTTTATGGTTCTGCGAAACGGTAACATCTCATTTTGTGAATGACAGACAGATGGAGTTTGCTGCAAGGTTTATTGATAGTAAAGCACATAATATCATTCAAGATACTTAACTGCAAGAAATACTGGAGATAACAAAATATTGCCTTCTCTCACTTTTTAAGACTCCTGTTATTTATTTTCAATGGCTCCAAGTTTTCTGGGTTTTTTGTGAGTTTTCAGCATTATCACCTGTTAAGTCCAAACCTTCATGTTCTTTTGTCTGAGTGCCCAGGGAGAGGGGAACAGCTGTTTTACAATTAATTGAAAGCCAGCAGAGATGTAGTCCAGATTTCAGAATAAGATCTGCTTGCAGGAGAGCCATGTGCCATCCATCTCTTTCTCTCCCTGTCTCCCTCCCACCCCCAGCATTCACCTAATTGGATTTTCAGGTCCAAATCCTGTTCTCTTAATCAAAAGGCAAAGAAAATCAATCTCTGGGTTTCCAAAAATTTGAGTAAAGCGTTTAGTCCCAAAGCACTGAGATACTTACTCTGCAAAGCTCTGTCAGACCCAGATTGCTAAACTGGTTAACCCTTGGCACTAAAACCATGGTAATCATCCATGAGATCTGCTGCTGTAATGTTGCTTTTTGTTATTTTAGGAAAGGTTTTATTTTCCCAAACCTTTGCAAAATCCACACTATTTATAAGGAATAAATGAATCTAGGGTTTTTTCAGTTGTTTTTTAAACTATTTGTTATCAAAATATAATATTTTGGAAGCAGATCCTTCAAACACGTGGTGATATTATGCAACATTTGACCTGGAAAGAAAAGCATCTGAAATGCATTTTTATGAATTTCTAGATATTTACTCTGACACATTAAATCCTTGAAAACAGAAATTCAGCTCTGCTGCCTGTCTTTCTCTGCAGAGATTTATGTCTCAGGACATACAACAAGGCCTGGATGCTCCATGCATTGCTTTTCCTGGGCTGCAGCCTTCCAGCTGTGCTGAGATGTTGCACCTCTGTTCCAGCGCCCTCCAGAGTGATGCAGCAGATGGGCATGATTTCCAGATAGGAAAGTCTGGGACGAGGACAGAAATCCCAACTCCCAGTGCCCAGCCCAGCTTTCTGAGGTGCTGGGAGTCAATCTGGAGGATGGAGGGTCCCCAAATCCATCGGCCACAAGAAAAGCCACGAACGGCCCTGTCAGACAGACGTCCCTCCTGCTCCTCACCTGCCACCAGGTGCTCTGCCCTGTGCAGGTGGGCCCCAACCCATCCCTGGGGGGGCTGCAGGGAGGAGAAGGGCTGGAATTCCGTATTTATCCACTGCAGCCTCCCCTTGCCCCATGCCCTCTGTGTTGCCAGGCAGTGCATACAGTGCAGAGTGTTTAGCCCATAGCTGAGGTGGCTTGAAAGAATAAATTTTTAAAGCCAAGCTTTAGGCTGGTGGACACTATTTTTCATGGGAATGCTTTCCTATCTGACATAAAAGATAAGAGTTGGCATAGGACAGGCCTTTTAAACAAACAGGGAGAACATAAAGTGGCTATAAGACACAATTCACCCAGCCTGCTAAATTCTGTGATAGCTGAAAAATAGCTCCATTTTACAATTCCATTGCTGCATTAAAAATCTGCATATCCATACTATGAGCTACGTCTATTCTGAAAAGAAAATAATGAGAGATTGTGCTATCCCCAGTGATGCTTAGTCAAAACAGTATATTGAATTTTAATATCAATGATTTCATGAAAATTATTACACAAGAAAGTAATCAGGCATAGATACCATTGATGTTTTACTGAAATGTGTACCAGCAGCATGGAAAGTATGTTTTAATTTCCCCTTTCATTTTTATGTGGAAGGAAACAAGCTCCTTTTGTGCTCATCCAAATCTATGAATATTCAAGTCGCTTAACCGAAAATGCTTGGAAGGAACCGGCAGCAAAGAAAATTACGTTGTATAGGTCTTTAAGCAGCAGAGCTTGGAAGAACACAAAGTTAAATTTTCAGCACCTTTACCAGCACCTAATTTAGAGAGAAATGTCTGTCAGCAACAATGCCAGTGGTTTTGTTTTCTCAAAAAGGACAAACATTGTAGGCTGCAGTTTCCCTTGTCTGCTGCCATCAACATACAGCACGGACTCTGTCCCACACTCTGCCATTACTGTGCAGGTAGGAAGTTGAAAGCTGCACAATTCAAAGGATATAGCCAAAGTGGGTACAGAAACAGCCCAACCCAGGGGCTGCAGCTAGCTGCAGGTTGCAAACCTTCATTGAAACCCCCCTAGTGAGTGTTTCCTGCAGCCCTGCAATGTCTCACAGTTGCTCAAACAAGGGCCTCCAGCAGCAAAGCTGAGAAAAACCCTGAAATCATACATTTATCTGGTTACCTCACAGCAGGATCACCTTGTGATTGAGACCCACCTGCACTGCAGATGGTAGAACCTCGCTAGTTGGGGTCTGAGGGAGCTCTGCTTTCCTTTGGGCATCTCTGTCTGACTCAGCCTGAGGCTCTACTGCCATCTGAGCAATGAAGAAAGTAATCTCTTGGCACGTATTTTTGGTTGCTTTTCGGCAGTGGCTGCCCACATGCTGCCTTCCTCAGCTCTCTCACTGAAGGAATTGCCGAAAAGGAAGATCCCTCTGATGTTCACTACTCTTGATGTCACCTGGCAGAATCTCCCCAGTGCCCAGCCCAAGTCAGGGCACTGCTACCCTGGGCTGGAGCTCCCTTTTTGTGTCTCCAGGCTAGATCAGGCTAGATCCAGCCCCAGACACCCTAACCAGGAACCTCAGAGTCATGAAAAGAATTTTTATCCTTATCTGTCTTGCAAGAAAGAGTTTTTAAAGACACCACTGTGGTCCCTGCCCTCCAGCCGTGGTGAGGTCCCTACTCACTGCAAGGACCCAGAGGAGACCTCTGGTCCTGGAGAGTAACCTCCAACCAGGACCCATCCAAGCAATTTAGAGCTCCCTGTCCCAAATTTTTCAGTGGGTTGTAGGACAGTTTGATGGAGGAAAAGCAAAGAAAATGACTTTTAAAAAAGAAACAAAACAAAGTATGTGGATTGCTTATGTCTCGTGATAGACACATAAAGTAGCTGTGTCAGGTGTCAGTGTTGACTGCTGCTTGCAGTTCAACATTACAAGATAAATTCCCAGCTGACAAAACACAGCTCAATCCCCAAGCAACTGTTTCACAATAATATTTGCTGGAAAGTCACCGCATAGCTTTGGGAACCCTGTAAAAATTCCTCCAGGGGAGAATTTCCCTCGTGCTGCAGCGAAGCCAGTGTTTCTACTGGCATTCATCACACACCTAGCAGCTTCACAACCTTTTAAAACGTGCAGTAGCTGGGCTTGTGACAAACTTCCTGATCTTTCTTGTACAGGAGACATGCAACGTTCCCCATCCAGTATGCAAATCCAGATTGCAAAATAGTTTCTCCAGAAGCTGCCTGAATAAATCCAGCAAAGCAACTTGGGAAGCGCTTAAAGCCAACGGGCCGGGTCAATAAGGACAGGGTTGGCCTAATCCGTGAGGTAATTAAAGACATAAGTAGGAGATTTGAACACTTATTTATACAGTTGAGTTATGAATTCCTGAGTAGGGAGGAGAGGGGTTGGACCTGAAGAAGGGAAAATGAGCAGAGAGGCAAAATCTTTGGTGCATTTGATTGCTTTTCACGGAGTGTTCGTACTGAACGGTGGCACACAGGTCAACAGATTGTCTGGTTGTTTTTCCACCCGAATGTGGCAAACCCTGGGGCCTCCTGTGCCCAGGGCAGGGCCAACCCTCGTGGGAGCAGAGCTGGAGCAGCTGCTGGAAATATTTAAGTTCAGGAGCGAGGGAGGCAGGACATGCAACAACTTGTGGCACTGGAAAACGCAGCTTAGCATAAAGAGCAGCAGAAATTGAAAAGCCTCATCTGAACCAGAGCCAGTCGCTCATGGATATTCCTCTTTGGCAACTCCCCTGCATACATTAGAGTGGGAAAACATTAATTATACCACAGCAATCCATGTCTTCCAAAAAACAAAGTCTGTGCTGTTTTCCCATGCCACTGTCGGCCCTCACCCCCGTCCTGCAGGCATTCCTGTGTCCAGCAGCACGTCCTGCATCCCAGCTGCAGCGGGTGGAGGCACCAGCTTCACGTGAAACACAGCCCAGCAGCCCCTGGAGCAAAGGACACAGCTCCAGACCTCTGCTTAATCCTCTGACTCCCACCAGGTCCTCTGCACTTCCAGCCTCTCACCCCAACCCCAAGCTGAAACAAGCTTATCACATATATATGATATCATATCCCAGGTTTGTACCAGATTCTGTACGAGCCCCGTGGCTTTGCAAGATGAATTGAGCACTTCAGACCCTGAAGAGGTGAAAACAAGCTCTACTGCAAATATTATTCAGAGTTCAGCGGTCCATGTCCTCCTAAGGGCAATCATCAGCTCGCTGCTCCTGCCAGCATCGCCCCTGACAATGTCTCAATACAAAACTTCCTCCAAACAATTGTTCAGATGGAAAAAATATCCAAGTAAAAGAGAAATCTTAAAAAACACCAAATAGAATTTTATCATGTAACCTTGAGCCAGTGGAAGAGAAGTAGGAGGGGAAAAGACAAGTTCAAATGGTCAGAGTCAGAAGTGGAGCTGGTTATCCATACCCTAACTGAATACATTCATAGGACTCCTGGAGAAGATGTATTTTTAAAATGTAATATGCAGAAGCAAATGTGAAGTGTTGGTGGCTTGAAATCATGTCTAAAGTGTGAAAGATGAAAGACTCAGAGACACATCCATTCAGCTGTCCAACAATTTCTGGAGCTGCTGTCTACAGAATGAGCCCTGATGTACCCAGGCATAAATGAGATTCAAAAATTGACAGCTGTGGATAAGTCTTCTCTTAAAATAAAAATACACAGTGTAACCTGTATTCAAAACTCAGGACCTCTTGCTGGCTTTCCCCTCAAAACACATGCAGTTTTATTTATGTTTAGTATGAAGATTTGTGTCAATTTTTCATTTTACATAAACAACATCTGCCCTGTGATGAGATGCACCGGCACATGTGATCTGGAGTGTGTACATCCACAAACTGTTCTATAAGAACTTAATATATTTGCCTTGTTTTTCACCAGTCTTGACCTGTTTTACAGGGGTATAAATCAGAATAAATTACATTTAGTTGGTAGTAAAACCAGAACAATTTCAGTGGACATTAACTTTTAAGGCTTTTGCAGCTGACAATGGGGAAGAGTGCACGGGAACAACTCTACCTTTTGGACACCACTGTGAAAACTACTGCAGCTTTAAATAGCTACAGGAGCACAGCAAGAATAAATGAAATAAGAGGGATATTTCAATTCCACATGAGCTCACTTACTGTTTGAAATGCAGCTTAAATATCTCTGTGTAAAAACAGGCCATGCTCAGCCATTCCTCAGATGAAGACACATATCTGCAGCTCTCATTGACAAGTTGTGAGATTCTTTGTTCTCATCTTGGTCCCACATTTGGATGGTTTTAGAAGGTTGGGTCATTATCAAGGTTGAGCATCCCCTATCTTATAAAAACAGCATTTGCTGCAGTAAAAATTTCTAATTTGCAAAAAATTGGATTAATTCAAAAGAAATAGAAAAAAAATATTAATGGACTTGATGAAAACTATAAAAGAAATTATTCATATTAGCTGCTTCTGGGAAAAAAATACTGTAATGTTATTCTGATACTTGTTTCAAGGAATCAAAAATTCTGTCAGTAAACTGTATTAACTAAGTGTCAAACTATGGATTGATCTCTCTGCCTCAGCATTCCCAATCCTGACAATTTGCTGATGCCTTTTCACCCAGTCTTTGACTACATTCCCAATACTATATTTTTGGGGTATATTGTACAACAGTTCCTGAACCTGCACAGTTGCTGAAATCCCCATAAAATGACAGTAAGGACTTATAGGATTTGATGGTGTCTGTGATGATCTAAAATATACATGGTCAAAACCAATTCTTTACGTGGTATTGAAGATGAAACAGATAACATAGTGCAAATACAAAAATTAATTATTGAAAAAAAATGAAGTAGTTTGTCCAAAGTCACGCATAAAATTGTTTACTTGAGAGCTATTCCTACACCTTAGAGAAGTCCACGAGAAGAAATCAGTGTTCACGCACCCAAAGAGGTGACGAAGTGACAACTCACTGTAAACCACTGTTTTCCACAATTTCACATTCCTTTACAAAGACATGTGGCAGTGCAGGGCAGAGATTTGTTTTTTGCACCCTGCACTCTCAGCTGCCTCCCTGGCTGCAAGGGCAAAGGATGGACACAAGTCACTGGCAGGCTGGAGAGCAGAGACCAAACTGAGCAGAAATAGGGGGAAGATTTTATTTAGAGCTTTGCAAGAGTCTTGGGAACAAAGTTTAATAGTGCTGAGAGAGAGGGTGGTGTAGCATGGGCTGCAGGAAGAGACAAATATGATAGAGACCTTTAAAAAATCTCAATTAGAGACTGGGAGGAACACGTTGAAATTTTATGATAGTAAAATCACATACAGCATGAAGGAAGAGTAATGTTGAAACACACAGCAATATTTTATACACTTTATTTATTAAAAATTCTCTCTCAGAAATAGCTATCTGCCTTCACAGCAACTGCTCTTCTCCAGAGAACAAATGTGGTCTATTAGTTTTCCTTTATATATCCTGCATTGTTGCAATATTGAGCAATGCTTGAATCTAATTCTTCTGACACAGTTATGAAAAATGTAATTTTTAAACCTTAAAATATTTACACAGCTAGTGAGACTTACACAATTAGAGTCTGCATCAAATTGTCATTTATATGTGGTGTACAACGAAACATTTGCTAAATTCAATCAGTTAAAATAAAAGCAGCAATAAAGCATCACCAGACAAGAGGAACCCATTTTTGCCTGCATCCAGCTGTTTGTTTATTTATGTATTCATCTGCCTAATAAATTTTCACCAGCCTTGCAAATATGCACATTTTAATGACAATTTTGGAGAGGCAAGGGATGGGATTGCGGTGGGGAGGACACAAGTTTTCTTCTCAGCCAGGAGCACGGAGTACTTCAGTTTCCATCTGTTCTATTGTACACTTGGTTATGGTCACATTTGGCTGCTGAAACGCCCTTGTTGTACCTGCACCCCCAGCTTAGCACCTTGAAACCCACTGCCAGGAGCACTTCACCACCATAAAATATCTCAATGAAAGCGTCCAGGTCAGCAACATATTCACTGCTAAAGGAGATCCTGTGAAGTTTGGGGACATGCTCAGGATGTTAAACTTCTTCCCTGCCTGACAGCTAGGGATATGTTAGGTTCAATACCTGCTTTTGTACAATGCCTTTCACGAGTGGATTCTGCCCCACGAGTGAAGTTCATGAGGATTTGGGATCAATACTAGGAATACTATTATTTATTACTAGAAATAGTTTGCCAAACTAATTAATTTCACTTTTCTCCCTTTGATTGGTCTATACTGCTTGTGGGAGCTGCTGTTAGACACAATCATGCAGAGGCTTGAGGGCCTGTGTGCACTAATCTTGTTCAACAATTTCTTTTCATTAGTGGGATAAAGGCACTCTGCTGCATTCAGCTCTCCACTATATGCTCTTGGAGTGTTTGGCTTAACCCTTTTAGCGTGATTAAAACAAACAAAGATCAACACAGCCAGCATTCCTCAGAATGACACAGACAAGCCTAATTGCTATTGAAACTTCATAAAGGAAACAAAAAAGCTAAAACTTTTTCCCTTTTTACTTCAAGTAGGGTGGAAAAAATCTAATTGATTGTGATCAGTAAAGCCAATACTTTGAGATGTTGTCTGGGTTACTGGATTTATTGTCCTTTTTCAGCAGTCTTGGCCATTACTTAACCATTGGATTAATTGTATGCAGAACAAATCATCTGCCATTTCGTTTTATGACTCATTAAGCAAGTATAGCAGATAACCATTACTGCTTTTTGGTGTAAGAAGACTTCAAAACTTATGCACTGCTAATGATGCTGGAATTAGGAAAAGCAAATACCTTGCTGTGTGCAAAGGTCAGAGTAAGCACTAATGGAATATTTATCTACCCAAAAAGTAAATTAAATCAATTTCCTGAGCCTTGTGAGAGGTATAAGGCTGAGACAGGAGGCTGAGGGATGAAGAAATTGCAGTTCACTTCCAGGTGGCTCTCAGTGATACTGTCATGGAGAGCACTGCTACCCACAGGACCCCGAATATCTGCAGGAGGCAGTTCCCCTGGAAGGAGGGATGCACCCAGAGTTGGTGCCAGCCAGGAACATGCCTGGATTTTGGGAATACTGCTGTATAATGGAAAGAAAGAGGCTTTACAGAGGGTCACACACATGGCACACTCAGGAAAGACAAAAAAGGAGGGGAAGAGCACGTCTATACTGTGATGAGTTCTCTGGAGATGTCTCAAGCTCCTTCACTCCCAGCCTGTGCTCTCCCTCAAACCCCATCACCATCAGTAAAACCTCACGAGGGGCAGCACCTCCCTCTGCTCCCCCAACAGGGGAGAGCTTTGCAATCTGTTTATGAAGCATCACACAGGATGCTGATCACACACTGCAGTGCCTCCTGCAGATTTGGGGGCAAACGGGGGGAAAAAAGCACAGCATGAAGTGAAAAAAGAGAAAAATGATTGCTTGTGTACTAATAAAACTCTTGTTTCTTTGTAAGTAGAGTGTGGATTTGTGCACTTTGGGGTGCAGAGCATGAGACCAATTAAACTAAATTGCAGATGTGTCTTCTCTCTGTTCTGGATTTCTCTCTCTCTTTTTTCCCCACTGGAGATTAAGAGTTTACACTGTTCTTTTTCAGGGAACTAATAATAATAAGAGCAGCAGTAATCTCTCACTAGTGACATTAAAAGTATCTTTTATTCTAACACTCATCCTATGTATTTGTTGCAATCTGACCTTTAAAGCTGTGAATAATGTCAATCAAAGCATATTAATTTATCTTCAACATTTTAATTACTGTTCTCAATATTGATCCCATTTTATCCATTTTTACACTTGTTGTATTAAAAATATAAAATTTACTTCCCCTCTCACTCTTAAAATATTAAAAACATGGGAACATAAATCCTGGTGAAACCTGCTGTCAGAGAAAAAATGTTTTTAGGAGATGGAAAGAGGCAAGTAAGACATCTAAAAAGTCAGCATGGAGACCTCTAAATCTCTCTGAGTTAGGAAAAATCTGTGTGTGGGGGGTTACTTCCCCCAAGGATGAAATCTGGAAAAGGGGAGAGGAGTCCTTAAGCATTCACTAAGAAAAATCAGTGCCCCTGTGGAACCTGCAATTGATGGCCTGTGGCAAGGAAACCCACATTACAAAGGCACTGCAAATTCTTGGGAGAATGGAAAGGACCCTTTTGGGCTGGGGATAGGAAGGAGAAATGCAGGAACTGGTACTCAGTTCCTCCGTGAGTGTGTTGCTGCCCCACCCCTCTGCTGCCCCGGTTCAAAGGTTGGATGCCAACTGAGAGATCCACAGCAGCAGAGCAGGAGGGGAGGCAAAACCACTGTGATCCTCTTCTTTTAAACAAATCTCGTTTCTTATCTCCTCCCTGCCTGGAGCTGACATTTCTGATGGAAAATTCTGGTGATCCAACAGCAGGGAGGCACCGGGCTTGTGTGGCACCCAGGTAACCCCAGGACTGAGCAGATGAAGTCTTTGAAATGAGTTACTGCCGCTGCTTACAGCGTGTTCTCAGCACTTGCATGATGCCTGTGACTCGTTTGGCTTAATCCTCTCCCTGATGAATGAGTTTTCATAGATCCAGGACAAACTCCTCATTTTTCTTTTCCTTTTAATAGAACTCCACCGTGCAGCTCCTCTGGAGCTGGCACCTTGTAGGGCTGTTCTGTCATTACCCAAGTTGCTGCAATGTTCTCCTTTGAGTAAATGCTAAATTTCTTTTCCCCCTCCAATTTACTTTTCTCCCATCATTCTGTGTAGCTGCATTAGATAGGAAAGATGTCTCAGATGTTTACCAAGAGAAAGCATTGCTTTGTTGTGCTTAGGAATAGAAACGTTTTCTTGTTCAGCCAGCTTTCCTCACTTACAACTAAGAAAACAAATAACTGTAGACTGTCTGAAGGTCTCAGAGCAAGTTGTCCCCACAGCACAGCAGTCCAAACCTTTACAGCTTCATCAGCTACTTTTTGCAAAATATCCTATGATGAAAAAAATTCCCCAAATTGCTATTATTATTATTAATTTAATATTATATGTATATTTATCCATCAAGTACTTTTCTCTGCCTTAATACCACAGACTCATTGATCACATCACAGCTTCTCACCCTTCCTTTGTTTGATACTGCCCAAAGTGTGCCATGGAGAGCACTATTATTTCCTCAGATACCTTTTTTTTCTTTCCCCTTTTCTATTTCACCTCATTTAACATACTAAGTACATGCTAGGAGTGCAAAAAGAAGAATTGCCATACATTACCATCTGAATGCAATGAGAACCCATTTTATGCTGCCTTAACTTTGGATTTCTAGTGCTTTGAATGCAACTGGGGTAAGCATTTTGCTTAACAATGGGGTGCTATTATTAAGAAAATAACAGTTAATGGCCATATCTTCCTGCTCTAAGAACTCTCAACTGCATTGAAACATGAGGCAAATCTGCTATTTTACTGCTCTAAATGAAAGCACCACTATAGGTGAGATGTTTAGATTGCGCTGCCAAGCACTCTCCTTCGAGCAGAATTTAAGCTTCTCTAGTAATTTAACTGATAATAAAAATATCTAAAATAATATTATGTATTGTTTGCATGCAATTATAGCTAATTAACTTATGTACTTGCTAAGCCTCCTATTTAACTCCCTTCGTTTTGCGAGTCACTTTAATCGACCTCATGAACATCTCCGGCGCCCGGTGACCCATCTGTTCCTGAAATTACAGCGTCCCAGGGGCTGAGCGGAGGCTGGAGCTCAGGCAGGGCAGTGGGAGGTGGACAGGGCCGGCTGTGACAGGCGGTGGGGCCCGGGGAGGGTGGCAGCAGCCCCGTGCAGGTGAGCGAGCGCGCGGTGCCAATCGCGGTGTCGGTAACGAGCGGCGGGGGAGCGGCACCGCCACAGCCACAGCTCTGCACTGCCATTATAATGATCCGGTGACAACTGCAGGATCTCCCAGGTGGCCAGAGTTGATATAAAACACACAGGCATTCATAAAGTTGTGAGGGCTTGTGCCTCGCTTGCTGAATTCATGGAGCCTGGCGGTTCCGCGGACGGGGAAAGACACACTGAGTTAGCGCTCAGCAGAGCGGGCACAGGACTCCAGGCACTCACCCTAAAAAGAGCTGGCATTAGACAGGCCAAATGAGGCTTCCCAGCAGGGAACGAGCATGGATTGTCTATCAATCTGTCATGGCAAAAACGAGCTCCAAGCAGAGGCGTTATTGCTCCTCTGGACAAGGATGCAGTGACCTGCCTGGGAAGTGGGCTGCGAGAAATGTGTTGAATGAAATGACATGGGAGCAACAAGAGCAGGGAGAGATGGAAATGAGAGCAGGGATGTTATTAAGGCAGACAACTGAGATAGCCTTGGAGCTACCAGCATATGTGTCAAATAGCTGGTTGGTCAAAGAGTTTTAGTCACTGTTCTCACGGCTCCTCATCAGCAGACCCTGACAAGAGCCACTGAATTAATTCCTTTCAACATATCTGTGAGTTACTTTTAGAAATGCAACTTTGGTTCCTTTTCCTGTCTCTACTCTACCAGCAAAGTTTAAAACGCTCCACGGAAGTTTCCAAGGGGTTAAAATATATGGCCCCTCTATTCTATTTCTAATCATGTGGGGTAAAGTTTCACATTCCTGACATATTAAGTGAAAATAATTCTTTTGTGTTTTGAACTACTTCCAATGCCATCTGGAGCATTTTAACACTAGATGACTCGCTAGCAACCGGTATAAAATCCGAAGTGCTTGTAAGAAAGATACATGGCTACAAGTTACCCTATTAGTATTCAATGGTTTATTTTATAACTTTTGAAGATACCAGGCTCTAATCTGCACGCAACTCCAATTAATGTTAATGGGAATTATGTGAAAATCCAGAGTAGTTATATGGCCCTTAAACTCTTGGTACAACAACTCTCATTGTCTACTACTCTAAATTTGCATAAGCAATTAATGTCTCATTAATGTCTCATTAGGAACTCATATGGTGTGAGGGAGGAAAGAGCATAAGTGCCTCTATGGAAACTGCATTAGGTCACACATGAAAATGACTTTACTGGTTTCATCTTGTTTTGTATTTGTACATGAAAAAAAGGACAAAATTGCAGAGATGCACAATTTGGCAGAGATCAGCGTGGCTGCTGTGGAGTAAGGCAGACCTGCAACTGCAGAAGATGTTTCCAACTGGACACATTTAGGCAGAAACCAAAAAAAGCCCACTGAGCTTCTCTGACAGCAGAGCAAGCTCAAACCGTGTGCTTTAGTGTCTGGGATTTGTTAATTCCCATATTCAACTTCAAACAATTGAGTAATCCCACTGAAGTAAAGACCTTTACTCTGCTGGCCTGTAGCCATGACCCCTTCACCCTTCAAGAAACCCAAACCATTTTGGTTTGAGGTTGTTCTGTTACATTCAGTGAATGTAAAAACTGAACCCAGGATTCGAGGTGCGACCTCACCAGTGCCGAGGACAGGGGGATGGTCACTGCCCTCGTCCTGCTGGCCGCACTATGGCTAACAGAATGCTATGAAAATCCCAAATCCTCTGCAAGGATGCTGAGAAGCCTTGCTGCAGTTGCAACAGGGAGTGCTTTAAGGACCAGCATCTGAAGGAGCATGTGAATGACTGATATATGCAACAGGGTACACTTAAAATACAGCCAGGAGCTGGATGGAGACTCCACACTAAACACACGCTGAAAACCTTGATGTTGCCTGAGAGAACCCATTTCTTTCCAGGGAAATCTAATGGGATTCATACTCTGAAGTCAAAGAACATCCTGACTATTAACTGAAAATATCACTGCATGTTCTTGGTGTGTTGGGACACACACAAACCCTGGGAGAGCACATCCAGGACTCCCAGCTCCCGTAGGCTGTTACTTGTACCTTCAGCATCCTTTCGGGCTGCTCCAGCCAGTGCAGCTGTAAAGAGCAGCACGTTTATTCGGGAGGATCCCAGGGGGATTCAGCTGTTCTAACCAGGTTGTGCTCTCATATGTGTGCTGCTGTTTCTTACCACAATATTCCAGCTGAAGTGGGAGGAATTTCAGCGATGTATCTTTGGTTCAGCGGGGTTAGACAGCTCATCTGAGCGTCGGCTCCTGTCAGCCACAGAGCCTTGGGCCAAAGCTTACAGCTGGCACGCAAGAGAGCTGCATGAAGCACTCTAATTTTCAGTGGAGAGGGAGATGAAAGAATTTAAACAAGGACCGTGCAGTCTGGAATGGAGGGACACGAGCAGTTAGTCAGGAGAGCAGGCACAGTGCTCAAATGTACCTGTGGTAATTTATGGAGAGAGTATTTTTTCTGGATGAGCTGTTTGTTATGCAAGTACATGGAGTTAATCCAATGCTGATTTGTCAGGATATGGACCATAGCACCTGAAGAATACGCCTGGCAAATATTTCAGATCCAGCTACTCTGAACTGTACCTCTGACACCTCTCAAAGCTGCTAGAACTGATGTTAGCTAGACTGGAGGAACACATGAAATGAAAAAGACTTTTGCCTGGGAAAAGGTGAAGATCTTGAAACTGGTTTGAGCTGGTTTAAAATGGTTGGATCTGGTTCTATCTGCGTTGAAGCAGTTTGAGCTGGTTGGATCTGGTTTGAACTGATTGGATGCAAACACAAGGAACGCTGTGGAAAAATCAATACTTCTAAGCTATGTTTTCGAAAACATTTGAAGCTTCAAGTTCAGCCCATTTTCACCTGCTGAAAATGGGCAGCTCCTCACTACCTGGAGGTTGAGGGTAGTGTAACAGATTTTTCTCTTCAGACACCAGAACTGAAGTACTGAAAATAGAATAAAGGTCCCTCTTTAACTGGGTTGAGAACCCAATTTCTCTGTCTGTGAAAGTTACCTCTGTTTTTAACAATAGTTTGATCAACCAGAATTTCAAGACTTGTATCTTGAGAAAATTGAAAACCAGTGCAAGCTGCGCAACCACTAAAACTGATGAAGTTTTATTGGCGTAAGGGACTGACCTCCCTGCATATCATTCTGCAGGTTACTCTGAGAGCTGCTTCTGCCTTTGGAAGGCAAAATGGGCCAAGCTCATCCTCACCAAGAGCCACCAGCACTCAGAGGGTTTATGAGAGTTTGGCTCAGCTCATGTAGGGTGATGCCCTGAATATGAGGAACTGACCTGACAACAGCCAGGCTCAAGGCAAGACAAGAAAGACAGGTTTTATTATTAAATTTTAAAAGGCAGAATGTGACTAGTTGAGAACTGTGGTTATTTGCAGTTGTCTCCACCTCCCAAATGCTATAGATGTTCTATGGTTCTGCTGAGTGCATCTGTATTTCCCATTGAATCTCAACAAACTCTACACTAACCCAGCTGCTCTGACTGAAATGGAATTTACTTTATGTACATAGGGAAAAGCTCTCCCAAGCACATCCTCCTCCACGCCTGCACATTCTTGTAAAATAACCAATGTCTTTTGTTCAGATAACCAACATCTTTTTTGACCAAAATTTTTTTGGTCAGATAACCAAAGTAACCAATGATTTATGGTCAGAAATACTCTGCAGTGTGTGTGACCCTTCAATAGATGTGTGAAGCACTGCTTTTCTAGTAAATCAGGGCAGATTCAGTATATTTTCACTCCATATTCAGGATCAGAGTACCAGCATACTTAGCCTTAATTGTCTTTAAACACACTGCCAGGGAAAGAAAAACAGCACCACCACAGAAGTTACGGAATCACAGTCACCTCCTATAATTCAAAGCACTGGCTTCAGTGGGGCTCAGCTTCCCTGGCTGTGAGTAATGCCAGTGTTCCCACCAGCCTGCTGCCTGCCAAGCTCATGGTTTGCATACTTCAGTAGAAATAACAGACGAAACATTCACAGTGTTTATCTCCACATTTCTGTTCTGCCCTTTTGTGAGGATTGATGCGCTAATCAATATTTCCAGAAGTGAACATGGTGTTAAAAAATACTTTGGATGAAACTGTTGTACTGCTAGTGGTTTTTTAAAACAGAGATTTAAGTGTTACAGACAATCTGTTAAGTTTTAGTACTGAGTATGTTTTATTAGGCTATAGGAGTCACTTTGGACTTTGCAAGTAAAATTTTCCATCACCTTTTAATTAAAAGTCTTTCTGCAAGAATATAATTTATCTCCAGTTGAGGCAACAGGCTATGTGAATAGAGCCTGCCTCCATCTCAATAGATCAGCCCAAAGCACCAGATGTTTTCTGTGAGGAATAAAAGCCTTTTGGTTTGGGGATTTTTTTTCAGTTCTTAGTTGCAGTCCCCAGGCCAACACACAGAGCCATGTTGGCACTGAACAGAACAATCAATTGGATGGTTAATAATGATGATTTCTTTGGGCTTTGATTCACTCAAGTGAATGATCAGAAAAACATTTGCAAAAACGGGGCGAGTAATAATATTTTCCAGCATGGTTTTAATAACAAAACTAAAGGAAGAGAAATAAGCACAATACCGAGATACCAATGAACAGGACTGCGTGAAAAGGTTAATCATAAGAAAAATTGGTTGGTCTATATGCTGTGCAAGCAGAGCACCAAACACCTCCTTGTAGACCCCTTGACACCATGCTCAGCTTGGGCTGTGAGTCCCAGGCTCTCAGCAAGGCTCAGTCACTATGACTGCACCAAGACAGTGTGATCATGGGCTCCTGGGCCAGCCCTGCTCTGTGCTGGACAAACCCAGGCAACCCCAGGCCCAGCAGGTTTAGCCCTGTCTTTGCTTGCCCGTCTGTGGCAGTGACACCCATCACTACTGCCCACACCTGAGAGCTGGCTCCCAGCCCTCCCGCAGGCACCAGTGGGGGCTGGATGGGGCTTTGGTTTCAAAGACAACTCCTTTCCTCACAGGAGCCAGAAAACTGGCAACATATCTGCTTTTTGGGATCAGCACTTCCACTGCCAGCACGAGCTGAAAGCAGCAGTATTTTATTTCAACAGGAGGGACTGGACAAAAGTGCCTGGCAGGGGACGCGCTGTTCCCTCTGTCACCCAGCAGTCAGGCATCAAAGGACAGAGGGGGTACAAGTCAGAGTCCTCAGCCTTCTCCTTGTATCCCTAATTGTTTTCAGACTGAAATCTCAGTTCCACAACTGTCTCACCCTCTGTATTTCCTGCAGCTGGACCCTCAACTGCAAAGCAAACACGTGTCCTGCTCGTGCTGACACACTTGGCTCTCAGGGTTCAATAGTTCACCTTAAAATAGGAAAACTTTCTTTTGCCAAAAAATTAGACCATCTGCATAAGCAACCTTACTGGCAGGAATTTTCTCCCACATTCTTTCTCTCCTTTCTGCTTAAAAAATTATCTTATTAGTGGTAGACCCTGTAAAAAGGATTCAGCATTCAGATCCTTGAGCATAAAACACCATAAGTAAGCAACAAAACAAAGGGAGAATGCTGCTGCGTACCGAGACGTGCTGAGGCTCATAGAAATGGTTAGAAATTTCTAACATTCTGTTTGTTTTTCTGGTATTATGGAAAAGTGTGTGTGCAATACAATTTTCAGTGTTTCACTTCTCGATGCCTTGTTAGCAACAATTGCAGCTCCCGGGAGGACTGAACAGTGTAGTCTCTGTTCTGACTCTGTATAGAGTGAATCTTTGGGGAATTTCATACTTCACAGTACAAGCTATCAATACAAAAAATCACAACTGCCTCTGGTTGAACAAATATTACTGCAGTTACTGGAGAGGCAGGACTGTTAACTCTTTAAACCCCCTTTATCTGATGTTCTCATTTCAAACCACGTTTATCTCCCGGTGTCTGAGGTTTAGCCAGTCTTGTCTGTCACACTGTAATTACTTTCCTTCCGCCCCTCTCCCCAGTACATATAACTAAAGGCTTTTACATCTTACCTCCCAAGCTACTATGAAATGCCTTTGTTTTTGAACACAGCAGAACAAAAACAATGTTGTATTATTCAGTAGCCGTGGGAAATAGTTCTTTATTTGGATGCAATTAAACTTAAATGGTTAGTTCTGCTTTTTATCAAAAGCTTCTATGAAATATGTATAAACACAGCAATCTTTGCCTGCTCATTTATTCACTTTGAATAAACTATGCAGAATTAAATTGAGCTTTATTTCATTCTTGCCCTTAATAAGGTGGATAACTAGCTGGTAAGTTCTCAGGACGTGTTACATGCTGTATTGATCTCGTTTCTTTAATCTACTTCCAGAGAAAATAGGAGCAGGATTCTTGATGCTTCAACTGCCAGTATTTTCACATTACAGAAACTGTAGCTCTGTGCAGCAGCTGAAACTGGTGGATTTGGGCCCATTTATTTCTCATTAAGTCAATGGGCATTTTCTCATTGATGGTGACATCGGAGAGCCTGAAGCTGATTCTCATGGCACAAATCCACAGAGCTCTGGAAATTACAATTTAATCTACAACATTTCTTAAGCTTTCTGCCCAAGTTTTTGGAAGCGGGAGGAGTTCTAAGTGGAGTTTTCTGAGAAGTGTTACTGCAAGGAAGTTTTAGGGAAAGCAGAGGGAAGCTTCCATGAGAGACAGCCTCATAAATCACTAAATTGCTACCAAAATCAGCACCCATGGGTGCAAAATGCTCAGGCTGCTCTAAGGGAGAAGCAGAGCTTGCACAGTCCAGACATGGGGAGCCCCAAAAATCTGGTTCCACACGTTCAGAAGAAAACTCTGACCCCCCCATCCAGTTGAAGATCACTTCCATTTTGTTTTTGGAAACAACCAGCACAATTTTGCTTTCTTTACCCCCCAAATTTGATCATTTTCCACCCAAAGGCAAAACAGGTTCATTTTCATCATAATTGTGAATGAAAACTTGTTCACAATGAGGGGAGTTCCTGCAGAATGGAAATGCTGAAGATATCACAGGTTTACCTACCGGAACCATCAGATGGCTGAAGCCACAAAGTTATGAAAAAGATCAGGTTGCCTGGGCAACAATTTTCCCAGAGTCAGCAGATCAGTCTTGCAACTTATTTTTAGCTTTCCTCAAGGAGCGAAATACCGTTGCAGGGGAACGCCGGTGACAAACAAATAAATGCACTGATCCTAGAAATAGTCAAAATATTAGTTTGATTACACTGGTGTGAAAGAAAATACAACCTAGGCTTCTGCAAAATGGCCCAAACCCCAAGCTTTTAAAGTGAGAAGTCAGGTTATGCATGGCAAACACTCTGATTTTGTACCTGATTTGCATGAGCACAAAGTCAGCTACTTACACATATAAATGTCTAGTTATACACCTGAGAGATAAACACCCTTTCCCTGCACAGAACCCAAAATCTGTTGCTACATCCTACAAAGCAGCTATAATCTTTTATTTAGCAAGCCCTGAAATTTATATTCATATTACATGCATTTCAACGTTTGTGTAGTGTAAATATATTTTAGAATTCGCCACACTTCTCAGCTGTCATGAATTTTATTTTTGAGCTTGCTTATGTAAAGTGACATTATAAAAGAAGTGAAACAAAGGAGATAAAAACATGTACAATTAATTATGATGTTCTAAGATAGCTTTTCTTGCCATTTATCCTTGTGAGCAGCAACATGTGCTCTGGAATTCAGGAGTCTCACGGGCTCTAGAGCTGTGTTTTGCTCACCAACATGACGCTGTCTCTAAGCAAACAGTTCAGGTATTTCAGGGGGAAGCAATGGCCAAAAAGCATTTGCTGAAGAACCTGAATCTCTTGTTGAAGAGGTGTTATTTCTATCTCCATAACAGTGAAACTTCCCAATGATCAGTGAACCAAGTCTAGAGACACTCTGGAAACAGCACTCATCCCACTTTCACGGATCATGCTGTACTTAAAAGTACACTTGAAGCTCATTTTTTAAGAAGAAACTCTCTCCGACAGCCACTTTCCAATCAGCTGCAACTGCTACCTCCCCAACCAGCAGAAGTTTAATTTCCTAGCTCAGCACAAACTTCTACTCAGGATTACATGTGGAGAGGATACTCAGGTACATATTTTATCCCTTGTTAAGCTACCAAGGATAGTTCTAAAGAGATTTCTTGTAAATCCAAGTCCAAGTGTTCTCTCGGACATGCATGAATGCTTGACACAATTACACAGCCTTGTTCTTCTCAGGCAGCTGCCAAAGGCCTCTGTCTTTCTGGACCTGCTCTGACTTGCTTGTGCTCAGACCCTGCAGAGGAAGGATGCAGGAGGCCAACAGAAATGGATTTTTAATTGAAATCCCCTGTTCTGAGAGTTTTCTGTCTTTGGAGCAGCTGAGAGGATGCTCTGGATTCGGGTGGGTGCCAATCACTAATTGTGTCCCTCTGTTTTTCAACAGGGTAACACATTAACCCCCTCCCCAGTACAGTAGATGCATCCAAGATAAGCAGAAAAATGGGAGGAGAGGGAAAGAAAGACCAATTCAAGTATCAAGTGGCTGCCCTTGGCCAAAACACACGACGTCATTTGCAGCATCTGTGCAAATTGCCCCACTTTGGGAACCTTCCGCAGCTCTCTTGCATAATTCTGCTACAGCATTAATTAATAACATGCACTAATCTGCACTTAAACTCCCTTTGTACCCAGATGTTGATATGACCCCCAGCTAGTCATCCCTGTCTAGGTCGATCCATCATCTGCACACTTGGGCAGCTTGCCTCTGCTCAGAAACACAAAATCTCAGGAGCGCAGAGCATCCACTATCTCAAATCACCAATCCCTGGGTGTTTTTTGCATCCAGTTCCTATCTGTTATTTCTCCATAACTGGGACACACAATGACTTATACCCCCTTACCTGTCACCCTTAATTTGGATCTGAATAGATGAGATTCAGCTGTGTATTTCAAATGCTACCGGCATTTCAAAACCCGGTGCAATATGAAGGTTTCCTTAGCAACAGTCACCATAGGAAGTCCTTTAAAGATGCCTTTCTTGACTCTTGTAATTCTGCTTTTCAGAGATTTATACAGGTAAATCAAATATAAAGTTTTGACGTGAACTTACAAAATAGCGGGAGAAAAATAAGTGTATTGAGTTTGAATGCAAATAACTCATTTCCGAATATGCTTTGGAAACATATCTCCCATTTAAGCTCACAGTATTATACCCAGCAACTTGCACAAAAGCAAGCAGAAGGGATAACTTTTTTAGAAAAAGTAGCCAAAAAATATTCCTGTCTTCTGAGAAAGCTTGCTTGTGTGATCACCTCTGATAGGAGTGAGCCACACTGTATATTTATTATCTGTCATGTTAGGATAATGACACAGCTGGTTTATGAACCATTGAACTAGTGTGTTAGTTGATGATGCTGTAGCTTTAGTTGCAATTCGTACCCAGTCCATCTTTCATAATAATCTAATCATGAGACATCAATTAATTATCACAGGTTTGAAAGGAGAGTGTGGAAAATGCCATCCCTTCAGTAATGTCTAGAGTAATATTTTATTTTCCCTTTAATTATATCCCAAAAGCAAATCCAGGCAATATAGCAGCAGTGAAGTTACCCCTTGTAAATGGCAGCCTAGCAGACCGTTAATCAATAGGCTCTCTGCAAGGAGATGCCTCTTCTGTGCTGAGGAAAACATGAGTCTGATTTTACAGGAGGCATAAGCAATAAAATACCTACTGCTAATGTCTAATGTGATGATTCCCTTTTACTTATGTACCTGACACTGTGAAATATTACTGAAATAAGCTGTTTTCAAGCAGGATGCTTTCAGCATCAGTAAATCAGCATTTCACTGGCAAGGAAAAAAACCCAAGCTTATTTATGCAAGACCCCTTGCAGAAATGTGCTATTTCTGGAAGAGGCAGACATCATAAAATGTTTTCTCAGAAAACATAGCTGTTGTCCATGATAAAGAATTATTCATATCTCAAAGCAAGGCAGAAGCATGAAGGGTGAAGAATTTGAAGAGAAGCCTTCAAAGCTTTGTTAAGGCAGGGACCTTGTTATGACTCTGCTCTCTTTGCTTGGGAGGCTGGCAAGCTGTTCCTGCTGCTGCTGAGGAAGGTTTGTATTCCCGAGCAGCCTATGGGTAGTGCTCTCTCCCAGCCCTTCTCTTGGCACACATTTGCATGTGAAACGTTTAACAAATCAAAAATTTCTAGTTGATGAGGCCGTGAACCAATGGTCAAGCCAAGGCTGCAGACCAGAGGAGGCATAAACTGAAAGCCTTTTAATGGGAACAGAGGCAGTAGAAATGCTGGTGCAGAAGGAAGATAGTCCAAGAGCTACTGGGGCAATTGGGAAGCATGATCAGAAAGGTTGCTAATATTTTTTGCACTGGGCAGTGACAATCCTTTTTGCTTGCTGCCCATTTGCCCAGCAGAAACAGAATTTGGTCCTGTAAAGCTTGTTTGCCTAACTGGAGCCAAAATATTACCTAAGAGCCAGTGGCCAGATGGAAGAAGCCATCCTTTTGGAAGAGTTTGTTTTTCTACATCTTGTTTGCTCTCCAGAGGCACATAAGCAAAAAAGTCTGTCCCCCTGCAGATTTGTCCCACTTCCAGGGGCAGCACCTCCTTTCCTTCCACTCCTGAGCTCTGCTCTGCCTCTCCAACACCTCCTCCCAACCACTTCCAGGGATAAGGGAGCATCCAGACAGGGCTGCCACTGGGACCAGGTGACCTGGAGAAGGCCAGCCCAGGCATTTATTCCCCTCCCTGCAGCTGCTGTGGGGCACATGCCTGGATAAAAGGAAATGCTTAAGCCTCCCAAACACCTTTAAGAAGCCTTCAAGTACAATCAAAGCAGAATCGTCGGGAATGGTCAGATTTTTTTTTCAAAACCACTTAGCAAATTTAGTTTTCAAGATAAAGTGTTGTTCGGGACAGGGAGCTTGGATCTAGGAACAAGAGGAGCAGGGCTTTTCCATACTTGCATCACCTGTGCCAAGGAATGTCAGCTTCTGCCTAGGGCAGCCACACTACTCTCAGACAAAAGCTGCCCATTGATAAAGAGGCTCTGCAAAGGCCAGGTCTCTGCTGCTGTTTACATACCCTTTCCAAAGCCCACTTATCAAGAAACACAAGTAGATTATATAGATTCACTTTTTCAAAGTGGCTGGAGTAAAGGCCTGCGAGTTTTGAAAGGTCACTCCTGATTATTGACTGCTTCATAACAGTACTAAAATCCTTTTCATAGCAGAAGCACTTGATCACTGAAAAAACATTGAATCAGGCACCAGAAAATACCACTGTGTGAGACATGAAGAATATTGCAGAGCAGAACTTAAACGTACAAAAAGCAATTCACAAAAGCTTTTCACAGTTGGCTTTCAAGAAAAATGATTATTAGGATCTTTTTTTTTTTTTTTAATTGCTAGCTGGGAAAACCCCTGCTACATTATGTTCATTTTAGAAAAACATTCTCTATGTGGTATTCCCTGTTTGACTTTCCCTGTCTTGTGGCAACTGTGTTATTTACGACCACAGAGGTGACTTCTCTCTATATCCATTCCTAAAGGACACCTAATTTCTTAGCCTTTTGCACCACCTCCAAGGCATTTGGGTACCCAACAGGATGAACTGGAAGAATGGCACAGCACCTTTCAGCAGAACATTTTCTGTTGTGCCAGGTTTGTTGCAACATGTATTTTATTAAAAACATTACAGGTGATCATACCTGGGACCAAAGGCATGAAGGTAAAATCCACAAAATATACTGTAAATGCAGAAAACTGTGCAAGCCACAGATGTCAGGGGGTTTCTTGAGCCTGCCAACACACACAGGGCTGCTTCAAAGAGGGGATGTCTAAATGTAGTTTTGGACAATTGCACGAACAGAATGTGCCAAGTTGTCCCCCAGGGGAAAGCTCACAGAGCTCACAACTGCAATGTTAACGTGGGATGTCATCCTGGAGATACACAGGGTGTTTAATCCAGGATTAAGGGATTACAGTTCCTTCTCCCAGGTTTCCAACATGTGGTACAGACAGGTTTCTAAAGCTCAGATGGCAAACAAGCACAATTGAAGTCATGCCTCCTTTAATTCTATGCCATAAGCAGAACATGACTTGTCCCAGTATCATGAGGCATTTTCTGGGGTTCAGTCTTACAAGAGGGAATTAGTTTGCCTCAAACAACATCGCAGTCAAGCAGATCATACAGTTATGCACAGAAATATGTATCTACCTAGGATTGGGGCTTTTTTCTGATCTTGGAATAAAGGCATAGATTGACTGATCCAAGCCTTTAAGCACTTCTTGTTATCAGCTCACTAATGAAATATAAACTGTGTGCCTGCAGGGCTCTCAAGGTAGATGGGCTGGGACAAGGGGGAGCAAGGGGCATTGCAAATTCAATATTTTTTCTCTTGGAAAAATCTACGAGGAACACACACACCCCAAAAAAAAAAAAAAAGCAGAAAAAAGGCAAGAATTAGCTGATGTCTTCAGAAACTGAATCCATCTTCCCTTGGCTCACACACATTAACACCTAGAGAACACCCCTGCAGGGAATGTGTTAAGTAAAGGATAACATCCAGGGTTTCTACCGCATCACAGAGAAATTTCCATTAACCTGATAGTAAATGTAGAAAATATGCTTTATTAATTTCTTAGTGGGCACTTTAACTGAGCTGTAAAACACATCAGTGCGAGATCTCTTCAGATCATGCCATTACCAGGTTGCAGATCAGCGCACCACAACCGAGCTGCGGTGACAGCTGTGAGCACCTGGAGTCAGCCCCTTCCACTGCTTCACTGGAGGAAATACCACAAGAAACATAATTAGGACTTTGAAAAACGTAGCTCATGATGCTGAATAAAGCATGAACTTGGCTGGTGTTTGCTTTGAAGCTCGAATAACACCTTATGTTTCAGTATTTGCTACACACGATGTACCTTGATCAATATCAAACTAAGTTGTCTAACCCCACACAACGCTATTCCTGCACGTGCTGCTGGTGTCCGTCAACAAATGCTACTCAAAAACTTCTTAACTAATCAAAAAGCACGAATTTGGGAATGTGTGTTCCATCAGCGTTCAGAATTCAAGTGTATTTGCCAGACAAGCTCTTGGTTTCATTCCCTAATCAAAACAACACTTTCCAGGGTCTGACAGGCAGTAGAACTGCTGTGTGCTACCAATGAAAAATCCACTCAGTGTTGTTGAAAAATAACCTCTGGGAGTGCAGCTCAGCTGATCGGTGTTACACACCCCCTTCTGACCCTGCTGCAAGAGGCCAGTCAGGTGTCAGTCACTGGAGCCACGATTCACCAAAGCCAGAGGCTGCCCTTCAGCCCATCTCCCCTAACCACCGCCAGAGTGACACAATCTCACCTCTCACAGAGCAGAAAAGTCCCTTTTCCCAGTCACAGTTATATCTATTGGGGCTGGATGCTTCTGCAAACACACAGGGACTTTCTCAGAGCGGCACTGCAAAGGACGCGTCTGCTACCGGTGGCAACGTGAGCAAAAGGAACTTTAAATGCCGTGTTATCAGCAGACCATTCAGCAGTCAAAAGATCCCTTAAATCAATACCTAAATCCCAATGCAATCGGTGCCATTCTAGCATATAAGTTAGTGCAGTCTTTCAGACCTGACAATGTAGGCTTTTTTTTGGTTTTTTAATGTACTTGTTTTGCTATTCTACTTCTCCCATTACTGCAGTTCCCTGTTTGCCCTTTCTCAGCCTCACAAATTGGGACAATAAAGACCAAGAAAAATGTCTTTATGCTGCGAGAGTTTCATTTCTTAAAGTGATGATCTTGTATTTAATGCACTTGGGGAAAGGCAGTTTCTCTGTGCGTTTTCACCCTTGCTGATGAAGGAGAAAGACATGTCTGAAGGTATTTACCTCTGGCCAAAACACTCTTGCTGTGCATGTGGGAACTGAACCCTCCTTTTTCCTTCCAGAGGCAGGTAACCTACCTGGCACACACACTTCTAGATATTATCTAGTCACATGAATGTAATAAAGATGTTTTATTTCAAGCCTCTGGGTAAAGAGGTAAATAAAGGAAACCACTTTAGAGGGATTTTGGAGAGGACTGCAATCATGGCTTCACAGACATCCTTGCCAATTATTTGAAATCCCAATAAACAAGCCTTTCACCACAAAAACAAGACAGCTTTTCATTTCCCAACTCACACGCACAGAAATAATTTGAGGACTGCTTATGGATGGAGAATGCATTTTTCACACCTGAGAGCAAATATATTCTTCTGAAAACACAAACCATACTCTGTGGCAATGTCTGCTACATGTTCATTAGAGGAAGATTAATCATGTGGGGGTAACTTTTGAAGACGAGCTGCAAAGCACTTGGTTTTACACCATTGTACTGAGCATATGTTTTCTGCTACAGTTGACAGGTGGTACACTTTTTCCATTCAAAACAATTAACATCAGGGTCAAAATGGTTGGATATTTTATTTTTCTGTTCCAGGTCTGGAAAAACATAATTAAAAATAATAGACAGGTGGTTGCTTTTATTTTTAACTGTGTGCATAAACAGCAGCTAAACTGGGAGCAAGTCACAGTGTTGGTGCCTCAAAAGGCAAATTCTCACACTGGAGCTGAAAAGTACTTTTCCCTCTGAAGTGGCACAAGACAACATATATCATGCCTGGAATTGCTAAAAAAAAACCCAAAACTCCCTGGGTAGACAGAGGACTTCATGAGATGGTTTAGTTACCACGGTGGTACTTGGTCAAAGGCTGGAGTTAATGATCTTGGAGGTCTTTTCCAACCCTAATGAGTCTGTGGTTCTATGATATATAGAAATTCATTAATTTCCTTTAGCAGCATAGGGGGAACTGACTTGTCTTGGAGACAGAGGAGCCTCATTTCCCAGGCATGTCTTAGCAAAAGCTTCCCTCTGGTAACTCCTACATTTCTGTGTCTGGTGTTTGCCTGACCACTCACAGAGCAATAAGGGAGATTAAAATTCCAGCTCCTATTTAAGTTTGTATTTTGTTTTATTTCCCAAGCAAATACTTAACAAAGACAGAATTACATTTTTTTTTCCTGTTCTAAAAATTCCTCAATATTTCTGTGGCTTCTAAAATCCTAGGGAACATTTCCTTTGAAAACCTTTCCCTGATCTTACCAACTCCTAGTGCTTTTTGCTCATAGAGAACAGAGCACCCTCCCCATTGCCTGTTACTTGCATAAATAAATAAATAAATAAATGTGTCTAAATGTCTTTCAAAATTCCAAATTGTAGGAGGTTTGAAAAGCTGCAAGGTCTGTTCTTTCAAAAAAAGGGGGTTTGTCTACTTTCTCCTAAAACAATCTGGATTTTTGTGATTTTTTTTTTCTTTTCTGCAGTCAACAAGGATAAAGAGAAGAAATTAAAAGAAAAAAAAAGCCTCGAACAAAGCCATTGTGGAAATGAGTAATAAGGGTAGTTCTAAAAGGATATTCTAAGTGGATTTTTATTTACAAGGATCCTTACATTCTTTGGTTTACTAAAATGAACCCTTTAAACTAATGGCTAAGTTGGTAAAATTCTCAGTTAATTACAGATTATTCTCCAGTCTAAAGCACTTGCAGACTAAATTGAACCAGTATTTTAAGTGCACTTCTGTCATCTAGTGCAGACAGAAATGAGATTATTGTCCCCATCAAACTAAAAACCCACCCAGTTCATTCAAGTTTATTTACTTCATTGGGAAAAATTTGTAGCCACTACAGAGAAATCTATAACATGAAACTAATCTAAGACAATAAATCTCTAAGGAAAGCTGGTCATTGAACTGCCATATTATGATCATTCCAACCAAAATGAATTTTACAAGTTATGCTGATTTATGCATTGAACCACCTAAAACTACAATAAAGGCTACTGCCTTAATAATGCACATTGCTGGAGATGTGAGAAAATAAACATCAGTGTAATATTTAGCATGAAACCTCTATTAATGCAGCTATTAGAACTATTAATTATGCCCACAGCTCTGTGATTTCTTAACCAGTTTCAATACAGTATGGCTATTACCATTGTTCAGATTTATTTCCTGACTTAATGTCCTATTTTAAATTTTAATTTCAAGCCATTTTGAACTCAGCATATAAACTGTCAGTTCAGAAAGCATGTTCATTATATTATAGAAATGATCAGAAATTTTGTCATTATCTGAGCTACAATCCGGATTTTCAACCACACACCCTGATTTTCCCATTATTTAAGAAAAACTCGTAAACGAAAGAAAAAAAATATAAACAACCTCTGAAATTTATTTAAAGGTAATTTTTTTCACAGGGATTATTTGCCTTGTTTAAGTTGCTGTTATTTAATTTTGGCTGTTACAAGCTCCAAGGTATTGTCCGCAGATGAATATTAAGTACCCATGTCTGGCTGCCTCAGTCACCGATGGCTGAGCGTGGCTTGGCTGATGGCTCAGGGAAAAGCAGAATCAGAACATCCTGAGCTGGAAGGGCCCCACAAGGATCACCCAGTCCAGCTCCTGGCCCTGCAGGGGACAAGCCCAGCAATCCCAGCAGGACTGAGGGCATTGTCACAGACACCCTGCCCTGTTCCCGCCCCAAACTCAACAGCACTTGCAGTCGTACCCAGGCTGAAATCGCTTTAAGAATCCCTAAAATAAAGCCAAATATTTTGCTTCAAGTAAGACATAGGATTTACGGCCAAGATAAAGTCTTTCCCTTTTGTGGGGACTCAGAGCTCAGCAGCATCACACCAGTGCACTGCAGTGTGAGGGGACTGAGGGGACACAAGTCTGTGCATAAATCACTGTGATCTGTCTCTCACCAGGCAGCTCTCCCTCACCCAGCACATGATAACACAGCTGACATTTCTCTTATTCCCCAGGACATTCTGAAGTCAATTAGCCTGTTGCACAGATTAATGAGATGAAGGAACATCCTGGCAGGTAGAAAACCTGAAACAATGATTTTGCTGTATCTTCATATTTTAAATGCAAGAAGTGAACATACAGTGTTGAGAAGAATTTTACTGATAAAAGCAAAATTTGAGATGAATAATGACTGAATCCAGAAGCCCTGGTGTGATGGCACATTGCTTTTGAGCATGCACAGCTAAAATGCACTCCTGCTATTAAGACTCTCAAAAGTCAAGTTTTTCTCACCCACTCACACTGTGCTTGCAAAATTCTGATTGTTTCACAATACCACCTCTGTTGATGGGACCTCAGGAGTTTGTGGTAGATAATATCTTATGATTTAAGCAGGAACACATCAGATTAGGGCTATAATCAATTATTCTTGCATTGGCACACCCACCAGCAGGAGGAACGACATCTCAGACACATTGATCTCAGTGGACTTGATGCATTTTATCTGTTTGAATGAATGTTTTTACAGATCAGAGGGTGGTATCTGCTGGTGCTCACTGAAATTAAGTGCTTTCTTAGTTTTGCAATCGCTTTGGGGCTTCAGGAAAACAGGTTGGAGTAATTTTCTGTTAAATGGGTGTGTGTAACAACGTCGTTTTCCACCACTCGTGTAACAGAAGGCCACAATCTAGCCAAAAAAAGTCAGGAAACCTCAATTGGAAAAGTAATTCTCCTGCCCCTCAGCAACTCATAGAAGCCTTACATTCCATTTTGGGGACTTTTATATGGTGGATGAGAGTTTTCTCTGAAGTGGTCCAGCTGGCTGCAGGGACAGCAAACTCTACCTCTAAAGCTTGTCACCCACCAGACTCCTAACTCACAGAAATATAAGGAATAATCTTGTGAAAAACTTCATCCCTTGAATAATACTTTAATTTGGTGCAGAAGAATCTCCATTATTTTTCCCAATTTTAAATCCTGATTTGCCTCTTGCCAACTATTTCAAAGCAAGCTCCTTACTGAAAAAAATCAGGAACTGTGAAAAAGATTTCATTGAAACTTATACTGCCTATCCAAAACAGCTCAAGTAATTGAACTATTTTCTCCCTAGAATCTGCCAAGGAAAATAGTCTGTACCATAGGATAATGATCCACATCTCAGACTAGAATGAAACCGAGATGAGAACAGAAAAAGAGAGAAAATGGATACAGTCCAGTTATTGTAGCTCTAAACAAGAGGAACAAATAACCATGATATTATATTTACATCATTAAATATGCTTTATTTTATGGACAACCATGTTTTAAGAGGATCCTCTGGTCAGACCTATGTAACATAAGCCATCAAACTTCACTTTGAATTCTTGCTTATGGGCCTAATGAAGTGCTCTGACTTAAGGGCACAACCTGTGCTAGGATAAAACCTTTTTGGCCCTGTCTTGACTGGAAACCACAAAATTCTATTGTTTCACTTGAAAGCTTCTTATCAGGGATATTCCAACTCAAATTAAAAGTGTGCTTATTTCTTAGCATTCACCTGATTCTGTCTCTCAGCTGCTGACTCCTGCAAACCCCACTGCCTAATTTCGGCACAGAATAAAATAGAAATAGAAAAAGAAATAGAAAAAAAATCTGTAATTTATGAACCCTTGTGTATAAAATGCATGTGCCCTGACCATGTCATAAAAAGTTTCACTCAGTATCTGTTTCCCAGCCTGGAAAACACCTCTGGAGCCTCTGATGCTCTCAAGAGCTGAACACCAGCCATTTGCTCCCAGCACGGCTGTCAGTGCCTGCAAAGCAGCATCACAACGACACTTGTTTCATCCCCGCAGAAGCACACAAAGCAGCCCTCAGTGAAGTGCATCATTGTGTAAGAAGGAGGCTGCAAGTGCCTTGGAGAGAGCAGGCACCTCTCTGAGCAGGGCACGGGGGAAAACAAAGAGGCCTGAAGGGTTGGCTGGGCTCAAAAACCAGTTTTCCACACAAAACGCGGCTCGAAGACCCACAGCCCTACACGGAATAAGGGGTTCAAAGCCTCCTGCAGTCATTGCATCCCGGGCCAGTGGGGAGCAAGCCCAGCTCCCCAGAGTGCCAGGCTTTGGCCAGGAGGATCCAGACCGCACTGCTTTGCTGCCCTACCTCGTGCCAGGGTCAAACACTCAGGATTTCTGCGAGCAGAGAGCACCTCTCTCGCTCCCTGCCAGCTCTAGCCCTGCTGAAACCCCACAGCTGCAGCTGGCTTCCCCCTGTGCCACGCTGCACCACTCATCTCCTCCGGCCAGGGCTCGTGGGCTGCAGCCTCGCTGTGAGCATAAATCACCCTTCTCCTGCCCTCCCTCCTGGCTGTCCCCAGTCATCCCTCCTCTTCTGCCACACACCGCGAGCGTTGTTGCAAATAAAATTCGCACAAAGAAACCCCCAACCCCATCAAACCCCCTTAAAACTCTCATTCTAACATTTTGCACAAAAGATGCTCGTTGGCCCAAGAGGGCCACAAATCAATGAGCACTATTTGG
Organism: Ptilonorhynchus violaceus; assembly: GCA_013397565.1. Classification (NCBI taxonomy): domain Eukaryota; kingdom Metazoa; phylum Chordata; class Aves; order Passeriformes; family Ptilonorhynchidae; genus Ptilonorhynchus; species Ptilonorhynchus violaceus. The sequence goes on along the minus strand of VZRJ01007526.1, from coordinate 392,840 downwards.
GCTGAGTATCTGTAGCGTTTCGTGTAGGCTGCAGCAACTTAAAACTGTAAAGAATGAGCTGGGGCTGTTTTGTCACCATTTATTATGTTGATTGTGTATTTATTCCTTGAAGCAGGATTCTGCTTAATGTTCTGTGCTTTGAAAAAGCTTGGCAGCTGGTGTAAATGAGTTATAGACCCATTTGCCACCAAATCAAAGCCCAGAGCCAGATCAAAGCCAGATAAAAAAAAAAAAAATCGTTTTTCTGTCACAGACTGGATGGCTTCTTCTCTGCCCTGTAAATAAAATTGATATTATTTCATCCAACTTCTATTTTCTCCTGATCAAAATATGATTATGTCTAATGCTATCCTGTCCAGGGCACTGAAGTTATACGAGATGTGAAAGCTTATTGATGTATTCAATTACTGGATGCTGCTCCATTGTCTGCTGAGCAGAGATGCTCAGTTATCGGTTCTTTAGAGCTGTACATTTCTGCCTAACAAAGTCATAACTCCCACAATTACCTGCCTGATGGATGGAAAACAGAAATATCTCACGAGTCCAATGCTGTTATCGGCTCTTCTCCATCTCTAAAATTGCTTTATATTAATGAGATTAGGGCTGTGAAGGAGGTGGCACAAGATTTAATTATTTATATTTTTCCTCCCGCGGTAGCAACACGCTCATGTTTCTTGATCTGCATAATGATTTTTCTATAGTACAGCATTTCCTCAGTAAGAACTAGATGAAATGTGAAAAGTAATGAAACATAACCTTTCTAAAGGCTTATGTAACTAGGACTTACATCTGTATTTTCCCCACCATCTAGACATCCAACCCTTACAACACAATAATTGTCACAAGACTCCTTAGCAGAACCTGCACCAAAAATACAAAAAAGACACCATTGCATTTAATTAGGCTGAAACACACAGCATAATTCTCAGGAGCAGGGTACATCAACTGCAGGTTGATGTCACACTGTTTATAAACATCCTGAATGTCAGTGACGTTTTTCTCCCTGCAGCTTTCCAGCAACAACTGCCCGTGCTTTATGACAGGACTGAGGAATGAGTTGGCATATGCAAAATCCTGCTCTCCAAATGCCAGTGCACTCTCACCTACATTTTTTCCCTAGAAAATCTAGTTGGAGCCTATATGACTGCTGGTGGTGTATTTTTACCTCTTCCTTGGGCTTGGAAGATATTTTTTCATCAAATAGAGACACTTTCTCTTACTACAATTTACAGTGACAAGAGACGAGGAGAGGTATTTTCCACAGGGTTGTTCTGGGATGCTTTCCCTGCAGTAAGCACTCAGATTTTAATATAAACAATACAGCTGTGATACAGTGCAACTGCCCTAAAGGCTGTGGAGGCTGGTTCTGGTTATTATTTGTGCTACACAAAAAAGCATTTCAGCTTCATCATCGCTAAACACGGCAAGTTCCAATCCCACAAGGAAGAAGTTACTGTGGAAGTCAAGCACATGAAGATGACTCTGTATGTATAGCAGCTAGAAAAAATCCTGGTCCAAACTGGGCTGGTTAGAAATGCTGATGCTCCCTGAAGCATGCAGCAAAATATTTGACCGACTAAGAGATTAAATTTTCCCTCCTCCACATTCAGCAGTCGGCGATCTCGGCGTGGTCCAGCCCAGGGTGCCGTTTGATGCTCACGCTCCCTTGGCCCCCTGAGAGTGATTAAATCATTCAGCAGCTCTTTTTGGCACTCCTGACTGCCTATTCATGCAATTGGTGACATTTAATTCATCATCCTCAGCTCCCAGAAGGTGGAATTACGGAGCTGTTCAGCAGTGACCGCGCAGCCCCGCGTCCCTCCCACCTGCTTGTCCCCGTCTCCAAGGGCCGCCTTTCCAACAAAAAGGGTTCAGGTGTCACTGCCACACCGATGATTTCCAGCAGTATCTCTCCCTCCCAGCTCATCATTCTGTAGCAGTCTGACTGCTGTCACCCTCCTTTATTATATATAGCAGATGACAGGGGTAATCTTCAGTTCAGAGATGACAGTTTGTTTTATAAAGATCTGAGAATGATGTAAGCAGTGTTACTTGACATCACTGGCACACAGCTTGAGGTAACTCTTATCACTGCCAGTGATAACCACACCTTCCCTTGAGACCCTACATTTATTTTGGGTATCATTTATTTTAATACAGCATTTTTGCCAGCGTTCAGTCTGTTGTAACATTTAAGGAGGGAGATCTGTTACGCTTGAAAATCTATACTGCATTTCATACTGGAAGGCAAATAGACATTTTTCAGGTCAGAGTGGTTAAAGCAGTCTAGATAAAATCCTGGGACACCAGCTTTGAACACTAGACATCTGCATTTATTTAGTGATTAATCTCTTTACAGTTTCACTATTCTCCGTATCTTGAATATTGTTTCTTTCTCTACTCAGGAACCTGTAACTCTACTGTAAGAAACTGAGACCCAGGATAATTCATCAGTATTTGTTCAGAAAGCATATGTTAGCATGTGAAGTGGAACTACTTATGACATTTTCAAAAAGCTATGAATAATCACATATCATTAAAAGTGTTGATTGAGACAGTGCTTTGCCATGACATTTTTAATCCGTGGCAGAAGTAATGCAGAATCTCCCTAGCAAAAGGAATAAATTCAGAAACATCACACCCCAAATTCTTCTGTCTACTGTATCCTAGATGTGAAATAAAGAAAAGGAAGGAGTTGCTGGCAAATCCAATAGCAAAACTTCCATTCATTTCAGTGGGATTAGGTTTGCTCCAGCTGTGGTAGGGAGTAAGGAGTATATGTTGCCTTTGGAAGGGAGATCAAGGTTTCCTTTCCATTCACACGTGGAATCTTTGGGTAGCTCTACACTCTTCACATTAAAAAGCTGCTTTATTTGCTGAATTCAGAACATCAGCCTGCTCTTTGTTGAGAGAGCAAAACAGTAGTTTCATGGAATGTACACGCTGGGAATAAATCCATTTGTTTAGAGAAATGGTTAAGACCCAGGAGTGTGAGAAATAGAAGGAATAAAATTCAGCCAGCACAGCACAGGGGAGAACTGGAGCACCAGAACACAGAGCACGCTCCTCATGCCTCATGGGGTGGGAGCTGAGGGATTTATCCCCTCTGCGGACAACATATACCATGGATGAACTCAGCACTCTGAGCTGCCATTTCAAACAGTCCTGTTGGACACCAAAATCCTACTTATTTCCAAACGTGGCTACTCTAAACAGGAAACCACTACCTGGGAAGAGGCAGTAACTTCCAAGCTGGTCCCTTAGTGACCAGCAGGAATGAAACAAAATACATTACACAGAATAGTGTTTCATATCCTGCATGACAGGCAGCAGTATTTTAAGAAAGTTTAGTTCCTGTAAAGCTAAACTGACTATTTTAAAATTAAAAACTGCTAACAGGGATGCTGCATGTGCTGCTAACACTTCTGAAAGCAATAATAATAATGAAAAATAATCAGAAAAGAACATGACCCAAATTCCAGTGGAAAGGAGCACATTTTCTTGTAGGTGCTACCTACAGGGAGCACTCCCCACCTTGTCTGCAAAGTCTCTACCCTCTGCTATAAAGATTTTCAGCCAGTATTCAATGTATTCTAAGAAACTCCCTCTAAATATTCCCCAGTATTACCTATTTACCCATCTGATGACTGAGGCAAAAGTGCCCCAAAACAGGCACTGCTGTTAAGGAGCCTTTCCACATGGACCATATCAAATTCTGCACTCTAAATTTTTGAGTTTTTTGACTTCTCAGTTGTATTTGAAAGCCAGTAGCAAAGTTACAGATGTGCCTGGTTCTGAGGAGGTGCAAGGTATCACAATATCTTCAGGTGAATAAAAAATGAGAAGTGCACACACTGAAATAGATTCTCACCAATGCTTTCTATGTGCTGTTTATTTCAGACCTAATCCAAAATTCACTGAATTCAGAAGAATTGTATTCATTATATTTGGATAAAGCCATTATTCATGAAACATACCTCTGGGTCTGAGCATGCTCTGATTAAACACAATAATACATCCACATCTCACAAGGAACAAATAGTCAAAGCAAACAATTTACAAGCTTTATTTACAAGATCTATGCAGTGAACACCTAGGAATAAATAATCCCTTTGCTACAATAAGGGTCAACTCACACATCAGAGGGACAGAAAACTAAGACAAAATTGGCAGGAATTAATTTTAGTTGCCTGGTTTAGCCAGAAACTAGCTGGAGAGAAATTCATTTGATTAGGTTTATTTTATGGCACTGCAGGAAATAGGTAGTTTTTGGATGGAGGTATCTAGATTTAAAAAGCCATACGACCTTCCCTCTTCCCCTCCTCACAAAAATTCCTTTTTTCCCTAGAACATTGCCAAAAAGCAAACACAGCAAACTTCCCTTTTGACACCTGGAAGCGGGCAGACAATGGAAGAACGTGAACCCCAAATAAACAGCCACTTTGTATAAAACAGCACCCACAGGGCTGCAAGCAACTCGTGCCCAACGCTGCAGCAGAGAACGACACTGCCTTGCCCTGCCGTGTCCAAAATGACTGATGATTCCCTCCTACAAAAGCATATGAATTCCACAGAAGTGTTTTCCAAGCTGCTGAGGGGATGTGGATGTGTGGCTGCCCGGAGCCATCAGCTGAAGCCCCCACACGGACACTCTCCTTCCCTCTCACACTTTGTGGGGTCGTTCTCCGCCGGCAACCGCTTTCCAGGGCTTCTGGCTTTAGTGAGTTTTGAGCACAGTCATTAAAAACTTGGACCAAAGCTATAGCCCTTCTGCCAAGCAGATCTGTGTGGGAAGGTGGTGTCACCGGTGGAGGTGTTTGTTTTGAAAAATCAACCTTTCAAGCTTTTATTGCACAGCGAATTATTCAAACATCACATATCAAATAATTCAGCAGAATACAGGTGGAACTTTATTCCTATTTACACTGGTACTACTCCTCTTGTAGTTTAAGCCAGAGGTGAAATCTGAGACTTCTGGATTTGTTTACTGGCTGAAATGAACACTGAGATGTTGGTTTTGTCCCTAGAAAATAGTCAGATAAAATGCTCAAATAAGCATCTCCTTTCTAACTCCATTCTTATATAAGTCTAGAAAGCAGCATAAATACTTGGCTTATTCAGATTAATTTTTCAAGTGTATAATTTTATTTCTGCAGTAGCATGCAATGTAATATTGTTTAATGTTGTAAAATAGCATTCCCAAGATGCTAAATTACCATCAACTCCACCTTTTGCAAATTTAACCTAACTTGCTCTACAAATTTCACTGAGAGGCAAAACTCATTAACAACTAAATATTGTCCCAGAAGTAATTAAAAATATTAATGAGACCAAAAAAGAGTACAATTACACTTTCTGGATGTCCAGTCTGAAGCAATAAAAATATGCCATAGAAATAGAATATGGCAAATTGCTGGTTTGCAGAAATAGCTGAAGAGATTTATTAACACAATAATAACACTTATTTTAACTCCTTTAATACAAAATAAAAGCTGCAGTACTTTTGAAAACCAGTGCTCAACAGCAGCACCTGCTAATGCACTTCACTTCTGTATGCCAAATTCATAGGCAGGAAATCTTTAAACTCATTTAACTTCACTCTTTTAACAAAAAAAGGGCTGAACTCATGCCAGACCTGAAAAAACATCTAAATCTGGTTCAAGTTCAGAGAAACAATCACATTTGATTCGTTTGCACTGAAATAGTGCCTTTGACTCAACTCTCTTGTGGTGTAGATGGTCATAAATTTTAAGCCCCAGGAGGTTTTTACAGTGTCATCCTTTTTAAACAGCGATATTCTGCTCTGCAATACTTTACCCCAAAATCTCACAAGCCATAATGTTCTTAACCGCAGAGTCAGTTCGAGGGGATGCAGTTGTCAAAATGAGCCTCTATTAAAATTCCTTGCAACTGGATCACAGCATTTGGCAGTATCAGCAAGAACCATTAAACCCAGCCAAAAACCTTCTGACAGAAATCTGGGGCTTTGACCAGAGAGAATATTTATGAGAAGTGTGCAGTTTTCTTTTAAAGGAGCTTTCCTTGGAGAGAGAACTTCTTCTGATTGCTTTTGGTTTACAAAAACAAGAAGTTGACATTTTCTGCAGGAAGTACAGCATTTTCTGATTAGCTCTAATAGCCACTTTCGGGAGCTGCTGCAATTTATCCCAGCATTTGAAGCAGTTGAGTGTCATTAATTGCTATTCACCAGGGTATTCAAGGCACTTGGTACCTGGTAAAGATGGGAGCTAGAAATCAAACTGCAGGCCAGGGCTGAGCAAAACACTTCAGCACACGAATGAGGGCTGAGCTGAACACAAATTCTGCAAATTGTTGCCCTGGAATTGTGTTTTATAAACTCCAGCAGATGTGTCAGACCAAGTGCTAATTTAAGCATCTGATAGCAAAACATATGCCCATTATTTGATTTTCTGGTTTCAAAAACAAGAAACATTTTTCATACATAAAGTTTTCTGCTGGAAAGTTTTCCAGTTTTTTTTTCCCCTGTATCACTGTCTTTTCCCTCCTCATGTTTCTCACAAATACTCCCTCCGAAGTAAATACATCTCAGTCTGATATTAAAATCACATAATCTTGTTACACTGATAAACCAGATCTTGATAATGCCAAAGCTACAGTAATATGTAATTCTTGTCAAAAGAGTCACTTATTTCATTTCCCTTCCTCAGAGATGTGCTCTCTAAGTCGGTTTCTGATGGAAACAAATGAAGGCAATGATTTGCCTTGAATAATAAAGCACCTGCAGCTGCTTGCAGCATTTAGAATGATGGCTTATCACTAACAGAAACCCTTCTATATTCTGAGCACCCTACATGCCTTGCAGGTAGGACACCAGGGACTGTGTCATTTACCTGAGTTTCTCATCATTTCCCAATAACAAGAACATCAAGGATGCAGCACATACATCACCTGCCTGGGAGTCTGGATTTACTTTAGATGGTGACCTCTGAGTGAGCCCCCTCTGCCCCCCAAATGTCAATAGGAAAGATTTGCTTAGACTTGAATCATGTAGAACCTACAGAGCAGGTTGGTGATGGGGGCCTTCTCTGTGGCTGGGCAGGGGTAAAGGCCAAGTAATTCCAGCAAGGATTTTAAAGGCAATTGGACACTCAGATGTTCCCCAAGCTGGCACAGCTTTGAAGAGCAACTGTCGGGTTTGTTTTTCTTTGTCCTTAACAATCCCAATGAGGTAAAAACCACACAGCTATTCCTGTGCAGCCTGAGCACAGAGCAGCAATAACACCATGGAAATGGCTGTGGGGCTGTGCCAGGCAGCTGACTGGGGACTGGAAGCAGCTTTTACAGTGGAGTCATACAGCAAGCAACTCAGCTTCATGCAAAATAGATTAACTCATTACAGAGAACAGCAGAATAAATTGCACGGGAATGAGTGAGGGATTTTCAAGGGAGTTAATGCACTCTGAAACACCACGAAGCCCCTGTGTAACTAGAAAGGATGAATTTGTAGCAGTATAATTTACAATTTAGAGAGTTCAAATAATTACACATGAATCGCTAAAATATTCATTAAGGGAAAATCCCTTTACTTTATAGGATAGCTTTAGTTTTTCAGCTATTCCACAAACACAGCCAGGTGAATCAGCTACCTGCCACCACCATTCAAATCACTGGTGATCTCTTAAGAAATAAAAGCTCCATCCAATTAGTATTTCACATGGTTGCAACTTTGAGTCAGCATTGTCTCTAGCTGCAAACTCACAAATTACGGCTCCAGTGCAAAGCTAATACCAGATCAATTACTATAATTAACAAGATCAATAATAGCCTAACTATAATGCATTTTTCCTCCTGGGATAAACTGTGCTGCATTCACATGGCCCTAAGCTCAAACAGAGCCACAGCTGAGCACAGCAACATTAGCATCGAGAGGACTTGGGGCACCTGGGCAAGCACAGGGGAGCCTTTCTGCCAATGCCTACAGGATTCCCTCTCCCAGCTCAGTCTGACATCCTGGCCTTGCCTAGGATGGACAGTAATCAGAGCACAACAATTCACAGGGCCCATTTTCCCTGCCCTCCGCGTGGTCTCCCACAGCCATGCCCTGGTCTCCCAAGCGCCACCGACCCAGCCCAGCACACATCCGGGAGGGGCTGGACCTGCTGCTGGTTCCAGCATGATGGCAACTGCACGTGGTTCCCACGTCCCTGGGCATCCTGCACAGCTTCCACTTGCCCTTTTCTCAGTTTATTTGGGCTAAGACACTGCTGCCTTTCATTTCCTCCTACCCATGAAAGGATATTCCTAATTCCTCTGCTCTCACTCTGCCCTCCCAAGGCCCTGCTCCTCCCTAGCAGCAGAACTCTGGCAGACATTCCAGAGGACGTCTCACTGCCCCACCAGTCCACAACCTGTTCCCACCTGTCTGCAGGCACCTGGAGCAGGCTCCTCAAGCCAGTTTTGCGTGTGCTGCCTGCCATATACCGAGCATCATCATCCCCCAGCTGCTCTGTCCCAGAAGAGCTGAGGAATGGAGGAGGGCAACTGCCCAACCTCCTCTTTGGCAGCGAGAGGCTCCGCTCAGGAGGAGAGGAGCAGTTCTGGACAAACACAACCAGTTTTCCCAGACAGAGCAGGGAGATTGGGGAAGTGCCAGCAGACACAAAGGAGCAACAATGTGCAGACAGCACGACACCGCTCTCCCTTGCCGAGAGGCTGGCTTGGGAAATCAGGAGATTGCTGGGCTTTATTTGCACCTTCAGCCAGGGCATGGGAGAAAAGCTGGGAGCTGATGTCCAACAGGAGTCCAGGGAATGGCTCCTCTGCTTTGCACAGTGACTGGAAACAGCCACAGTCATACATGGAGGTAGGTGAGAGAAACCTATTTGCACCACCAACACCACTGCCCTTCCTTTGTCCCCCTCTGAAGAAACATGAGATCCTGGAACACTAGTGCTTGACAAGTCACCTAACATGTGTCCTCAACCCCAAATCAACATCAAATCTGTTCCTAGCAGGCGTTTCTCTAATCTAGCCTTTAAAAGCTCTGAGGATAGAGGCACTTTTTATCCTTCTTGGTTAGGCTATGCATAAAAGTTTAGAGATTTTAGGTAACAGCGTGCAAGCTGCTACAGCAGGTTTTGCAAGCCTGTGCACAGGGCTATTATCATATTCCAATAATATTGGCCTTTACTTTTGCTGTGGGTTGCTGAACTAATATGAAATTCTGATTGAATATGTGCTGTCAGTGGAAAAGCTGGAAATCAGTAAACATGCTAAGAGCAGGCTGTCTCTGCAAGAGCACCAGGCAAAGGACTGCCACGGGGAAAGAGAGAAAAGCTCGAAGAAAAGCGTCAGAGTGAACAAGCCCTGCTAAGCCCTCTGGAATTGCTGTGGGAAAGCCTGCCCCTCATCACAGGGATCCCTGCAGCAGTTTGAAGCCAGTGGGTAACATATCATCTAATGGCCATTGAAATGAGAGCAGAGAGGAGCAGAAAAGCAGAGAGGAAGAGATTATTTCAGAGGCTTTGCTCTCACTAACAAGGGTTTCCTGCTTTATGGAAAGTATCACATCACCTCGGGTTTCTTACACAACTGGAGCTTTCCACACAACCTTTCAGAACTGCAGTTTGGGTTTGTTTCCACGTGGTTTCACGCGACTTAGACACGACCCCGAGAGCTGTCATTCTGCAGCAGCCTGGTGTGGGGAATTGGCTTGGCTGGAGCTCACCATCCGAGAGGCGTTTCTCAATTTCCTTCCCCATGCTCTCCCCCAGGCTGTGTGCTGAGCTCGGTTACCAAACACAAGCAAGTTTTACAGGCCTCCAAAGGCCCTTTCTCTTGCATCAAAGCTCTCCTGAGAACTTTTTCCATGGTCTGAGATGCAAAAGCAGGGCTTTCATGGGGAAAAACTCATGGGTAATGCCCAGAAGTTGTGGGCCCCCATCCCTGGGCAGCCACACGAGCTCTTTGTGCCAAGTGAATCAACAATAAATATTAGACACCAGCAATGGCTCTGCCCTTGCTCTCCTGCAGGGCAAGACAGCCCAGCCTGTGCTCAGGTCATCCTGACAAAGTGCACACTTCCAAGCAGTGCTGCAGACAGACATGAATCCTGCATCTCTTTGCAGCCCTTCACCAGTGCCCTCAAATGGGTGTTTCACCCACGCACAGACACATCCCATAGGGTTGCCTGCTGAAAAACCCTAATTTTTCTGAGCAAATGTAACAACAATTAGACAGAAGTATAAGAGAACAGTCCTGTGCTTGTGTCACTGCAGCCATGGCACAGCAGGGCAGAATTCCATCCTTTAAAGACAATGCAACCAGTATGTGGGCAGGAGTTCAGGATATACCAGAAAATAACCACATGGAGAAAACACAGTTCAAGGGCTACATTTGCAAACATTTGCTGGCATCCAGAACCCAGTCAAACCTCATCACAATTCGTGCAGTCACGCCAGAAGCTAATCATCACCCTCACTATTATTTTTAGTGGTTCCCAAGTGATGACTGTGCATGAGCAACATAGAAATAAAGTTCTGAATTATTTATGGCGCTCAAAACACCTCAACAAAAATGCTGACCCTTCTTGTGTTCATGTTGACTTTTGGATTAGGAGCAGAGGGTGGAAATTAGGATTAGGAGCAGCAAGTGGAAAGAGTCAGGACAGAGAATATGATCCAATTTTTTTTAGCAGCCCTCTTGGTTTTGAATTATGGTGTATTTTTCACACATCAAGACTCACACACGAGGCTTCAGGAGATCTGCACTCAATTCCCAGCTCTTCTACAAATCTAATACAGCTGCAGCCAGGACATTTTATTTCTCTATGACTCAGTTTGCCACAAATGAGGAAGGAGCTAATTTTCAAAATATATCACTAAGACTAAATGAGTAACATTTTAATTGCTTGGATATTATTGTGATGGTCTGTGTGAGCAGGAAAATAGCTCAAAGCAGTGTTCAGGCAGAAAAGGGTGTAAGACAAACCAGCTTTCTAGATCAAAACAAGCAAATCTAATTTCAAATCAGAAATGGTTTTTATATTTATTTAATTATGTTGCCATCAATGCATTAACTATTTTTTTTTTCCCAGAGGGAAGATGTTCAGTTTCCTGCAGTGATTCTACAGATGCCTCTTTTAAGCCTTAATTTCTCTGAATGAACCAGCCAATTTCAGGACTAAATAATGGTTACAACTGTCATTCATTCAGAAAAGCAATTTCATTTCGATCAGGACCTACCTCCCAGCTTTGAATTCAAATTAATATAGGCCACAGATTTTGAATGTAGTTACTGCTAAAATGGGAGAGATCTTGCTACCCATAAGAGACATGTGAACTCTTACCATGCCAAAAATTCACGTCAGATAGATAATACTTGAAACACAATTCTCATTAAAATGGATTGGAGCATTCATGTCCTGGAAACACGAAGAATAGAGACTAATGGATTAATCCATGGAGAGTGTCACAATGATCTTTACCTTGTCCTTGGTAGAACAGCCTTCCCACAATCCTCCTTCCTTCGTTCAACTTCTAACAAGATGCTCTAGCTGGAAAGAATCCACTGAAATCATAGCATCCAAAAATCCTAAGCCTGTTTCCATCCAGCAGCATTGTGTGAAATAGGTAATGATGCCTTTGACTTTGCTCCAGTAACACCAAAACTACCTTATCTTTTAATACCTTGCTGTAAGAAAATCTACATCTGAGAAATATGTTTTCATTATCTATATTAGATATATTTTAAGGATAGTGTGCCATAAAAATAAAAAGCCTGCACCAATGAAAAGCCTCACTTGCATGACATTAAACACCTGTGATTAGGTGGAATCAAATTTCATTCTTTCCAACTGTAGTGATTTTTAACAAAATAATTTCAAGTGATAGCATTTATCATCATGTACTTTTCCAAAAGAAGAATGCATTGACTGGTTCACTGTATTTTAAAGCTCCTATGATGAAGCCAGGAATCAGACATTTGCATGTGAAAAGTTCTGCAGAGGAATGCTCTTACTTGTGCCAGTAGTTCTGTGATTGTCAGCCCAGTGACCTCTGAATGGACATTATACACATTTCTACCACCTCACCAATCATCTGTCTTAAATGTATCCATCATAGACACGAACTGTATTTAGAGATCAACTCTATAAAGATCACAAAAGGGATTAAATAACCCAGTTACCGTAGCAGGTGACTTGACACATTGATGTAGGGGATCACTTTTGGTCCAGTGCTCCATATTTCATTGCCCCTGACCTTGGAGGTAAAACTCAATATCTGTGCTGCTCTAAAACTGGTGTTTCATCCACCTTTCTGCTTCACTGCTGGAACACAGAATTATGGGACCATAAGGAGCCTGGAGGGGTCACAGAGGTTGTACAGACACAGCATCAATCACTCGTGTCATCTGTGATCTAAAGTTAACTATTTCCAAGGAGAGAGGCTCCACAACCTCACCCAGACAGGACTGCCCCTGGCAAACCCTTCCTGCAAGGGATGCTTTTCCTCTGCCTGACTCGAACTTGCTCTAATCACCTGTGATATCTCCATGTTTATTCGTGTGGGCAGGAACCACCTTTCTCCTTAACAACAGCTCTATGCAACGAGAGCTCTACTGGGGCAAAGCAGTGCCTTTATTGTAACAAAATTGCAGTTTTCAAACAAATATTCTGGTTTCTTTTACCCAGAAAATAGAGTTACAGCAGTTCATTTTCAAAATACTAAGGGCAATGAAGACGTGTTCAAAGATTGCAGCCCCACAAAGGAATGGGGCCTTCCAGTGCCTTGCCTGGCAGGAAGGATACAGACTTTATCTGAGCAAATGCATCTTCAAAGGAAGGAACGAGCCCATAAAGTCCTACTGATTTTTCTGTAGAGTTGGAGTGAATTAATTGCATCAAAGGAACTGGAGTTCCTAACTCTTTCCTTGCCAGTAGTGACTTTTGGGAAGAAGCCAGGCAGGAAAAGTCAGCTGGGTGTTACACTCCAGAAATCCTTCCAACCTTTGCATCACTGCTGCTACCACCAATGCACTGCTGCTAAATGTTACAGCACTCAGATTTGAGGGTGCAGTTGTGGGGGAAGAGGGGTCTGCTCACACGCCACAGCATAAAGTGGAAAAGAATCTCATTTCCTGAAGGCTGAAGATCCATCCAAATGACTCAAGAAGATTTTGCCAGTGGGTTTTTATTACATTGTTCACACCTCTCCCTATAGATGACAAATAAGACTTTACCATGTGAGGCACTTAACGTTGCGCCATTGCTCAAAAGCAGACACAGGTTTTAAAAGAAATATTCCAGCCCATCATCTTATTTTTGAGGGAGTGAATTTTAGTTGAAGACACTTCTGTGTGCAGCACAAGACAAGGAATCACAGCCCCAAATAGGGATTTTATAATTTAGAACTGTTCCACATGGCTGCCCACTCAATACATATAATTCATTACCAAATCCCAGCCCTGCCTGCTCACTGTCATGTACCTTGTATGGGTTGGATTTAATTTGAAATGGTTTTTAAATAGTCACCAGCAGCATTTAAATATGAATCTATAGAAGTTTGGTTATGCAAAGTTCAATTAATAGTCCACATGTCCATGTAATCTGAAGATCTAATCCCATCCCAACACCTGTTTTGTATTTAACACCAGGGCACAGCCACAAAGGCTGATGGAATAGCAGCATAAAACAAAATACTGTGTGAGTATTCTCCCTCCATTGAACTACAAGCAGATGAACTATTAATCCCATGATGAAATTAATGGGGCACCTCTGTGATCTTACAAAAAAAAAAAAAAAGGCCTTTTCTCTATGTTCCTAATTTGCTTTATTTTACATTTCACTAACAGAGCAGAATTATTACACGTCTTGACTTGATCTGATGCTATTCAACCCCCAAACAACCTCTTTAGCATCTGGAGCAATCATTCCCTTCATAGGAAATTTTCCTGACAAGTTTCCACTAGAGTTTTATGGATCTCATAGAAAGAGCCTTATAAACTTGGAGAGCCAACACCAGAGCAAGTTAAAGAATGGGTAAAATTAATTTGGTTTCTGGTTACTTTAGTCAATCATTAGCTCAAGGACAGGAGAATGATTTAGCCTGGACTGCACCGACTCTCCCCGGTGAGTGTTCCTGTTCTGGGAAGGAATCAACTGTGGAGTTTTCCTGTTTTAGCAGGAACTGGAGCCCAAAGGATCAGCCTAACCTTGGGATTTTGACATGTTGCAGCCGTCACTCTTCTGATACTCAGAGAAATGCTGAGTGGTTGGAAACAATCACTCCCTCAATTATATTGTAAATTCATAGTGGAAATTATACATTGTATTTAAAAATGCTTATTGTATTTGTCTGTATACAAACTGTATGCAACACATATGAAATTATAATCCACCATTTCAGAGGAAGAACATCTAAAACAAAAATCTCATGACATTCCTCAAACTTCTGTCCCTGTTAATTACTGTTACCTAGGCTGGAGCTGACACACTGAGTGTTTGTCCACATTTACACATACCAGCACTGTTATCTTAAAAAACAATGCAAGAAGTGGATAAAATTTCACCTCAGCAAAACGCCTAATCCAAACAGTGCATTTTAATCTAAATTGAAACAGCCAATCCACCTAAAATGCACAAAAAGATTGAAGTGTCATGCAAACACAATATCTGTAAAGACTGTAGATAGATGTATACAAGACAAAGTCAGAAACAATAAAGCCAAGGTTCTTCTGAAATGAAAACTGGGAGAACTGGTGTAAGTCAGAGGCAAGTTCTTGCCAATTTCTGTCCCTCTGTGGAATTCATTATGGGCAAAAATGCCTGAGATATTTTATGTGGGATTGTGTGATGAGATGAGAAAGGTATTCTGTACCAGCAGCTCCTGGACATGTCTGCATCACTGAACAATACAGCGAAGGCAGTTTAGATGCAAAGCATCTTACTTATTTTCCAGGTACATCTGGAAACACAGGAATCACCTGACAAAAGCCCCATTATTTCCCTCTATTGAAATAAAATTCCAGCATCAATTTCTAAAATATCTGAGGAGCAGAGCAGGAGGCAGTGTTGTCTTCAGAGATGTAAAACATCAGAGTAACAGCAGCTCAGGCTGACAACTAGCTGGATGTGCTCAGTGTTGGGAACAATGTGGTGGAAACAAAAGGAATTTAGAGCCTGGAATTGCTTCTGATTGTTATTTTCTAAATAGAGCATGAAAAAAATAACACAAAAGACAATAATCCATTGGGAAAGATGCAACATTATCAGTTTTGGATCAAAATCGTTGTACGGCTAGAACTAAATATATTATTTCAAACTCATGGTCAATGAAAAGAGCTCAAACACCCTTTTTGGTGTAGGTGCTCTGCTCAGTTCTTTGTTCAGTAGAATTGTACTAGTTCAGTAAGGATTTTCTAATAACCTTATTGAGGGCTTTTTGCAAAAGTTTCATCAAAGGGGTAACCTGACATCTAAATCAAAAAGATTTTGGAATATGGAAAAATGAAATATTTTTTGACAGCTTCTGCTCTGACAGAGAAAAAAGAGTCCAAATACCACATACCACTGATGCCCTGCAGTCTGAAGTTTAAGGTTTAAGCTTCAGCCTCCACCGTGCCTTGCTCACACAGCCAGGTGAGTCCAGGCAGCTCCCTCTGAATGCAGGCAGGCTCAGCCTGTAGGTTTGGGGTTTGGGGTTTGGTGTGTGCACAGCCCGTTCTGGCTCATCCCAGCACAGCAGATGCCAGTGGATCGTGGCAGTCAGAACTGGAGTCTTTACAGCAAGTTTTTAACTGTTCCTGCTGATTCTATTTTTAACTATTTCCTTTAATTCTTTCACACAGATGGGAAGCAATTTGCACTTTTTGTCAGACATGCTGGCCTACCAGCTGCTTTGGTGCTCAGCCCACACCCCAACCCCTCCTCTCCAGCCAGAGACCCAATCCCAACACTCACTGTGGCCATCAGGCAGGGAAACTCAGGTGTTCAGTCTTCCTCTCTCCACCTACAAACCCTCTTTTCTGCTGTAATGACACCAGAATGCATCTAGACTGGGGAAGAGCCATTTGGAAAGCAGGAGTTCCAGAGCTGTATAGACATTGCTCCTGCCTTCTTTCACTTTTCAAGTGGAAGCACTTCCTTTGTAGGGATGCTCAGCCCACTGCATGATTGTCCCATTCCCAAAGTCTCTTTACAAGTAACAGCCAGCTAGCTCAGATGGGAATGCTCAATGCTCCCAGTAGGCCCCAAGATCAGGAAAAAACTCCTTCCTTTCTCAGAAAAAAAAAAAGGCAAGACAAGGATATGGAGTCTCACTTAGGAATGCAGGAGATAAACTTCTGGCTACAGCCTGAGCTGGCAGCGAGAAATCACAGCTCTACAGCAGAATGGGAGCAGTGAACATGAGAGTTACTATCTCAACTACACAAGGTTGTAAAAGGCAACTGGCCTTTCCATTCCTTCATAAATAGTATCTACAGATATTTAGTCTTTTTAAAAACTCAGTTGGTGCCTAGCAGGAAAACAAAAGGCAGCAGAACACAGGTTAATGTGCTGACTGAGAGCTGATGCAGCCTTGCCACTTCATTATCTATTGCTGTCTAGTTCTTGCAAAGTTCTCAGGCCACATTGGCCATCATCACACATGGATGGGAAGATAAAGTCTTTATTCCACACAGCTAACTTAGATTTCAGACACCAAAGCACAAGACAATGAAAGCATTTCCAAAGGGAAGGAAGACGTCAAGTATTCAAACTGCAGTGGTCTTGTATCATTGAGAAAGAGTTTTTTTTCTTAAGTGATAAAACTATATGAAAACAGCAGAACCTATTTGAATCTTTGCAGATCTCTAAGTAGATAGCTATAAATTGCAATATAGTCTGACATTCTTTACCAAATACAACATTAAGGTGACAAATTATACTAACAGAGTATGATTTCAAGGTGTATCCACATTCGCAGCATGTGTAAATTTCTCAAATAGAATCCGATGTTTGCTAATATGGTACGATCTGAGTTAATAAGATCAAATTATGTCTGATCATACTACATTAGTAAATGTCACATCAAATTAGTCATTTTCAGAATTATAATGAAGCGCAGAAAGCAACCAAAAATAACTTTTCCAACACAAGTAAGCAGTGCTGAAAGTGAAAACTGAGCTAAATACCAAGCCCTCAGAGAATGCTTTCTGAATGCAAGATTTGTCAAATTTTCTTCTCAGTCTGATTCCAGAGAGCTCTAATACAAGATGTAAATCATGGTCACAGTAGAGTCTTGTCCAAAGGTCACCAGTTGGAATTGGAACTAAGGTCATGAACTAAGTGGCACCATCTCCACTTAAAGGCTGTTAGTTCATAAGTAGTCACCTTTCAATGGTTCCAAGTAGGAAAATCCATGAAAATCTGAACAGAACAGAATTTTGAAAGAGAAAGCACTTCAAACAGGAAGTTGCTTGAACAGTTATTAAACTTCCCTCTTTTGAGGTATATTATCTGAACTACTGTAATTAGTCAAACCTTGTCAGATTTTATTTTTCTCTTCTGTTACTGAAACCTTGCAGGAGCACCTGTGGTATAAACTCATTTATTTGCAAACATACAGAGTTTGGTTTCTTTGAACACAGCCAGGAAAACAAACAACTTCTTGGCTTAGGAATGCCAGAGCCTGCCCTGAGCACGTTCCTCAGCCCAAGGTCCCTGGCCATATGCTGGATTCCAGTCACAGTTATTTTTTCCCAGGTTCTTGCGCCAACTTGGAAAGCTTCCTACACATTTCCTCCCTGTCCCTACATCCAAAGGTAGGGAATATTTCTTGAAATGCCCACATTAAAGCTGACCTGTCATGCAGCAAAGGCTACCCAAGCAGGGTGCCCAGAGTCTCGAAGCCTACCCTAAAAATAGAAGGCTGAAGTCAGTCCTGTTGAGTCTCAGGGATGTCTCCCACACAACCTTTCCCAGAACCTCTAACAGGGATAAAAAACCTGGCAAGTGGCAGAAGCAGAAAGAGCAGAAATTTTAAGGAACATCCAATGGTCCCATGTTCACTGGGAACACGTGGAGATTTAATCTCTCCCTAGCTCCATGTCAGCTATTTAAGTGTGAGAGCACAAGGAAAAGGGGGAAAAAACAAACAAAAAAAACCTGATGGAGAAGGAATTTTCCCCCTACGTTGCCAGGTGTAGGGGGAAAATGACCAGGATTTCTCCAGGTCATGGTGTCAGCTCCAAGAGACAACATTTTTGTCCCTTTTGATGAACTAAAAGACACCTGGAAGGGAACAAATACTCGAGAAATTTCATTTCTATCCTTACTGAATTAAAATATAACCCACGTAACCACAGCTATCTAAACCTTTTGGGTAAGCCACCTTTATTCCCAGCTGAATAAATTAGTGCCAGCTGCAAGCATGGCAAGCTGCAAGCAAGAAGCTTTATTTTGTGTACAGTTTTTATGGAAAGTGAAGGCCAAAGTAGTGGTGAACACCTAAGTTATCTGTTCAGGGTTGGTTTTTCTAGGACTAAAAAGCACACTAAACAAGATGTCCACTGCTGGAAGGAGGATTTCTAGCTACTTTCTCAGAAGGTGGAACATATGTTCGATATTGTGACCTGTAGTGTTTAACATTAATTTTCTTGATTCAGTATACACTGACATATGCTTCAAAGAGTACTTTTTCCCCACAATGACTTTACCAGCCCCTGTTGCTCATGACTTTTGTTTATTTGCTTCATATTTGTTTCCTTTTAATCCAAGCTGTCTGCATGAATTTTAACTGAATTAGGGGTGTTTACATAAGGCAGTCTGTTCAGGGACAAAGTTGTTGATCCCTAGAGAAAGCATTGTTCCTATCCTGTCTGTATTTCAGCAGATTAGGTTTAAACCAGACCTATCATCAAAATACACTCACTAGCACACAAGCTTTACATGTGTTTCAGTTTGAATGGAATAGTCATAATAGAGCAGCCTTTTGTTATTAGTAATTATGGATACTTCTGTTGGACTCTGGTATGTCAGTGGACTAGGAACCCTTTGTTGTCTTTAAACTAATGTCTACATTATTCTGTGTTTTCTCCTTCTAATCCTTCCTCTATCCTGAAGGATTTTAGCAACGTTTTACTGTCATTCTGTTATGAAACTTGTTCTCCCTTGAGCATGTGGCAATTTCATTAGGTACCTGAGGATTGTATAAAAATCAAATAACAACATAAGCTCAGCCAAAGTGGAAAAAAAAAAAAAACCACAAAAAAACCCAACCCAACATTTCTACTTAGCTCAAGACAAAAATAAAAGCACATGGGAGGAGGAGGGGAAAGAAAGAGAAAATAAGGGAAGCATTATTTTCTGCATTGTGTTTAACTCCTTGCTGGCTATTTTGTGGTGGAGCTCAGCTGTGATGTGCAGTAGCAACAGCCAGGGAGCTCAGTCCTGTGCTTGTTCCTGAACCCTTCCAGTCCAGGAGCAGCCCCTGGCCACTGACTCCACTCTAGAACTGGCAACTGTTGGGTATTTTTGTATGAAGATACAAACTACGTCCTACAGTGATGTCTTTACTCCAACCTGCTCGACTCTTCCCACCTCCTCCCCTCCAAAATCTCCCTTCTGGCTCAACCCAGCTTTAAAGGAAACTATTGCAGAAAGTCAAGTGAAATTGCACTGAACAGGACCTGATGACCCAGAAGACCCTCTGGATCTTTTCCCAGGGTGATCATCCCAGGAAAAAACACATTAGAGTTGCATGTGACACACTGTCCTATAAACTTCTGTCTCTGACCAAATCAGGTCAGAATTTGGTCTGACCAAATAGGTCAGAAGGGCCATTTTAATGGGACAGGAAGACTTTTCACCATTTTAACAGGACAAATAATGCTCCTTCTCATTATATCCAGTCAAAAAAGAGGCTCCTTCTCCTTGGGACTTGTTAACGACATTCTTGATAATCTTCTGAAACATTATTTGGTTAATCATGGATACAACTGCTGAGCGTTGTCCCATTGACCACTGAGCCGCTCCTATTGCAAACCTGCTCGCATTCATTTGAATTATTCACTCAGACACTCAAGAGCTTGGACGTGCAGTGTTTGCATTTCCCAGAGATGCCATCTGAACCCAGCCAAGATCATCTAAAAAAGGGTATAAAACCAGGAGCAGCTCGAGCCGCGCTGTGCAGCGTCACCGTGCAATCAGAGCTTGCGTACACGTAGGAGTTCAGCTAATTAAGCACAGCTCAGTGACACCAGTACAGGGAGCAGCACTGCAAAGCTGGCAACAAAAAGAGGCTTGGCAGAGGAGCCAATTTGTGCTAACGCTGCACAAACAGCATTTTAATCAAAGCCAGGTTTCCACAAGTCACAAGCTCTGGTCTCTTGGCTTTGGCTTAAATCTTGGGTCATTTTTCTGTTACACCCAAACCCATCTCTTGGGATATAATGCTGCTGTGATTTTACATAGGAATACACGCACACACCCTGGAGAAAAGTAACATTAGTAAACAGCAACATCAATGAAACAAGCTTTTCATACGTTAATTTATGCCCACAATGCACAGACAGTACCACACTGGCCTTTGCTGAGCACAGAAAGAAGGGACATAGATTGGTCTTGGAGCATAGCAGTACAACAGCTGTGACAGATCAAAAAGGAGACTTTAAAGATGAAAATGGCTTATATAAAATTGGCTTAAAATGAATTCGGGCTGAATTAAACTAAATATTTTCTAAATTTTTAAATAGGGTTAAAAGACGGCAGAAACGGTTTTTCTTTATCTTTAAGGAATAAAATTTTCAAAGCAAAAGGAATTTAATTGGCCAATGCTTGTTATTCCTAAGTGAGAACTGGGCAAGTCCTTGAATTGCCTTTGATAATTGCAGTTTAAGACTTAGGAGTAGAAATAAGATTTCTCCTTTTGTTTATAAAAATGAGTCATGTTGATGAGCAAGAAAATTAAAACAGGTCTTTGTTTGCAGCAGGAGAGATCAGATATATTTGAAGAGGGAAACATGCAAAAGCTTTGCTTTTAATTCCCCCAGGGTTATCCACCCTGGCTGCCTGCCCTGCCTAACCTTTCTGAGGAGCAAATTCCCTCTAAAATGATGTACACCTCTCGGACAAGAGAGGTGTCTGCATGAAGATGGACACCTAGGAACAGAGCAGCACTTACTGAAGGTCCCAGTGAATTAAAGGGATTTCTTTGCTGTGAGCACAGTCAAAGCTCTGCCCTGGTCTGCGTGTCCTGACCAGCCTGGGCAGACACTATGAAATCTCAACTTTATTATCTTCAGCACTATTGAACAATCGATCCCAGTCTCATCTGCTGCCCTTGAATCAAGGGATGTAACAGCACTCTCAGCTTGGCTTCCTAATGAGCAGCCCTCAGTGACCTCCATGAACCGAGGCTGGCCGGGTGTGTTATTCTTTGTCTGAGCACATTACACAACCCAACAGGACAGAGTAGGCTGGTTCTACTGCTCCCCTTACCGTGGCAGGGTCCCAAGCAGTACCCTAGAGCTTGCTTGAGGATTGGCTGCTGATTTTAAAGTCCTTCAGCCACTAAAGCATCTGTCCATCTTAGCACTGGATGAAGTGCAGACCTGTGTTTAAGGCAACGGTAGGCAAAGGTGGTCTAGGAATTAAAAGGGCATCTAAAGCCTAGTTATTCTCGTATTTCCTTGGCAAGGCTAATCCACAGCTGGCCTGTGCCTGCAGCACCCCAGACAGACAGACAGATACGAGGCTCAGCCCATTCCTTGGGCATCTGCCTCAGAGTGGGATCAAACAGGCACATACAGCATCTGTTTCCTTCTGTAGAGCTGTTCTGCACAGGGCAAGGAATCTCCCCATTTCCCTCTTACACGTGTGCATCAATAATTAATGAGCCCTACACAGTCAATTGCTCCTTCCAAGAGACAGAAAACCCAAGATCGCTCAGTCTCCGTTCATCCTGTGCAGTGTTTTCAGGGCAGAGACCATATCTGGACAGAGGAGTTAAAATAAAGCCCTTCTTCCAGCAATTCTGAGGGTTTATCCATACCTTATAAAGCTCTTTGATACCAGGATACTCTTGAAAATCTGCTTTGTGCTTGCAGAAACAGCCAGGTGACATCAGCCCTGCAGGACAGACAAAGCACAGAAGGGTTGCAGCGAATCCCCTTTGTGAGGACTGAGTCTACTCTGAGGAAAGTATCCCTGTGCTTAAAGGCTCAGATACCAACAAGGGCCACTTATTAAAATACAGGAATCTGGGGACATTTTTGTACAAAGCTTTCTATTAAGATACCTTATCTCAGATCTATTGGGCTGTTTCATCAGTATCTATTTCTTTCCCTCCTGTTCCCTTCTTTGACTTAATCTCCTGAGGCATCTTCTCCCCATCAGATATTTTTCTTTCATGGAAAAGGCATAGACAGAGTGAGAAAACAGAGCTCCATAGAATCAGCATCCAAATAGTACCCCCATCCCAAAAAAACCCCAAACCCCTAAGCTTAGAGCACTGTAGAAAAGCCAACTTCCAGAAAAGCCCAGCTCTGCTGTTTAACCTAACAACCACCATAGGAGAAAAACAAACAGGAGAGGCAGAAAGCACAATTCTTACCCCACCCCAAGCTCTCACAAACTCCAACCTCTGCACAGCCCAGTTTCAGTCGAGCAAGTTTGCTGGAGCAAATTAATTTTATATGTGAGGGAATCCCTTCACTCAGGCCAGCTGTCCCTGCCCTGGCACCCCATGTACTCGGGGCATGCAGCTGAGGCCTCTCTTCTGCCAAAGAGCAGCACTTGACCCCTTCCCTGCCAACCCCAAATGACGGCTACAGTCACTAGAGCAGAGAGAAAGGGAATGAGACTGATGGCTCTGGATGAAACCTTGTGCATTACAGCTGGAACAAATTCATTTTCCAAACAGAAACAGTTGCCAGACTTTGCTCCTCCCCTGCACAGTGACCACACCACATGCCATTCTGGTTTCCCCTTTTAATTTCTAATTTCTTCTGTTCTGGGATTTCATCACCTGGCAATGAAACACAGCCTCCAGGGGCTCCTGAAAGACTCTGAGCTCAGTGGATCTGCACCACACAGAACAGAGACAACAGATGGTGATTTTGGATTAGTGCGATAGTTCAAATCACAGAGACGCTTTAAAGACAATGTCCCAAAAGTACCCAGAACTGGTTCACCCTGCAGAGAGGAGCAGGGGTGTGTGAATTGCATTGCTTGGGGAACTTTAGAAGGATTACTCCATGGGCCAGAGGAAAATATCTCCCTGATAGCAAGAGCATTGCCAGCAACCACAGAAAGCAGGTGGCAGAGGAAGAGGGGGTAGGTGTGGATGTGGAATGGACCATGCTCTTTGTTCAGGTTAACACACAAGCTGAAGATGGAAGGGAGATTTGTCCATGAAAGTGTATTCCCCATCCTCTGTGAGGGTATTTTGCTCCCTCAGCCTCGGCATTTCCCACACACATGCTCACTTCTAAGCCTCCTGGCCTGAGTCTTCTTTAAGGACCACATTTCGTTCTCCACCACACCCCTGGACATGGGAGGAATTCACTGGTTTACAGTGGTTTTGCTGAAAGGACAAAGAGGCCCATGTGGAATCACAGAAAAAGGATACTGTAAAAAACCACATTCTTACAAAAACATGGGGCCCAGCCTGAAGCAACTCTGTGAATCAGGAGCAATGATAAACTGGCAAAGTTAAATGGACAGTCAGAGCAGAGAAGAAATCAGACATTTTAGACTGTAAAAACCAGTATGTGCATGTGGATTTATCCAAAGGCATTAAGGAGGGGGCCTAGTCCCCCATCAGTGCCACCAGCTGCCACACACCCCCTTCATGAGGCCTCAGGACCACTCACTACCTTCACTCTGCCACCAAGACAGAGCTGCTTATGCCATCAGCACACTCCAGGTCTGATTTTGGACTCTGGTCTGCCCTGTGAGCTCCTGCACTGCCATTTGAGAAGGGTTATGTCATTGTACACAGTTAATCCATAGCCTTCTCCCCTTGGACTGGGAAGAACAAGCTACAACCCCACTCAGCACACACCCTCCCTGGGCTGCAGCTTTTATCCTACATCTGGATCTGCTCACTGGGGAAGCCAAGCGCTGTAAATGTGTTTTAAAAACACCAAGACTTGTAAACACTGCGAGAAATGATTACTGTCTCCCGGTGATCAAGAAGAAATATGTCCTTTCATAAATGTGAACCATCTGACCCCCCCAAAAAAGGGAAAAAAGAACAAACAAGGGCAAGAAACTGCTGTTGCTTACAGTTGGCTTGATCCTGACTGTGCTACAGAGCCCTGGCCCATCAGGGTTATGTCGAGGGTCACGACGTGCTGACCCCACTTAGAGATGTAAGATGTGGATGGTCCCTTCAAATTTTCAACAGCTGGAATTTTCATGGGCTTCAATACTGTAGTCGGGTGGGTGACAATACCAGAGACTCCCTGGTACGTGGCTACATGGGAATGATTAGTTTAATTAATTTCTGGGTCATTATAGCAATCGGTTCTGGTGTTGTGGCCCATTAAGCGATTTGGTTTGTCCCAGAGCACTCGGTCATTATTAGCTCAGAGCCAATAAGCCACATCACACAACCATAATCAATAGACGAAAAAGAATTTTGAAGGAAAAGAAAGAAAAAGCATGGATTTTGATCTCGCTTAGATCAATAATTTCCCAGAAATTGGTGGAATTCCCTGATGTAAAATCAATGTGAGCAAGTTCAAAATTGAGTTGTTTTGCTTTGTCAAGAAGATAAAATAGAGAGCTTGGACTGTGCCTTTAAAGAGAGACATTTATAGATTAGATTTTATTTGCAATATCTTCCTCTCCAGAGGTCTTCTCCCCATTTATAACCTTGAAATATCTTTGTTTGGAGCAGGGGGGAGGAGGGCTGAGAATAGAGGGATTTTGCACATCTGCCTGAAAGTAACCTTTGATAGCACTGCAGGGCAGTCATCATTTACAAACATATTTACCCTCTGTCCTCACCTAACACAGGGAAACTGATGCTCCATTTAAAAGCAGTATTTTCACTGGGACACACCACTGAGGATGCCTGACCTTTATTCCCCCTGGGTTCAGCATTAATGTGATGTGTAGCCTGACCCACGTGTCACCCATGGGCATGTGAGTGAGCAGCCCCACTGCCCCTTTGCCCCACTGGTTTTGTGCAATGCATTATCAGTGCAGGTGCACTTCTGAGTGCCACTAGCATCAGACTATCCCACTCTGGGCTGTAACACTCCAGAGGGATAAATCCCAGCGTGACAGAGCTGCTGGCAGACTCTAGGGACCCCTTGAGAGGAAAGCTGTCTAAGGATATATAAATGGATCAAATCCATAAAGCAGGCATTTCCAAATCACAGGCTAACACATGTACATAGATAAAATAAGCTTTTTTGCTAGTGATCCTTTGAAAAAGTTCCAAGGTGGTTTTCGATTACTAAACAGCAAATATTGAAGCTCATTTCAAACAGGTCTCCAAAATCTGTGTAAAAATACACACAGGAGGTAAATGCACGATCTGCTCAAGCTGTGCACACACAAAAGAGGATTCCCTTATGCCTGCAAGTTGAGTTATAGAAACCTCCTCTTTCAGGTCCAAGCACAACAGGGGACTGGGGAAACCTGTTTTCACCCCCAGAGGCTGAATTTGTGTTTGACCACTCATCCAAGGAAGGCGAGTGAGTCATGGTCTCACACTCGTGAATGTAATAAAACCCCTGGATGTTACAGAGTGGCCACACACTCGTGGATGTCACCACCTGCCCCTGCTTAGAATTCCCTAGGAAGGTTTTGGAGAGAGAATGGATGTTGTGCTGAGTGCAGGCTCTGGGAGCTGGGTGTGCTGCTGAGCCCTGGTGTCTGTGCAGCACAGCCTGGCATCTTCAGAGGGTGTGGGCAGGGTCACCGCGGGATTGCCCTCAGCATGAACCTCTGGGCACGCAGTTATTTGACAGTAATTGCCTGTTTCAAGCTGCTACAGCATCTCCTGCATGCAAGAAACTGCACTTCTTAACCGAGGCTTTGCTCATTTGCCGGGGAGCTGGTAAGGAGCAGCTCTTAGGGGTGCTCGAAGAGCTGCGACTTCAACGCTTTGTTTCCCCTGCAGTGCCTTGTTAAATTCCTTGTCCTGGAAGAAAGTTGCAGCTCCAACAGAATTTGTCATCACTGGTAACTGGTAATGGAGCTCCTCTGAGCTTCTCTGAAAGTCCCAGTCAAAACAGTCGTCTCCTTTGGCTGCCAACTACCCCACGTACGTACAACGTAACCCCAGAAGATGGAAACTGGAAACACTAAAAGAGGTCTTTTTTTCTCTTTTTTCTGTAAAATATTACATCTGTGCCTGCAGAAGTTCACTTTAGAAGCCCTCAGAAGCCCCAAGCGTTCACTAACAGCACAAGCCAAATGCTCAGCAAGGGATTTGACAGTGTGACTCTGAAGCCACCTCTTCAGTTAATCTTGGCACAGAGGGGAAAAATGTGATAGCTCAGAAAAGATGCAGATAGAAACTTCACACCCCTCCTGCCCACCCAGCTGAATATGTGCCCCTGTCCCTGTTTCAACCCTTCTCCAGTTAATGGTTGCTTTTTAATGAATGTCGATGGTTAGGGTGGGAAGCACCGTCAGCATGGAATAAAGGGCATGATTCAGAACACAGATTTGTTTCCAAATTATCTGTAAAAAACACTGCAGCATCATTACAAACCTCCAAGGTGCTTTAGGCAATTCAATCCTCAACACCACTTACAGGCTGTTGTGCTACAGCTACCCAAAGGATGGCAGTGACAGCAAGATGTGGTGGCAAATTCTGCTCTGTGGACACTCAGGGTGAGATTCTTTGCTTCCACCTTTCCCCACCCAAGATGGAAATTATTGCTGCTGTGGATTTTATGCTGTCAAGGGTGCAACAGAAAGGTGGAGTGTGTCCTGCTTTGAAGGAGGAGACAGGAGTTCAGGCCTGGGCACAGGAAGGACTTTTTCTCAGGCATTTCAAAGTGCCAAACAGTGCATGAAACCAAACTCTGCCATGCAGCAGAGCAACAGTTCCGTGGCCTTGCAGATACGTCTATTACTGATGTAACGCACAGCTGCACTTCCAAATAGTCCTGTGAATTGGCATTGTGTACATTTTAATGTCTTGCTTGTTCTCCCTCCCTCCAAGAGAATAATTATGGCCTTACCTTCTCTCATTCATTAAATCCAACCTCGTTCTCCACAATGAAGAGCATTCCCCGCTGGATGCGCTTGCTCTTGTGCTGAGACCTTGTCAGCTCAGTTACAGCCTAAAGCAAAATTTTCTGGCTGGCTTTATGAGTTCTTCAAGATAAAGGAATTATAATGGAAATTGCAATTTTTCCTCTATTATGAGAACCTGCCTACCCTGCAATGGGACTCTCAGTACCCACCAGCAGCTCACACATGCCCCGGGGCAGGATGAAGTGACCACTTTCCGATCTGACAGCCAAACCTCACGACTCAGTACAACTGTGTGCTCTGTTGCTCCACTGATTTGTTTTTATAGAAGAATAATTAATTCACAGTGACTGGCATTGTTTTATTTCCAGCCCATCACTGACATCTTGTCTGAGTTACATCATATCCCACAAATTGCCTATCTTTTTTGGCTCATGGTGCTCTTTATTCCCTCTTCTTTAGTATGATACTCATTATAATCTGCTCTCTTATACTAAGGCCAAGACTCCTGCTGTGTTTCCAGGTAATGTATTCTTTTACTGAGTGATTCATTGGGGACGAGAGAGGAAAGAGAGAAGGAAAAGCCTTGAGATGAAAAATAGCCAAGTTTCATGATTTCTGAGTCTCTGAAACAGTTCCAAAATTCCTTGGTGTTCTGGAGGCCTTTCCCTGCACGATGAAAGCACAGAGCTTTTGTATTGTTTGCTTTATTTTGCAATATTTTATGATTCTCATATATTCTTGAAGTGTGTTGATTTGTGACTAGTTTTTCATCATTACCCCAGGAGGAAATTTCTCTGGAAGCACAGGCGAGAAGCAACGCCCTGAAGTGAGACACTGCCAACGAGCAGCTGCCGGCAGACGATGGATTCCGTTATTTACCCCGTTCCTGCAGAATCCTGCAGCCTCTGGTCACCTCCAAAAATGACAAAGGGAAAACAAAAACATCCTTCTCCCGCTCCTTCCCCTTCCCACGGACCTCCTGCAGGCTGCTACACACTGAGGAAGAGCCACAGCCTTCCCCAGCCAGGGAAGTATGTTCTGTGATTAAAGAGGTAGCCATGAATGCAAAACATGTCAGCTCAATTCTGTCCTCCAACATATATTTTTTCGGAAAAAGAAACCTGCCTAGTACAGAGCATCTAAAGTCTCTTGATTTGCAGTGAAACCAACAGAAATTATATATTTAAATCTTGTAAGGAAACTAGGCTCCAGTCTCTGACTGTCTCAGATGCAGTCTGTGAAATGAGGATATTAGCATCTCCCCAGCTCACAGGCAGTAATTGATCCATGTAGATATAGAAACCACTCAGATTCTGAGGCCATGGGAGCTGTTGAAATAGCTAAGAATGATGACTCCATCTCCTTGCTCTGCGGTTATTCTTGATTTACAGAAATATAAACGAGACCAATTTCTCACCATTCATATTTGAGAGCACCTCCACAAAAACAGTGATTTCGTTGAGCACTAGAATTCAGGGACCTAATTTCCTGTGGATTTGCATCTGCATGCTCGGAGTCCCTCTGGATCCTCTAATAAGCACTGAATTCATGATGCAGCCGTTCTCTTAACTGGGCACTAATAGGATTTCTCTTCTTCACCCAGACACCTGCATTCATGGAATGTGTTGAGCTTATTCTCCCTACCTGTCTGTCTAAGTGGCCACCAAGGCTCATTTCCACTAAGGAACTGCCTTCACTAATTTAAAACATTCATATCCTCAGCTGCTGTAGCAGAAAGGGTATAAAGCCTAATACAATTAGTTTCAAGCCAGCTTTACTTACATTGGAAAAAAAAAAAAATTACACTGCTTTCAGTTCTGATCTCCCAAAAGGCTTTCATCATTTCAAATTCTGTTTGTGTATCTCTGGAACTACACTGACATCAAATCAGCATAAGTTAAGTGAGAATCAGTTAATGGAAATTTAATCTATATCATTTAAATGTTGTTTATCAAAATCTTGGCTTCACTCCAGCATAAGGGGTAGATGCTGAGTGTTCTCCCTGCAGTTGGTAGAGCTACTCCCTGTGTGCTCACATGACTAAAAGCAAATCTGAAAATGCATCTGTATCTAGGGCAAGGGGGTGAAACCCTGGTGCCAACTTCGTGGTTGAATGTTGAGGGCAAGAATTTCACCTCGACGTTTCTCTGGAGCAAGAACGAATGATTCCACCAGCTCAGAGGGGTGTTTTCACAGCCCACAGTGTTCCACAAAGGAAAATAAAACCAGCAAAAGCTAATTTTCATGGAATTGGCTTGACTGGGTTTATAAAGGCTTGTAATAAAGAAGCATCAACTTTGAAACCTTTATACAAGCCCACTCCTGAACAACAAGTTTCTGGTGCACTCTGCATTTTTTACCCATTCTTTTGCTTCAAAAGCAAATGGCCCTTTTTTGGAGTGTATATAGAGTAATGTCTTTTGGACAGCTTTCACATTAGGTGTCATTTTATGAAGCTGAGTTTCTTATTCTTGGCTACTCACACTAAAGCTGCAGTTCTTATGAGAACATTTTAATGTAGCAATTTATATTCAGAACAAAGAACCTACGGTTATCCCATCATCAGAAATCCTTATGAGCTTGATTTTTTACTGTTTCCATCGTGGGGGATTATGGCTTCCACAGAAAAATAAAACAAAGTTTTCCTTTATTTCCTTTTTTTTTCCCCCTTCATGCAATTTATTTTTGGAATACCAAATCTTTGTGTTTCGTTGTGGGTTGTTTTTTATTTTTAAACCAACAAGCATTTTTTGTGTATTATAAATTGGAATGGAATGTGCCTTTCCCCCAAGTGTGTTAACCTGCTAGCCAGATGTGCAGTTTGGCACACTGAGTGCTGGTTCTCTCGTGTAAGGACCCACAGATCAGACAGTTTGGGTCTGATCCCTGTTATCTAGTAGGGCAAAAATCTTGCAGTACCAACAGGGACCAGATAAGGGTTCCTTTCCTCCGTATGTTTTTTCAAAGCATTGAGAAAACCATTTAAACTCTAAATGATTTATGTGAAAGCCTTGAAGTGCCTATTAAAGATGCTCAAGTAGGGAAATTTTCTCTAGTGTGAAGTAGCCAAAAAAGAATAATCTGATTCTTCTCACCGATACTCAGAGATCTGCTACTTACTCACAAGAAAATGAGATGACACATCAGTGTTGTTCCATTTGCCAGAATATATTTGTGTTTATCAAGGCAGCGGGAGCCTGTAACTCTCCAGGCAAATTCTTTTTTCCAATTAAAACTGCAAAAAAGGCACCATCTCCTCCGCCTTCAGAAATTGTATTTCCTTTAGAAAAAGCATCTTGATGGAAAATTCCTGCTCAGCCCTTCTTAGCTTACAGGAGCAGAAAGAGCAGTGTGAACCCTGCCGCGGTGGGTGATGACATCCCTCTGTTTGCAGCATCTCCTGCACAGAGCTGCACCTGCCCCTGGGGACTGCACACCAGCAGACAGCTCCACGTGTGTCCTCTCTCTGCAGAATCCTGGCCTCACCTGGCATTTCTGAGTTTTCATCTATGTAAGCACCTGGGAAAGAGCATGATCTAAGTATTTTGCTCCATTTAGGCCCATAACCAGAGACGAGGAAAGAGGAGCAGAGGGAATTTATGCCAAGAGAGAAAGGAGGTGGTTTTACAAATGTCTCTGTCCATCAACTTAAATTTGTTTGTCTTTTAGTTGCCTCCTATACTATAATTCCTTTGCACAGCAAAATCCTTAGGCAATACCTTCAGATTTTGAGTATTTGGGTGTGGTGAGCACTCTGCATTGCTACAGGGTGCTCCAGCTCTTTCCTGGACTCTTGCCACAGCTTTGCAAGTCGAAAGAGATGAGAATGGACTTGGGAGTCAATCCAGATGCACATTTGACATCAGATAATGATGGAGAGATTTCACCTTGAGACTACACTCCTCACTCTGCTCAGAAAAGAGAGCATTTGCTGTGTCTATGGGGAGAAAATGCACGATACAGAAAGCTGGAGGGCAGAGAAAGATTAATAAACCCCACCCATAACCCATTTTAAGAGAAATAGCACTCCAGCTCTTAAAAAAACCCAAAGAAACCACTCAAAGGTATCAAAGCTCCTCAGGTCTATTTTCCAGAATATGTTTGCTTTGGCTGCTTTCAAATCCCAGGGCTTGCTTTCTTTGCTGTGTCTCACTCTGTTAATCTTTTAGTCATAAACTGAGACAGAGCTCGCGAGAAACTTCTTGAACGATGCCACCTAGAAAAATCCACAGACTGTCTTGACACAGTTCCTTGGGAATTTATCCATCACTGAGAGCAGGAATAGACACCCAGCATTCCATCCAAACACATGACACTGCAGGAGAGAGCAATGGATGTTGAGTATTTGTATTTATGAGGAAATGAAAATGGAGAAAATCTGGGCTTTTGGCTTCTGTCCACTACTTTCCTTCCACTGCTTTAAATGTTTGCCCAGGCTCTGCTGTACCTCTGCATATTATATTACCCTGGACTTGCAGAGCTCTGTTTTCAGTATTAACCTACAGAGGAATTACTGGAAGACTCTGGTGTGCTCTGTATCACATAAACCCTCCCAGGGCTGCCATGGCAATAGGCTGGACACCAGCACTCATTTTTAAATGCTCTGGGGAATGGACTGGTACTTTCAGAGAGACTAAATAAGTTGTCCCAAACTAAGTTACTTAGGGCTCAATGTAATTACATTTTCCCCTGCAGAAGTGGTAACAAGAGACTGAACTGTATTCTGCGCTTCATGTTCAGAAACATCCACTTTTCTGCAAAACAACAAAGTCAACTTCATTGTTTATCCTCATTCAGGCTCACAAAAGATGTTCAGGGTCCTGTGCAGGATGATTAATGTCCTCAGCTGCCAGTGAGGCCAATGGGAGTTGGAGATGCTCAGGTTCCCACTTTAGTTAAATGGATTTCTGCCTGGACACGGCTGCTGGGCTGGAATATCCATTCCTGTGGGATAGCCAGTGGCTGTGGTTGCTGTGCAATTAAGGAAAAGCTCCTGAAAAGAGCCAGACTGCACCAGAACAGCATAGCAGGAGTACCTGTGTCCAGCAATGCTTGTCAAAAGATGCTCAGGAAAAGTAGCTGAAAATGAGGATCCGTGCAAACCCACCCCTCTCAGATACTCACATGCTGCCATCCAGAGCTTTATCTCTGCTTCATGAGGTGCTGCTGTTCTCTCAAATTCCCAGTCATGGTACAATGGCATCTCCCTGCAGACAAAGGATGACACTGACCTTTGTTAGAGCTGTCCCTCTAACCTGCACTGCCCTTTGAACCTCGTCCCACACACTCAGAGAGCTGTCCCTAGCACCAGCAGCACAGACAGATAGGATTTCCAGCCTTCCAAGAGAAAGGAATGAAGGACAAAAATGCCCCTTCATTTGTCTTTTGCATGCTGGGCCTTACTGCAGATTTATTAATGTCTGGACAAAATCATTAGCATTCTTTAAAAAGTCTAACTCTCCAGCCAAAACTAAAATTAATTTGATAAATTCTCCTTGACTCTCAGTTATTAGGTGAGTGCAGAAAACGTTCATAAACATGAAGGACCTTGACATTGCATTCTGAAAATTGCCCTCATAATAAATTAAAGATTACTAATATAATTTCTCATTGCACATTTTGCCCTGCTCCTTCTTCCAACGAAGGTTTTTGTATATATTTCAAGCTCCCTCACTTTGTCACAGTTGCAAGAACTTTTATGTGACTGAGCTGTGTATTTTGAAATCTTATCTTCGCCAAATAGTTCTAACAGCAAACATGAAATAACAGTGTGAGCAGTACTGCTCAGCATCACTTCAAGACTTCATAGTGTGCTACAGTTTGGTTCAGATGTTCACAAAGATATTCTAATTAAAAATCCCAGTGGATTTGCTTTCTAAGGAAACCACCATTTACATGATAATGTTTTATGTCTCAGCAAGAAACTGCAAATAGGCACTGAAAAGAGAAAGAAAGAAAAAATGCCAGTGCTGCAAGGACATTTATATATGAAAACTGGGTCAGAAATAATTTACAAAGATTACAACTATGATAAATACTGTGTTTTCAGCCGGAAAATTGGGTTTATCAAACCGCTTTTTAATTTTGATGATCTGATTGGAAATCTGACACTGTGACCTGGGAACGACATCCTTCAGTCCTTCCATTTCCATGCAAATGAGAAGAGAATTTAGCCCCATGAGTGTGATGGGAGTTTGTCTTAACAAGCAAGGGAAGTTTTGGCCCAACATGAGACAGATCTGAGGGGGGAAAAGCAGCATCTTGCTGGGCACAGGTATGAGATGCTGTCACTAATGTAATCCTGAGAGACATTTTCCTGAATTTAAAACTGTAGAACCAATCTGTACTGTGTAGCCACACACATTTTACCAGATTATGTCAAAGTCCCTGTAAGTGGCATTAATTTTTTTGTTTCTCTCTCTCTCTATGTCGTCCTTGGTCATAGTATCCGTATCTGTCAACTGTGAGATAATTTTACATACTTTATTTTGTCTTTTTATAAATATTTACATTCTCTCACGGTGCTGTTTCTTTTGTTTAAGCCACACAGTCTCTGTCTCACTGCTGATCACACGCTTTCGCTGCTTGTAAAACAGCACAACATTTTCACACTTAGGGCGAAAGTGATAAAATGCCCCTTTTGCTGGTGTCAAGAGCACATCAATTAATTTAAATCTTATTTTCAGATTTTAACAGTTAATAGAGTTCTAATTTTCTTTGGAGAAACTAGACATTTTGCTTTCTCTGACAGAGGGCCGAGGCTCAGTGCCACCCTCAATTACCACAAACCATCCGAGATCTACTGACTTAGGGGGGCTACACCATTCTAACAACAGAAGATCTGATCTCTAATGTGCTGTAAAAATCAAGCTTTCCTGGCAATGCAGTGCCATGACCTCACAAAGCTAGACAGGGAAAGTGTGACCCTTTACTGCCTTTTTCACCGCACAGGCCACGATAGGGCACCCAGCATCATGGTAACCCACAGATTTCACATGGCTGACTCAGCAGCTGACAAAGACATGCCAAGAAAAAGGCTTCAACTTTCAACTTGGACATGTATCCACCAGTTTCTCTACATTTTCAATAGTTTTTCCACAGTGAGGACCCATGCTATGATGCTTTTGCCTCGCGACATTTTAGCACAACCACTCTACAAAAAAAAGAAAAAAGAAATTGAAAAACTGATATAACAGAAATTCAACTTATATATATACACATGAGAAAATTATTCCTTCTCCAAGCTCTGCAGTCTTGAAAGTGGCTGATTTAGTTTAGTTCAAGTTGCCAGAAATCCCTTTTCAGGCACACAGAGAGCCTGTACCACAGCAGGTGAAGTTTTGAGCGCTGGCAGCAGGGGATTGGGACAGAAGCTGTTAAAGCACTGCAGCTCTCCCCTGTGCTGGTGCTCCCACTGTGATTCCCCAGCCAGCTGGGCTGGGCTGAGACCCCAAACCCCACATCATCTCCCTTGCTCCAGCAGGTCTTTCAAATTTGCAGAAGAATTTAGAAACTAAATAGAAACAATGGGTTTGGTGAGTTATTGTGGGATGAATTGTTCTGGAATGGCAGTCAGGATTACAGGGCTCTCATCTCAGGTGACAGGAATCAGGCTTTTCATTCTTCTGCACCAATTTGTGATAGCAGAGCAAATTCACTGCAATAGCACTGGAGAGGCCACAGGCCAAGCCCCTCTCTATCATCACCAACCAAGCCTTAAAAGCTATTAACCAAAGGCATGTTTATTGAAATAAGGCACTGCCTCAGTTTAGGCAGCCCAAGGAAGCTGCAGAGGAGCCCTAATGAGACTGGGATGGGTCCACTCTGCCTGCACATCCAGAGGTCTGGAGAGCACGGGGAGTTAAACTGGTTGCCCCAGACATGTGGAATCAGACTACTAATGCAGGAAAACAAGGAGAAGGGAGGAGGGTGAAGCAAAGCATGGGAAAGCACAGGGGAGAAAAAAAAATTAAATGGACCACAATTGCTTAGTAAACATAATTTTTTCTCACCCTGGGAAAACCCTGTTTTTCTGAATGTATTCTACATCATAATGGCACATGGAACAAATTAACTTGCAGCCATGACCTACATTAGGATCAGAAAAAGACTGTTCTAGCTAAAACAAAGTTGTAGTTGATGTTGTCAAAATACTGAGCTGTTGTTTTCTTACAGCCTTTAGGATGATCCCCTGCAGCCAAAGGCTTCAATGTATTCAAGAGCAAAGCATGTCTCTTAATAGCTTTCAAGCATTTAAGTCCTCAAATCCCTGGGAAGCATGGCTATCCCTCAGTCATTAGCCTCATTTGATCTAAGGACAAGCACAAACAAGAGCAAAAACCAGGAATTGCAGGAGTGGAAACAGCATTTCCCAGAAACATTCAGTAGGTGTGAAATATTTGCAGTCCCCAGCACAACCACATCAAACCAGTGAGATGTGTATGTACTTGGCACACCCCTACGTGCTTTGAAACTGCTTTAGCCCTTCTGGATCATATCCAAAGTAGGGAAAAGCCAGCATAGCCTACTCTTCTGCAGAAGAGGCAAGGCGATATTTGTTTGTTCAAGCAGCCCGTGCTCGTAAGGAGCGAAGCACACAAAATCTGCTGGCAGCAGGGCCGGAGCCTGGCTTTGAAGCCTTATTTTTTGTTACCTAAAGAAGGCAGAGATGGGTTTCGACCAGAATGTCAAGTTCCAAGCCCACAAGCAAGGACAGAATCTTCCCCTTCCCTCTGGCTGGTTTCAGTCTCTGTTTCCAGCAGTCTGGCCCCTGCCTTCGCTTGCATTCCCCGTGTCCCAAATTCAGGCTACACCCTGTGTGTGGAAACGAGCCTCTGGTGAAAGGCTCTGCAGAGCTCTCCCCTAACAAAAAGCTCCAGTGTGCTGTCCCTGCCACTCCGCTCCCCCAGGCTTTGGGAGCATGGGCTGACCCCCGAGCAACCCTGGCCAGGGAACTCCAATATCAAGTTGCAATCAGGAGGCTGCAGTTGAGGACGCAGAACCCAGGGAAGCATGACAAGACTGACAGGGCTGAAGGAGTGCCACAAAATGTCACCAGGCATTATCCTCTGCCCTGGGGCCTGCAGCTCTCCTGGGGAAGGCTGCCAAGGAGGCAAGAGAGCACCATGGCTGAGGCTCGGTGGCAAGTGGCCTCAGACACTGGAAGAGACCCAGAGCTGTCGTGGATAAATCTCTGAAGGCTGGTGAAAAGCAGCCCGTGAAAGCAAGGGAAGCAGCAGGGAGAGAGCTCTGGAGGCAAATGCCGGAGCATCACCGAACCATATGCAAACCCACAAAGATAATGGCCCTAAACTACCTCTCGCTAGCCTTGGTTCATTAAGAATTCGATAGGGCTCTACTGGTGGCACTGGAAGCCTGCTCAGAGAGCCAAGTGGACTCTGGATCAGGCCCTAGGACTGGAAAATATGTTAGGTCATAAAGGACTGTTACATATTTTATAAGGGAACAGCTATCAACGTCTGCTCCACCCGGAGAATATACAAAAACCAGCTGGAAGCACAGGCAGCTGTGCACATCCCAGCCTCTCTTCAGCTGCAGCTTCTTTCAGATGCTCTTAAACTCGTGTTCGAAAGACATTTCCACATCTCCCAATCTTTAAGAGGAATCTTAAAACACTGAGAAAACAATTATGTTCGGTGACATATGTGAGCAAAAATAATTATAGCATAAAGAAGATATGCTTGACATTATTGTCAATTACTTGAGCTAACCTCTGGGTATGCAAACGTGGATGATGAGAGATATGTTTGCAGGCAGCTTTAATAAGTTTTTCTTTTATCACAACTTTTCAGCAAAGATTTTGGCATTTGGTAGCCAGATTTAAAACTGTCCTAGGAATACTGTCCAAATTAGAGCCTCCATTGCTTGTACACAAGATTCTTCCTGGAGCAATGGGCAACAGGAATATGTAGTGGTTGGAGGTACTGCTAATGAGACTACTAGTAATTCCTGAGGCAGCGATTTTTAAACCTGTACTAAATTACCAGATTCTTTTGCAAAATTCTTCATTCTCACTCACAAAGTTGGTTTTGATCACACATTCTGTGCTAGATCCATTTCCAAGTCTTACCATAATGCCACCTGCACTTCCAAGAAGAAGAGAATCTGTAGATGGATGGTTCCATGGTGAATCTGGACAATTTTGCATTTAATTTCTTTTCCATCATGTCTGGGAGTTGGACCCAAGTGATTTCTTCCATTATTTTCCTTCTTCTTTAGCCATATAAACTAGAATATGTGTTTCGCTGAACTGTCTTCTTGATCACTGAATCTAAATACCCAACAACTGATAAAGAAATTGGTTTACTTTTCTGGCATGGACCCCTGGCTTCCTGAGAGTAACAGATGGGTATTTAATTGTTATAAGGGCTTCTATTTATTTTCCTAGAGATAAATGTTAAAAAAAGAACTCTGTACTTCGCAGAGTGCCCTTAAAATATAATGCCTCTGAGTGGAAAACTTGCCCAGAGTTTTCCATAACACACCAAATTAAATACAAGCTCTGTTTGAAAGGCTCAGTGAGTGCCTGAGGCTGTTTTTAGTGCTGCTCACATGGAAACGTCACACCACAAGTCTCCAGCGCAGCCCACGCAAGGCCGATATTGCTCCCCAGGAACGCGGCCGTGGCCCGTGATGGTGGAGAAATGGATGCGAGCCTGCACGGATCATTGGGAGATTCCTGGGGTTTGAGCTCTCTGGAGTAACGCTAGCCTCAATACAGGACACATTCTAGTGATTCACTGCCTCTGACTGTGGCAGAACGACAGGAATCCACACACAAGGGAAGACTTGTGGTGTTGCTAAAGCTCGCACACCTCACGTATCTGTGCTGCAGCTTCAGGTGAAATGTTTCTACCATCTGATTTTATCCATATGATAAGAAGCAGAATTCAAACAGTTGCTCAGTAATGACAGAAAAGCCCAAAGGTGAAAACATCTGCCAATTTAACATAAAAGTTGCCATGACACAGAGGAGTTCCTGGGTGACAGGGCTGCGATGACAGTTCCCCCTCCCAACACTTATTAGGAAAGCCATTGCCTCTGGAGAGGAAGGGCACAGAGAAGAGCACTGACATTAAGTGTCTGGGCCACAAAGATCAAGCCCGCTGAAATTAGCTTTTAATAAATATGCTAGCACAGAGGAAATTCCTGAAAAGTGGACGACAGCTCGTGTAGTGCCAAGAGTCAAGTGGAGCTTAAGCGTGAGCCAGCTGGCCAGCAGCAATGCCAGCCGAGGCAAAGCTGATAAAAACGTCCATTAATAAAGATAATTAATTAAAATAATCAAGTATAGAAATATAATTAATGCCAGTAATCATGGCTTTATGGTCAACAAGCCTCATCATATAAATCTGGTGTCATTCTCTGATGAGATTACAAGTTTGCTTGATAAAGACGACCACAGAGAGGCAACACGGGGCGTTTGGTGAGTCACAGGACTCAGCAGAACACAACATGCTGGGTATAAAAACATTATGAAACATCTGTAGAGGAGAGGTTGTTTGTAGCATGATGTGGTTGCAAGGCAACCACGGCCAACGGTTGCAAAGCCTCAGCAACCAGACACGAAGGGCCAACACCAGAAAATAAGGGGTTAACAATGGAGAGCAATCTGCATTATTTAGGCATTTCAGTCCCTGAAAACAACGTGTGTTTAATACAACCAAATGCAAAGTTTCCCAGCTATCAGTGAGGAATGCAGGCCGTGCTGGCAGCAAGGAGGACTTCATGAAGCAGTGAGTTGGGAAGGAGTTAAGCAACTGAATGTGAGCCCTCATTCTAGGAAAGAAAGAAAAAAATAGGCAAATAAGCAAATTTGACCTTTGGATATTCTAAAAGAAGAGAATTGGGGGTGGATTTTTACCTCTGCACACAGCACCAGCTAAACTGTCCTGTTTTAGCACTTGCATTTTTTAAGGCTGCTGAAAACTTGAATAAAGAACGAGTCTAAAATAATTTACTAAAATGTTTTATATGTTGTTTATGGAATTCAATCAAATTAGTTAAGCAGCAAGACAACGGAAAGGTGATTGCAGTGTGTTTATACACACAAAAGGAGAAAACACTGGGTTTCAAAGGACCCTTTTATCTAAAGCAGCAAAGCATAGCAAGAAGCAAGGTCTGAAATGTGAACACACAATTTTAAGGGAGCAATCAAGAACACATTTTAATTGGGAAAGTTATAAACTGCTTGTAGAAAACACAGAGGAAATGGTGGGTTCTGCAGTTCTCGGTATATACGAGTCAAAACTAGATGCTATTTGCATTTCTGGAAAAAAAGTTAACCCAATATAAGTTTTCAGGCTAAATATAGGGGTAACTGGCCTTCATTAAACAAAATGCTAGAGTAAATGATCTAAAAGTCCTTTCTGGCCTTAAGCCAAATGAATCTGAAGAAACAGAGACTACTTTTTCTTTAAAAAAAAAAAAAAATCACATGATGACTTCTGGTTTTCAGCCAGTTTAAAACATGCTCTAAATTTTTCAGTTTTGACTGTTTTTTCCATTCTGCCTTTAGTATTTCAAGCAGAGCAGCATAAATATTGATAAAACATTTCCTACCAAAAAGGAGATTGTTCAGTCAATAATTTCCATTGGCATTCATATATTCTTATATGTTTATGACTGGCTTTACAAAGTGCTGGATTCCTCTCAGCATTTCTTGGTGAAAAACAGAACATTTTATCATTGAAACATGCATACAATTTTGGTTTGTACTTTTTCCCTTAACTATTAGCTATTATTCTTACAGCTATTCTCTTTGTCTTTCTAGCTGCATAGTCGCAAATAATATTTAATATTTTGTGAGTAATCAATGAAGTGAATGAACTCGACATTATGAAATCGTTGTTTATTCCCATCTTTGCAGCCAGAAAGAGTTACATCAGTGCCATCTGCTAAAGTTTTAATTTCTGTAGCACATGACAGGATCATATTAAAGTGGAGCAGTTTCTCACTGCAGTCCTGTGTGTGGTGGGACATTTCTTGCACACCTCCACTGCAGCATGATACATTGGCCTAACAGACAGCTACATGGATTCCTGCAGATTTTGGATCCGAGAATAACAGAGAAGGTAGAGATTTAATTGACCTAATGGGATGTGACCTCCAGGACCAGTTTTTCTCAGCAATTCTTCCAGTGTGTCCTAGTCCTTCCCGTTGTTTTCCCACCATGCTGGGAAGGGCCTCCTGTACTGCTGGACCTCGTGGTGCTGATTCACTTGGACCAAAGGGTTCAGCATAACTCACACCCACGTAGCAAAAAGCTAAGGAAACAACATCCTTTTGTCACACCAGCAAGATCAAGGCTGAATTTTTCTTTTTTTTTTTAAGTGATACAGCCAAATACAAGTTGGTTTGTCTCATTGGGGAATTCCACTTTGGGAAAACAAAGGATGAAGTGGCGTGTCCTAATGAAAAGCATACACTGCTGCAACCTACAGGCCACAGCCAGAATGCATCTGCCAAGAAACACCTTCTTTTGGGTGGGAAGACATTTTTCATTCTGTTTTCCTCTCAGTGTTGTAGTGACTGTCATGGAGTTATCCCTAAATTGTACAACAACAACAAAACGAGAGTTCAGTGAACTCTGTTTCCAAAACCCTTCCCTAACAAGTACCAACATCTTGTCTTCCATCCATCTCCAACCCATGCCAGGTATTTACAGCTATTCCCTTTATCTTTCCAGCACTATAGTCACAAAGTAAAAAAATAAAATCCTGCTCCACACATTTGATTAAGGTACATTTGAAACAAGCACACAGCAGAGTCTCAGTCAGAGCTGCACACTGTGCACAAACCTTCCTCCAAGGGAAGTGAAGCACACAGGGGGACTCAGTCTGGAGTAAACTTGGGCACCTTCCCTAGATTTTCCCCATCTACCAGCTTTGAGAACACAGTTTGTCAAATACCTGTGTCTAATTCAACCCCTTTACTAGAGATATATGAAGAAGCACTTAAAACACCTGGAAACATCTCCTCCTTCACCCATGGGGAGCTCACGGGCCCTTGGTTCTGCTGTGGACAGCCAAAACTCCTTCCACATTCCTGACCAAAGCATCAGTTGCAATTATGGGAAAAATCAATCTGGGACCCCAAGGAGCAAGATGCAGGCTCTGCCTGGCTGGTGGTGGTCGGACTCACCATCTGCTCTTCCCTTCCCATTGTTTTCCTGTTGTAACCATCAAATTAGAAAGTCAAAATCAAAGTGGCTGATTACACTCCACAAATAACCAAGTTCCCTAAGAGATGGGACACACAGGACATGGAAGTTGAACTTTCCCTGTCTTTCAGTGATTGTTTGTCACTCACGCAGCACCTCTGTGCTTTAGAACATCTCCCTTTTTACAGGAACACTTCATGTGCTGTCAATGATTTGCTTGAATTACACACATTTCCAAATAACCACATGGCCCAGTAAATAATGGTAAGCTCAGAAAGCAGCAGCAGTTTGTAAATCATTCACAGATCAACCAGGGAACAGAGCCCTGAAAGTACTATTTGAACAGCTATAATGTACTTAATAATATTGCAATAAAATTTTGATACTTGGAAATCAATAGGGTCTGACAGACTAAGTATAACTCTGTGGATACAAACATGGCTTTAACTAACTTCACAAATATTACCTAGGCTGGATGAAGATGAAAATTGGCCGTTCCCTTTATTGAGGGAGGAAAACAAGGCTTTTCCTGCACTGTGGTGGTGGAGAGATTTCAACTCCCTGCTGCCAGTGCCGCTCTCCTGATAAGAACCTCCTTAATCTTCGTGACCCAGGGAACACCAATCCTGCTGATCCTCTGAAGGAAGCCGGGACATACAGCACACCTTCCTCTCATCCCAGAACATGTCTGGGGCCCCGAACCAGCAGCATGACAGGACGTGCACCAGAGCTGCAGCGAGCTGTGAGTCAGCTCCTCCGGCCATAAACCCAAGTCACTGCAGAGCTCCCTCCCATTTATGCCATCTGATCCTCACCCCTGATTAATTTTGCAATGGTGCAGCTTTAAAAGCACAGTTGTGCTCTCTGAAGAAGGTACAGGATCTCTGGGGAGTCTTGGAGTAGGGTTGCCAACTCATATGATTTTTATCTCAAGTCTTATGATTTGTGAGTGTTCTCCAGCCTTGGCTGCCAGAAGCGTGCGATGACATGAGAAACTCAGCGAGCTCCTCTCTTAATTTTTATTAACAGTAATTTTCTAGACTTTATGGTTATACCCTAAAGACCCAGAAATCAGAACACAAAATGAAAAAGGGACCAATTTAGTCATTTTAACTGTGATTTTTAAGATTACTGTGTAATTCATGAAAACCTGACTCAATATATTTTTCTATTGAAGTTGGCAGCACTGTTTGCTTTTCATCCTCACTAAACTGCCCCTTAATATTATTCCAATTTAACTGTCTAGATTATTAAAGAAAGTGGGAATGCAAACTCCCTGTATCTGGAGGCAGAACAGCAAGCTGAGTAATTTTTTTCAGGTGCTTGCAAAGGACTTGGTACTGGACGAGAAACAGGGCCATGGGGATGGTGGGGAGGAAAAGGGGAGGAGATAGATCCTGACTGGAAAGGCAGAGAAGAGTTTTCTTCAGTTAAGGAAATGCCCCTCCATGGAGCCTCCCAGGGGCAGGACAGCCTCTTTGGCTGCTCCCTTCAGGATGAGATGGGCTGGCAAGAAGAAAAGACAACTTCTTGCAAAGCAGCTCCCCAAGCACCTGGCTCTTCTGCTTCTCCTCTGGTTTCCACAGGACTGCAACCAGAGACGGCTCTGAGTCAAGGAAATGCTGTTTTGGGGCAAAGAGGAGCCCATATTTAGCCAGCTTTGAACCCAGAGGGGCAAATTAAACATGTACACTATCCAATTCTTGCAGTTATCCAGCTCCCAAGGCTTCTCCTTTGCCTTTCCAGGTGCCAGGGGCTGTGCAGGCAGCGGGTGCACCCGCAGTATCACTGCTCTTCAACACATCCAGGCTTCCAAACAAATGGAGGG
The DNA here is from genome assembly GCA_013397565.1 of Ptilonorhynchus violaceus. Classification (NCBI taxonomy): domain Eukaryota; kingdom Metazoa; phylum Chordata; class Aves; order Passeriformes; family Ptilonorhynchidae; genus Ptilonorhynchus; species Ptilonorhynchus violaceus. The sequence continues at coordinate 349,643 of VZRJ01007526.1, read as the reverse complement.
CTCCAATTTCCTTCTCGAGCATTCAAAAAGGGTTTGCTGGAGCCTGTTGTGGCCAGGGGATGCTGCTGACAGTGCCAAGCTCTCTCTGCTGCTAATGCAGCAGCCAAGCTCCAATAAAGGGGCGCTTTGTTAGGGACAACTGTTGTGTCCCTGAGCAGGCACATGACCATCAGAGCTGCTGTGTTTTTCAGGGGTGGGCAGGAGGCTGGGCACAAGTTGCCTTTGCCTCTCTAAGAAGAGCTGCTTTGACACCAGTCAGACAATGGGGATCATTGCTCACAGAGGAAGTGCCTCTGCCCAAAACGTCGTGGCAGATGCTCTGTGGGTGTGTGTTCCCTCGCTGAGCCGGGCTATGGTCACTCACTGGCGGCCACAACATGAGCCCTGTTATGTTTGGCATCTTCCTGAAAGTGTTACCTACTGAAAGCATTTAATTAACTGATAATTTTAACCATCAGCACAAACAAAACACAACACAACTGTTTAGCTGGGATGGCTTTGGAGAAAACCTCAAAAACATAACCCAGGCATTCCCTGCAGGCACCAAAGGCAACTGGAAAGGTTGCCAGACTTTGTATTTTGCTTTGAGATGCTGTGGTTGTAAAGTCAACCTCCTACTTTTAGAGAACCTGACACAATTCTTGCATGGGAGGAGGCATTAACAGCTTCTCTGGGCATTATCTTTGAGAGAAAAACCATTTAGCAGATATTAACTATCTCCGGATAGTAATGGGCCAGTGAAGAAAAATGTGTTTTGCTTAAGTGTTCATTACCACTGCAAGTTTCACTTGCTTTAAAACAACTTGCATATTAAGTAGCAATAATGTAAGCCTCATTAGGGGCTTCCCATGTGTCTGGCAGTGAAAGGATACATAGCCCTGGTACTGTGAAAAAATCAAAACTATTCCCAACCTCTGGCGATCCCACCCTGCTACACTCCTCATCCAGGTGGAGGCTCCCCCTCCTGCTCCTGGGCTGACCTGCAGCCATTCCTCCTCCCCTTTATGAATAGCTACTCACATATCTTCCCATCTGTTAAGAAGTGTATTACTCTGTAAGTGCAAAAGAGATGACTGGTATGGCCATTACTCGGCTGGACTGCTGGTGAAATAAAGTGATATTCGAGGGAGATGAGTAAATGTATCAAAATGCAGCACTGAGGGAGCATTCATCCCACCACAAATGGAGAATTATGCTCAGCTGAGCTGAGCTTCGCCCCAGAGAGGAGGGAAGAGACCCGAAGCACCAAGCCTGAGTGTATATATACATATGAATATAAAGGCGAAAAGGATTTTGACAAACGGAACATTTAAATATGCAAATATGCATTTATAAGTTTGCAAATGTAAATTTGCACACAAATATGTAGATTTCTAAGTGTATGGAATATTTTGGGAATTTGGACATTTGACTCTCTGTGAGTAACAAAAAAAAACCAAAAAAAACAAATAAAAATCAATGTTTGGTGTATTAATAGCCAGACCCAAACCAATAATGGAAGAATTCCACCCAAAACTGTAAGATGTCTTGTATTTTTAATGCCTCTAACCAATGAACTTTGGTATTTCCTGCAATCTATAATACAAAATAACTTTAATTTCTTTGAAGCATGCATTTTTATGAAGTGAAAGTAATAGAAATTCTGACCTTGAAACACAGTCATATTTCCAGTAACGAATGACAAAATATATATGATTTAGTTTATCATTATGCCTCAGTTAGATGAGATTAGCTAATCAGGCAGCTTATTTTCCAAACACCTATATGCTGCTATTGTTTATTTGTTTGTAGTTCTGGCAGACAAGCCCTCCAAGGATGCACAACAGGATTAAGGATTTATTTACATTTTCTTTAACTGTCAGCAGCATTATATTATGAACGACACTTTTAATCACCGACCCAATTCTGCGTTTACAATGCCCATAAATTCGGAGCACTGATTTAGTTTCTGACAAAACTTTGCTGGTTTTCTGTACAGACCCATGGAGCCTGGTCTAACCCTCATTAAAGAATCAACGGCTCTCATAGACATCTGGGCATTCAACCAGGCCCCACCAGTATCTTTTCAATCACTGGCAACAACACAAGAGCAACGAGGACTTGCAGCTTCACCCCAAAATGTGAAGTCTGTGTTTTTAAAGCCAGTCCTTGGAGAGGCAGAGGTGAATGCACTCACTTTTACAAAGAGCAGATCTTCTCCTGTGGGTGGCTTTTTAGGAGTGGCTCTGAAATTCGTGCACATGTTTATCCCTGAATTTCAGACAGGCAAACACAGGGTGCAGTTCCTTGGTGCACCTGTGCAGATCCCGTGGTTACCATTGCTCAATGTGGGAGCCCTGCTCCCTCCTCCCCTCAGCCCCTGCTCCTGCCTGCACAGCCTGGCCCTTGTGAGATGCCCCACTGAGTCAGTTCAACCCACCAATCCAGCAGGAAACCATCCACATTTCCCACCCAGCCAGCAAGCTTGCCACAGTTACCCTAAACCCACGCTTTGGCACCTCTGAAGCCAACTCGCTGCCAAGGACTGCCACGACATTGCCACAGCGTTATGTGAAATTATCAGCATCAAAAGCCTGATTTTAACCTGACACAAATTGAGAGGACCCACACTGGAGCATGAAAGAGCCATAAGTGAGGGGAAACTCAAGGCTTCAGGAGCCTTGGGTACCCCAAATTGCTCCTGCCTTTGTGGGCTGCACCCGGGCTGTGCACTCAGCACCTTGGATGCTGCCTCTGAGAGGGGAGGGGAAGAAAATCAAAGGCTGAGAACAAAGAAGGTCATTCAGCAGCTGTTTCAATCCTATAGTTTAACCACAGTCCCAAAAAACTAAGAGCTGGAAAGACTGAATGGGTCACCCCACTCAACATACTGTAGTATTTTCTTGAGGGTTTTTATCCAGTTTATATTTAAATGATTCAAGTAATGGGGATTCCACAATCGACCAGACTTTGCTGTTTGGAAAAACACACTGACAGCCAGCTTACATTTCCTTCTGCTCATTTTCCTGCCATTCCTACTCACTGTGCCTCCTACCAACCAACACAGCTTTTCCTGTGCTTTCCCTGTCCCTGCCGTGCTGCACTCGGGATGGGATGAAGTGGAGGGAAAGGCTGACTCGTGTGAAACGCAGCCTCAAGCACAAACTTATCCTCAAGATCTTGGGAATATTTGCTCCCTGGCTTCTGGCATAAAATACAGCAGTCTTGGGAATGTCCTGAGAGATTTAAAGCACAAACTGATGATCTTAACAAACTAGATACCCTGCCCTGCTGGGTGTCTCCAATGGCACTATTGACATCTGAATTACACCCTTCCCTTGAGCTCTCATTTCAGCTATTCAGGCTCCTTTTGAACATCCCTCCATTTAAAGCCCTCCCGCCCCCACTGACATCCTTCCAGTCTGTCCAAGGGAGCCTTTGTTCTCCCGACCCACTCCAGAGAAGCAAGGCCCTTTGCAAATTGCAGACCATCCTTTCAATTATATTCCTGTAGTAATGCTGGCACATTAGTTCCACTTATCCTTGGTTAATAGTTCAGCTTATATTCAAAAAGCCATTAACATAAAATCAACACAGCAATTTTGTATGAATTCTCATATCATTAATCCATTTAAAGTAGATACACAGTTCACACTCCAAATTCACTTAATTATTGACTTAATAACATTTAAAGAGGCCATGGTCTCTGGCTCCATTGGAATGCAATATTCTTTTTATTCCTCTCTCCCTACTTTTACAGGCTCCCTGCAGAAGTTAGTTCTGCAAGGTTTGGGGAATGCTTGGAGGTGTCACCTCACCTCACCTTTCTGTGAGAAGTCCCCCTGCAATCAGAGGTAGGCTCCATCTCGTGAGGAAGAGCCTGGTGGCTGCTTTGCTGGGGGATAGAGGGAGAATGGCCATGATGGGCTGCATAAAATGGGCCCTGTTTGCCCAAACCCCTCTGCAGGTGGCAGCCTCCGGCATCCCAGCCTGGAGCATCCTGCGGGAATTCCTCTCAACCTTCTCCGCTGGCGTGGGCTGCAGGAAGCTCTCATGTTGCCCTGCCCCAGTGGCAGCCACGAGCCCTGCTGAGGAAGGGAAGAGACTCCCACCTTCCTCTGTGTCTGATTTAATGAGCTCTCTAGCTCTGGCCTGGGCAGTGGATAGATCACGATAATCTCTAGGCACACACACAAAATTAATAACTTCATCAAAATTGTCTATGAAGAAGCTGGTTTTCCTCCATAATTTGATTCAATACTTCTTTTTTTTTTTCTCACTTCTTCCCCATTCCTCTCTTTTCTCTCCTTGTCATCCTCCATGGCAAACGATGTTGTTTGCGCTTCAGCTGCTGTTACAGGGCAAAAGCAATCAGCGAGCGGCGGGTCCTGCATTTCACTCTGAAAAATGTCAGGTTAGGACTTGTCTGAATCCTCACATAATTTGTGTCACTGTTGGAGGCCTCTCCCTGAGACCTGTTTTCCTCCAGTGGCTCCGGTGGGATTTGAGAGCGTGAGCAAAGATATGGAGAGGACCGGAAAAACATCTGAGAGCCGTGGGGAAAGCATGTTCATGGCTGACACGGACCATTGTCCCTTCCAGCCTCCCCATGTGGCCTGGGCGCTTCCCTGGGTGCCTCTGGTGCAGAGGAAGGTCCCAGCACCACGCTGTGACTTGTCTGGATTTCACCTCCCTGTCACACAAGGCAGGGCTACCACACTCAAGCCACAGGTAAGGAAGTCCGTGCTGGACATGCTGTTTGCCAAAAGTCCTTGAAAACTACTTTGAGCCATCCCTGTGAGTACAGCAACTCATTTCATTACCTTAAAGCCACTTCTGTTTGCCCTGGCCGTGTGGGAAGCTGCATCCCACAGCACAGACACATCCTGAACACCCTTTCTCCTCTCCAAGTCAGCAGGGCAAGCCAGGCATCCCCACTGCCCATAGTACATTCACAGCACAATATTGGCAGGAAAACTCCACTATAATAGACTCAAGTGGAGCCTAATTGCATCAGGTTTTGTGCTGGAAATGATCATTGGAGCCTATGAGGCTACTCTGCTTTTCCCTGCCTTTCACAGAGAAGTGAATGCTTGGAGGATCACACCAGTGGAAAGGAGCCAAATTTTACTAATGTACTCTTGCCACAGACATCAGCTAAAGCAGAATCAGATGCACAGTGCTGCAGGTCATAAGCAAACGTTTTAATCTGGATATTGTAGTTTAAAAAGGGCAGAACAACCCAGCACAGACAATAACTGTAGTGTGTGGTTTCTCCTTCTCAATTGGGCCTTAGGGTGTTTCCCACATCTTCACCATACTTAACACTGTTTCCTCTTAATTCAGGCACATGGGAATTCCCAGGTAGCGTTTGCTTGGGATTGCCTTTAAAAGAATGCACTGGTACTTGATAAAACTAAGTGCAACTTTGCACCCCTACTGCTTGCTTGGTTATAGCTCTGAGAATGAATAGTTTCCTATTTGACATTCAAGACATACCTGCACCAGTAAAAGCAGCCCTTTTTTTTGTTTAATATCTACTGGTGCATCTATTTATTTCACAAACTAACACTGTAATCCTGCTTTTACTATAAAACACAATAAAAACATTGAAAGGACTCATAAAACTGCCCCTGAAACTCTGTGACATTTCACAAACCCTGGCAAACATCTCCGTGTCCTTCCTAAATTTGCCGCAGATTTTCCGAACGCCGTGTTTAGCAAACCCAGTCCTCTCAGATCTTCCCTAAACAAGACCCAGAGCCTGGTTCTGGGCGTTGTGCAGATCAGTGCTGTCTCTGCAGGCACCAGCACGTTCTTTGGGATCACGGCCGCTCCCGGGATTGCTGGGGAGATGAAGCAACTCAGCCCTCGCCTGTCCCTACCTGCGCGCCCAGCGGCGATCACGACTCCCGGCAGTCTGAAGGATGCGACGGGACAGGAGGAATCTGCTAACACGCTTCCTAAACAGCTGGATTCAGATTGGAATATCCTTTCTACCAGCCAGGTGGTGCACAGCGGTGTGTGACCACAGCCAGGGCTGGACCCTGTGGTGGCCTCACGGCTCAACCGAGCCAACTGCCCGCGGCACACGGGACACCTGGAGAGCCACAGGTGTTGAGACCATTTCTACACAGCATTTCTAAGAGAAAAACAAACAAAATAAATCATGGTGTTTGGCCACAGCACATGAACAGGTCAGGGTGCAGAGGGCACCCACAAACCCCCACCAGGCCAGTCCCCCCCGGTGCCAGAAGGGTTGGTGCAGGCGCTGCTGGCACAGACAGCTCCCGGGCAGGCAGCCCTGCCAGCACTGCTGGTCTCCCTGTGCTGCTGCTCACTCTCAAACACCCAACCTGGGACGTGTCTGCATTGACAGGGCTGCTGAGGTCTTGCCTCAAGCCAGCAGGGGCTCAGCAGCAGGAGTGGAAAAATACCCACCGTGTACCCAGGCTGCTGCCCCTACCCCTGTCCCACTCCATGCTGCCCTCCAGTTAATATAAATATAAATATAAACCCCCCTGGAGGGCTGCCCTGCTCTGGAGATTCATGTCATGCTTCCTGTGGGCGCCTGGCCATCCTCATAAATATGTACTGAAACCATGGTCGTTGTTCCCAGAATAGATCCCATGATAATCAAATCTGGAACAATGCGGTTAAATATTATCTCTGTCTTACTGGATCCGGATATCTGCTGTGGAAAATCACCACTGGAAGGGACAATTTAAGGTTAAACGATCACAGATTTAACACACATGCCTTTTCATGATGAAACTTCGGAGAAAGGAAGGGATTGAGTCACTGCTGGGCTCCTCTGGGGCATGTGCCAGCAATCCTCAGCTGGAGGGATGTACCTGTGGGTGCCTCAGCTACAGCCAGCTCCTGTACACAGCTTCCCTCTTCCAAGGAGTTACCTGAGAGGAGCACTGAGATGCTCAAAAATACTCAGAAACAGAGCAAATTTCCAGCTGTCTAAGTTCCCATCGGCATTGGTGGGATGAAGACTCGGAGCCCAGATGTAGGGCTGGAGATCACAAGAAGCTCCAGTGATGCACAGCTCTAAATCAGAGAATAAACACCAGGAATTGTCTTTACCTGTGGGAGTGATGCAGACACATCCATACACCTGCCAAGGGCGTTTGCACACAGCAGGCATCACACACGAGATCTTACAGCAGAATCTGCTTTGTCTTGCTGGCAGAAACAGGAAAAAGAAGAGCAATATTCTGTTTCATTTCCATATTTGTATGAAAACAACATAATCCTGATTAGTGTATATGCCTTTTGAAGGGCAGGATGCATCTATGCTTACATCCTTTTCAATGCAGATGAAGGAAAAATGAGAAAACATGTTCATAGCAATCAACAAGGCAGATTAGGATTTTATTCAGTGTATGTTTTAGACAGATGGGCCTTCTTAATGCCTTGGATTTTCCCTTCACCCATTTTTTGCAGTTAAAATAAAGATGCTCAGCCAATTACTGAGTATTTTTCTATCTGCGCTGAACAATGCCCACTCCACAAAAAAAAAACCAACACCCAAAATCCCATGTCCAGCCTTGCTTCCCAGAGCTTCACCCTACTTTTTGTAGACTTATATTTCTTTGGTAATTCAGCTCTACCTTAAATCTTTAGATCCTCTCACGATTTTCATCTAGACCTCTATGATCTGCAGAGTCCTGATAATTTCTGCATAGATAAGATGCGCAGAAAGACTGAACTATTTAAATATAACATAAAGTCCATGATAATGAAAGGACTAAAGGCCATATCCCACCAAATCCTCGATGGTGCTCAGACCACTGGAATTTTATGAGTAAGAGCATTTTATTGCAGCCCTGGGTCACAACTGGACATCCTGTTTCAGAGAGGATATGTTCAGATGAATTTCTCTTCCACATTAGAACAGGAGACCAACATCTCAAAATTCCTGGCAATAGAAATTTTTTGAGGAAATTGTTGCTTTGCATTTATCAAAACATTTGGTTTCTGCACGAATTACTTATTTTTATTTTCGACAGTTTCTATGACAGTAGGAAAAATATAATTTGAAATTCCCCAAGGGGAAGCTGAAGTTTCTTGTTTTATTAATGCAGACATGGACCATACCCATTATTGCTGTAATTTCCTTGTCTTTTTTCTTTTTTTTCTCTCTCTTTTCTTTTCTTGTTTCCTCTACAACAACAGCAACAACAAAATGACTAAACCACATGATTTCACAAACAGTTTTGGTTCTGGGAGAATTCAGTCCCCAACAGAAAGACACTCAAACATCCCTATGAACATCCCTACTTATCAGAGGTACCAATCAACATCTGCAGCTGAACCAGCAGGTTTTGCTCTGCCTTTTTTGCTTGCAGATGTGCCTGCACTGCCTCTCTTCCACTTTTTATTCCCCCTCCTTCCTTTGCTCCATCAACACAGCCTGTCTGCAGCAGGGTGGGATGTAAGGCTTGAGCTGGCCAAGCTGCAGTTCACTGCAGGACTCCAGAAGCGCTGGGGTTCTCTCATTCCTGAACAAGGATTTCAAACGAGAGATATTTGCTGTAACATGAAGCAGATATAGTTTAAATTGACTTTTTGGAGACGAACAGGAATTTCAGCAGCTCTTCAGGAAAAAAGGCCCATCTAAATGGTTACATCAGCTGTGCAATGGGGTTCCACAGAACTCATGAACTACCTTGGAGGGGTTGGGGGGATTTGTTTTGCTCTGCATCAAGAGCAAATTGATGTTAGTGTGGGGTTTTGCTGTAGGCTGCCACATATTTTGCTATTGTCTCTTCCTTCCCCCAAAGACATTGAGAATTCCTCTGCCTCATGTTTTATTTACAAGTTTGGTTTTGTGCTTTATCAGCTTGAGTGGGTGGGAGAAACTCTGTTTTATGGATTTTTAATAGAGAAGCAGAGAATAGCTCACCTGAAAAATCTCACACTAATTGTTTGTAATGTGTCAGGAACGATCCTACTTTATGGAAGGCAGAATATGTATTACTCTACAGGTTTGGGTCCTGAACTGAAACAAACTTTCCTCTGAGAAGGCTCAAGTCTGAACACCACACGAAACAAAAGAGCCAGCCAGCACTGCAGCTCTGCTCACACAGTAATCTGGGGCTGACAGCTTGTTTTCCACTTTGGTTTTGCTGTATTTACTGGACCAGGGTAAAGCTCCTCCTGTATTACTCAGGAGTCAAAGATGGGAAGCAGATTTCTACCCTCGGAGGATCAGGATCCAAGGAAACAGCAACTACGTAAAAAAATGAAAATTGTACATTAAGAACTTAGAAAATACAGTGGTGTGCAGAACTCTTCCCTTCTTCTTGAGTAAAGATTATATAGGATGATTATTTCCTTCCTTGGTCCAATCCCTTTTAGCAGAGACCACAGCCCCACCTCAGCACATGGCACAAGGGGGATCTCTTGAGTGATCCTTCCAAGACCCGAGCATGGAATAGCCCTCCCTCATCAACACATGGAACAAACCAGCTGCTGGGCCCTCAGGGGCTGGGAACAAGCAATATCAGGACAGAAACATTCACCTTTTGGAGCTTAGAAAGGGAAGAGGTCTGCAAGAAACGTTCTGTTTGTGCAGGTGAAAAAAAAAGCCTTGCTCCAGCTGAGAAACCACCCGTATTTTTTCAGCTGCATTCAGTACAACTTTAAAATTGCATTTAAATCAGCACCCTTGGAGCAGGGTGGAGCCCAGGTTTGAAAGCCAAGAGCCACTTGGAAACATCTTTCTCTGTGAGCCAACAACTTTTCTCATTCAACGTGGCCAAAAGGATGGGAAAAGCTTTAAAGGGGCCTCGGAGAGGCTCTCGTTGTGGAGGGTCCTGTGAGTCTGTGCTCACACAAAGCCACCCCTGCTCAGCACCCCCTGCCTCTCTGGGTGTCCTCGCCAGCAGAAGAGGCCCTGTCCCTGCTCAGCTTCTTCCCCCCAGCCTAGGGCTGTCTTGCATTAGCAAGGATGTGCTGGTATAACTCGACTACACACGCCCCTGAGGGAAACACAGCTCACACCCATGAAAGAATTCATCTGTCAGGATGGCTTGGGCTGGCCCTCCGAGCAAACAGCTCTTACAGCAAAAGGATGTTGTTGCTGTGTAAGCATGTCTCCATCAAGGCTTTTTTTCCAAAATGAAAACAAAAGGGATATGTAGAAAACTCATATTTCTGTGAAGTGGTAAAGTGAGGGTCAGCATTTGAGAAAAGACTGGTTTTGTAAAAGCAAAGGTCTATAATCCTGATCATTTTTCATTTCATTGAAAGCAATCATGGGCGGGTACTGTTATGAAACAGGTTTAAAAAGAGGTCACAAAAAGGTGATGGATATTGGCTGTTTAGAATTAGAGAGAAAAACTCATGTTTTAAGTACAGCACGATTTTACTCAAGCAACTAAGATGAGCGATAAATATTAAATAAATCATAATATTATCATTTTATTATTTATAACGCTTACTGCAAACATTAGGATTTGAAAGAGAAAATTGAGCCAATTTTATAATTACTAGTGATAAAATGCTTTAACCTCTGCATTAGCTGCTACCCATACGGTACCTTTGATTCCACTAATCGATCTTAATTGATTAAATGAATGCACTTCATCTTTGAATTCTAGTGCCAGCATATTCTGCCACTTTCTATTACAATCCATTTTGGAAGGTACCTGATGATCATACCCGAATACCCTTCTCTTTTATTCTCACTTTCATCCTCTCATTAATTATCTGCTGCCAGCACAGCTTCCTTGCAGCGAGGGACTCCGGCACACACACATCTAAACTGCAGCACATCCAGCCCAACCAAGAGCAAATAATCTTTCCTGCTCAAGTCTCTGCCTCAGCCAAGCACTGCCCACACAGAAGACCCCTTTGGTTCATGTGTTCTTTTCCCTTAAAGGTTCTTTGAGCATTTTTTAATGAGGTCTCAATACAGAGCTGCTCAATAGAGAGTTTTGTATGTGCTCCAATATTCTGTTTAAAGCTAGTTAATATTAATGTTTTCCCTGTGAAATTTGCTCTGGGTTTCAGGGTGCAATTCTCTTCTAGGGAATCTGCAGTGCACCTAAATGAAGGTGAGGGTGGTCGAGAAAACTCCATGATAAGTTGGATAACATGAATATTGTAATTGCATTATTCAAGCTAAAGAATTTATTCACCTAGAAGGGAAATATTCCCTGAGATAGCAGACAGTGGAACACCCAAATTATATTTTGCATATCTTTAATCATGAAGGGATAGGTACTGAAGCACTCCCATAATGAGCAGTGTACTACAACCAAGTTACTAGAGGAATGCAGGCCTGGATTTGGGTTATTTGTCCCTAGGGACTTCAGTCAGAGCTCATCATGCAAACTCAGAATGTAATATATAATCTGACCCATATATGCTATTAGAGCACTGCACACAGCACTGGGAGAGCACTGAGCAAGGGGAAATATGTGAGCACAATCCCTGGAATCTTTATTCATGAGAGCCAGTGAGGTAGATAATGTGCTGCCGTGGTTTAACCCCAGACTGAAACTCATCCCCACACAGCTGCTCAGTCAGTCTCCCCTTGTGGGATGGGGAGAGGAGCACAAGGGTAAAAGTAAAAAAAAAAAAGTCAGACAATGTAATAGGTAAAGCAAAAGCCACACATGCAAGCAAAGCAAAACGAGGAATTCATTCACCACTTCCCCTGGGCAGGCAGGAGTTCAGCCATCCCAGGGAAGCGGAGCTCCATCACATGTAACAGTGACTTGGGAAGGCAAACACCATCATTGTGTCCCATGGAGCATGATCCATGTGGTCTGGAATAGCCCTTGGGTCAGTTGGGGTCAGCTGTCCTGGCTGTGTCCCTTCCCCACTCCTGGTGCACCCTCATCCTCCTGGCTGGTGTGTGGGGTGAGGAGCAGAAAAGGCCTTGACTCTGTAATCTCCGCTCAGCAATAACTAAAACATCCCTGACTTATCAACACTGTTTCCAGCACAAATCCAAACCACAGCCTCAGACCAGCTACTGTGATGAACATTAACTCTAGCCCAGCCAAAACCAGCACACACGCAGAAACCAGTGGTGCAGATAATTAAGAGAAAATGGAAATAAGTTCTTCAAGGGAGGAAAATAGACAACCCCTCTTGCTCTGTCACTTGAAAAGGGAGGGTTCCCAGAAAAGAAAAACCTCCTGCTCGGTTTTGAGTTCTCCTGATGACTGGGGATGCTGCCCCTACAGTGACTGGGTAAGGCTCAGGAATGATAAACCTGTAAAAGCTCTTTTTGACCTCACTATGAGATAGAAATTCAAGAAATACTCATCCACATAAGACACAAGCCTCGCAGCCTGCTAAGGTCAGCAGTTTTTGCAGATGATTGACACCCAAGTTAACACGGCATGAAGGCTGTCTCAGAGCAAACAACTGAACCTCCCCAGCTCCAAAAGCTCCAGAGGGGAGAATTGCAACCTGCAGATGATGCCTTGGCTACAGTCCAGTCTCCAAGAGAAAGTACAGCGAGCCAACAGCTGGGCTTAGCTTTTACTACAACATAGTACAAATCCATGTCTATTTTATTTTTGAAAAACCGACACCTGCTAAGTTTTTTTTTCTGCTAGAAAATGGCTCTTCCAAATTCCTGCTGCACTCAAGTTTTATCTCATATATAGATCTTTATCTTATCTAGTGCATGAGTCAAGTAGGGGAGAAGGCTGTCTTATCTATCTTAGCTGACAGGGAAGAGCTTAATGAAAAAATCCTATTGTTCTTGGGTAACAATCTGCTCCCAGCTCCCAGCCAGGCACTGATACCCGATGGAGATACCCTGATACCCATCACACTGCCACAAACATTCCCTTAGATCCAAATCTAAGATAACATCTATATATGTTAATCTAATATATCTATAGATAACATCTGAGTTATTCCACAAGAGCCCAGACAGCATTTCACCATATTTCCCCCCCCCCCCATTTTCTGGAGTTCTGAGCATGCAGGTGTTATGAGATGCCTTAGCTGGAAACTTGTTTCATAAATGTGAAAGATTGTTCAGAGTGATAAAGTTCACCGTGTTTACACACGAAAGGTGGTTCAGATTGAAACAACAGTCTTCATCCTGCAGTGGTTGTTTCTCACCGGCTCCTTGTGCAGACAGCTGTAATTCCAAAACTTCATCTCCAGGGCAGACCTTTATTTGGGGCACTCGTTAAATCAAAAGTTAACATCTCTGCTGCTTCAGGAGAACTTGAAGATCACTTAATCTTTCTAAAGAAATGCATTAATGAGTGTGACACTTACAGGAGAACCACCAAAAGTCTCTCCTGCTGAAGCGTCAGGAAGTATTTTGACTTTGCTAATTTATTCCTGCAAGGGAAGGCAAATAAACTAACGCAACATATGTCAGTTTTTATGTTTTTAAAAGTTTCACACAGGGATTAATGCAGATATAAGTTTCTCTTACTCTGAATTAGGAACACCAGAGACTCAATTCATCAGGTGTACAAAGGGCCAAAGCCCTGACTGGTTTTGTTTTTCCTTATCAAAATGCAATTAAAATATCAATTCCATCTTCTCCTTGCATCAAATTTGTGAAAAGGAGCCATTTTCTTGCAATAAATTCCTAAAGATTTCATTACATGAGCAGCAGAGCATAGTAGAAGTGCATAATAAATCAGTCCAAATTCTAGCTGTGTCTAAAAGGTTTAGAGAAAGCTCTCTATCCGTTTTTCACACTCCAAAATCTGAATTATAATTAATTTCAGGAATCAACCAACCTACCCCTTACTTTAAAAATGTCAAGCTGAGGAGTGCATTATGTGAGATTACAATTAATCAGAAGTGGAGGCACACACACACACACACGTCTTCCCACTTAAATTCTTTGGCCAAAAAAATATTACATCAGCCTTGACAGATTCTAAATGATCTTTTCAAATCATCCTCGCTGGTGATGAATGTCGCAGTTGCGCAGCCTTGTGCTAACACAGAGCTTTTGGGCAGCAAACAGGCATCGTCTGACAACTCCCGCATTAACTCTAATGACGTGCTGATGGCCCTGACACTCCTCGCTCTCTTGGATGCACCATCCCATCTGGAAAGAACTCCAGGGGCAGAAGAGCCCAGCATGCTAAATTATACAAAAAGAATTATCAACATTCGCAAAACATTAATGAAACATTAAACATAACCGTTCCGTAGGACAATATTGTTATTTACTCATTTTCTTGCACGGATTAAATGAGTTATTTATGGCTGCCGCTGCCTTTGGCCCTAATGGTGCCTTTTAGTCTTATATTGCCCTGCTGAAAGGCAACGGGGCTCTCTCTGCCTAATACCCTTTAAAATATTGGGTAACCTGGGTTGCAGCCACAACGTCCTCAAAAAAAACCCAACTTCCCATTCAGAGCAGAGCAGAGCACCGGTGTCCTTTTACATCTGTTCCAGGGTCACACACGAGGGAGGGGCCGTGTGGGCACCCAGGAGGAGCTGCCCCTCTCTGGGCAGGGTCAGGGCATGGGAGGGACCCTGCCCTGCAGTGGGTGAGCATGCCCCGTGCTGGCAGAGAGGACATCCAGGCCACGAACGCCACCCACGGCTGAAGCAACCCAAACCAGGAGCTGTCCCTCCCCTGCTCTGCAGCGATACCCGACCCTCCCTCTCCTCCTGCCCCGTGTGCTGCATCTTCCTGCCCGGCAATTCCACCAAGGGAAGGCAGCTCCGTCCCCTGCCTCAGCTCCTGAGGTGCTGATGAGCAGGCTGGGCAGAGTCCTCACAAGGCAATATCCCAGGAATATCGTTTCGCTTCACTGTCAGCTGCAAAGGGGTGAGGAACAAAAATAACAGCTGCCTAATTTAATGTGGACTTCAAATAAAAGCACTTCCCCTTCCATTTATCTACCTGTGGAGCTGGTTTTGTCCAGTTCACTGGGGGAATTGCTACGTTCTGTTATGCCTAAAATATTTTGCTTCTTTAATCACTGCACAGGGTTCCTACCTGCAGTGAGTGGACTGACAAGAGAAATTTATTACAGCCACCAGCTAGAGATCAAATTCATCTCTCATCAATTACTTGGGCCACTATTGTTTCCAGCAGTTTCTCCTCTTAATAAAACTGATCACAGCTGAATGTTTGGCTGCTTCTGTAGGAAATGCCAGGACTTGTTATTTCATTATACATGTATTCTTCTTACTTGTATGTTCTCTGGAAGGATTTTATATATAAGTGATGAGCATTGTCTGGTTGACAAAGTGTGACTAAAGTACAAGCCAAAGAGCTGGAAGATAAATTCATCCTTGCAGTGCTGCAGCTGATTCTCTATGCAACAATTAATAAAAAGCGCTTTTCCTTTGCCCCTCTATCAGAGGCAGAGCTGGCAGTTTGCTGTTTTGGGGAGTGGAAAAATAACAATGCAGGAAAAAATCCGGGCAAAGCCATCCCCTAATCCAGCACTGAAAAGAGTGTACCACCCTCCAGTGAAGGGCTGATAGAGCCCAGGATGGTCTTGCCCCTAAAGAAAGCTCTTCCATAGACTGGGAACCAAATGCAGGCGTCAAATGATACAGACTTAGTCTACATTACTTTTTTCCTCTCTTGTAGGGCACAAGATTTGGTCTCTTCCAAAAAAAAAAAAAATCCCTTTGCAAATCCCAGCCCACCTCTACAGCAGCTCTAAAGGCCTGTGGGTGGGAAAACAGAGTGGGACACTGTGGAGTCCAGGAGCAAAGAGGAGAGCTCAAGAGTGACACTGGTCTGGCAGGGAAGATGCATAACACCAACCTGGGAAGGACTGGGAAAAGGTGGGAGCTTGTCTCAGCTCAGGAGGGGCAGCAGAGCCCACCAGGAGCCGCAGCTCTGCAGAGACATGACCCCCATGGGCTGGGGAGGAGGAAACTGGAGGCGAACCCTCCCCAGCCCCTGTAGGGGCTCTGGCACAGGGCACTACGTGGAGAGGGACTCTGCCATCCCAAGGACCAGCCAGCTTGTTTCCAGCACCTGGAGCTGCTGGAAGGCGAAGATGGATCACAGGATTTATCACTGGAAACACAGATGATTCGCTTGGAGGAGCCATCCTGACAGCTGCCCAGAAATAGGCGATCACAGTGGCACACGGCGGGACGAGCACGGCCTCCCTGGCACCGTGAGCTTGGCAGCGGCGGAAAGGCGGCAGCGAGGGAGCTGCTGGGATCAGGCCCATTTCCATATGTCTCTGTTTGAGCACGGCATTGCCTCAGGAGGGATTAGGGGGAGAAGCCAGGGCTCTTCCCCAGGCTAGCAGGAGCTCGGCATCTCATGAAAGAGACACTGGCAGCTTTGGGGACCCTCGGCACGCAGGCCCAAAGCAAAAACACTTCTTGTCCTTGAATAAAGGGCTTTTGAATATTGCTGTGCACACAGGCAGGATGCTCCTGTTGGAGGACTGAAACCACGCTCCCACTTCCCCAGAATGAGAAATCAGCAAGAAGGAACCGAGAGCCCACAGAAGCACTGGAGTACAGAGCATGTTCCTGAGGATTTAAGCCTTCACTTTAGTGGAGGTACCATTAGAAATCCTTGCGAGGGATGGACACAGCATAAGCCAAATCAGGACAGACAGAGAGGCCTGATTGTATCTCAAGGACTTTCCTCATTCAGCCTAAAAGCAGATTTACATCAGTTTTCCTAATGGTATTAAGGCAAACATCTCACAACTACACCAAATACTTCATGTGTCTGCCCTGAAGTTTAGTTCAGCAGCCTTAACCAAAGACCACCATCAGTCTCTAAAAGAGCATGTTTCCTAATCCATACTTTTCCAGCTCTTTCCACTGTCTCTATGAACTCGGAGGCAATTGAAAAATAACAGCAAAAAGAGCAGGTGCTATAAAAACTTCTTTTGCCCCGTGCTCACAAGCACTGTCACCCCAGAGGAACAACTTCTACTGTGAGAGACAAAACAGAAAAGGGGCTGAGGACAATTACTCTGAAAACTGAAATTTTATTCCCCTAAGACAACTTTTGCGTTCCATTCGTGTTTCTGAACATTTCCTGTCTGGAAGTGAAGCTTCCTTAATGCCACTGTGGATGCAACCAACTGTGATAGGGAATGCCATGAAGTGACTTACTCTGATAGCAAAGTCATTCATGTCCCAGGTGGTGCAGCACAAAATATTCTTAATCTTTGCTTCGTGGATTGTAGGGCTCCACATGATGACAAAAATCTTATTTTACACTTGCTGTTTGTAGAGCTGGATTTCACAGTTGCCTTGTGGCATGAAGTGGGGAGAGAGGTCAGTCACGTGCATGTCTGATTCCTGACAAACCATTTTTATATCTGTTTTTGAAAATATAACATTCCACAGCCCCAATCCAGGATTTCACTTGAAAAGTGTGACTTGAAGAAACCGTCATTTGCTTGATTACCTGAATTTTCCTCAATCATAAAACTCTTTCCCTCATTTTCAGCTGCGACTCATTAAATCAGCCGTTTCAGAGAGTCAAAACCCAAAACGCCTCAAAGCTCCAGGTTTCTTTTCATTCTTCTGTTTTAATCACCTGGAAAAGTGGGAAAGAAGTAAAGGCAAGACTCCCATCTATTCACCCAGAACACAGAAGCTGGGTCTCCCCTTTGATCAAGCTCACCCTGCCTGGCCAAGCACCTGCACACACATGAGGTGTGAAGAGCCCTCAAACTAAGCGGGAAAAAACCTTTGTACACATCCTGCCCCAGCTCTGAAGATGCACCACTGAGTCTCACTCACCCTCATTCAGAAGATCAGCTCCAAAACCACTGAAATGAGTGGAGCCTTGCCCTTCACCATGAGGACTTCTGGATTAATTCTTATCTTGCACAAGTCATTTCACCTTCCTTGTCACTCGCTTTATCACTTTGGAAAGTGAGAATAAATAAATTGCACTACTTGACTGAATTAGCTTTGAGATCTCCTGGTTTACCTTGGAGGCCTCCCAGGGGGAAGTGCCAGGCTGTGTTATTACAGCCAGAGCAGTCTGAGACCAGCACTGGCAGAGCACATCAGGAGACCTCAACCTTGGAGGTCTGATTAGAGCTCCAGGTTCTAGGGGGAACACGGTGCTTGCTCTAGAATACGAAAAAAATTGTCTCGGTTCTACTATAAAAACTGATTTAAGAGACAGATGAAAAATGAAATGGTATAATTACAAAGGTTAACAAACTCGAGGGAGTCATTAGACAAACTGTGAGAAGATCATCAGTTTTAAAAAAAGAGCAGAATCAAAGATAATGGAATTCAACTGTTTCAACTCAGTTTTCCTCATTTTCCTCAGCTGAGAAAACATTGTAAGCCCATGTCAAACAAAAGTGTTAAATGGTAATTTCTACAGCATTTCTCTTTGAGCATTAGGTTTAAATGAGGCTTTATAAGGTAAAGGCTGGTGACTATTTAACCTGCCGTAGTGGAAAAGTATTTAAAGCATTAAACACAATCTAAAATTATTGTTATAACCCATCATTTTCTAATCCCTTAACTCTTAGGGAGGATTTAAAATAAATTATATAAGCTTTAGTAAACAAATAAATATACCATATAGGAAACTTAAACTGAAGAAGATTACCTGAGAAGGAGACAGACATACTGCAAGCGTGGTTTAAGGGAGAGTTTTCCAAAGTATCTCGATGAATTAAGAACCTAATTCTTATTTATGGAAACACTTAGGAGCTATGATAAAGAAAATATTTTCCCCAGGAAAATTTTAAACTAAAAATACATGACAGAAGTGCTTACTTTATGATTTTTATGACAACAAAAACACACAGTGCCAAAAGGCTCCTGGAGCTCCTGATTGCTTTCATTTCATTTCTCACCACAGAAGTGAAACAAGAGAACGAAGGAGAGATTATATTGCCAGCTTTCTCATTATTAATGGTGAAGGAAATAGCTGCCTTAATGCATTTGATTACGTCTTAATAATCACAGTCACCCGGTTCTCTTTTAAACACGCCAAATTCCGTAACAGGAAAATATCTTTACACCGACCGCAAACTGCTCGGCCCCAGCCACTGACAAGCTGTGACAACTGCACTGAGCCTGCTGGGAGAGTGTAAATAGAACTGGCTTTGCACCCCCGTGGGGATCATCTGTCCCCAGGGAGCATTCTCAGAGCCCAGGGAAGGCAGGGCCGGGCGCCGCACGAGTTTCCGGAGCTGCTTTGGGAATAACAGAAAGAGCGGCACACGAGCGCACGGGAGGGAGGGCTGCTGGGGAAGCACCTGCAATGCAAGAGCTGCCCTCTGAATTCCTGATGTTTCCAGGCTGTCCTCAGGGATATTCATGGGGAAAAAAAAAAAAAAGTGTTTTTAATACTGGTAGAGCTGGCTGAGGAAAACTCTGCAGCTGAAGTGTGCCCAAATGCTGAGATGGGGCTATCGTGTGTGCCAAGCTGTTAAGAAAACCTGATCTTTAGCAGAAAAATAAAAATCAATCACTGGATTGTAACTGAAACTTCCCGAGCCTGAAATAGTCTTTCTTGGATTTGAGTTAAAGGAGTGCAGAGGGCTTTCAGGAGCTGCTTGACTTCTTTTTTGCTGTTTCACACCTCCCCTCAAGGTCTTGGTCTCTCTCTAAGGGCTGGCCAGCCAAACCTTGCAGAAACTGCAGCGTGGCTCATAAACTGCCCCAGCCTTGGCCTTTTGTCTGCTGCCCAGCAGAAGCAAAAGTCAGCATCAGGACTGAGCCTCCTTTGCGAGGAATGAACCAGTGGTCACACAGAAAGAGCAGGAATGCAGATCCACCACCCAGCTTCCCGGGAAAACACAGACCTGGCAGGGACAGCTGCGTCCGGCCGCAGCTTTGTGTCCTCATCCACTTGCTGTGAGGTGAAAGAAATCAGAAGTTTGATAATTAGATGTTTCTCTAATAAAGAAGCCATCTAAATAAAGTCACCAGCTTGTATAGAGGGGCTCTGCACTCGGATACTCTGGTGAGACCCAGCAAGGCAGAGATGCAGAATTTTTTCTACCCACCAGACTTTCCTGTTGTCTACAACCCCAGGAGCATAATCTCAGCTCCTTTCTCAGTCCCTCACAGGTGGTTGTCCAGAGCTAGATCCTCGAGGGATGGAAATGAGACAAGTGTGAAAATGGAAAAAAAAAATAAGCAATCAGTAAGAATCACAGGAGGAACAGTAGTTCAGCACTGCCCTGAGACTGCTGTAAAAGGATGCTGCATATGGGAAGGGAATAATCTATTCTTCATGTGCGTGGTAGGTTAGACAAGGAATAATGAGATAAAATTACAGCTAGGGAAATTCAATTCAGACACCAGGAAATACTTTCTAATGGTAAAGACTGTTATGTCCTGAAACAGAGAGCTTAGGCACACTGGGGAATAGATGGTGTTGGTGGTTTAAAGAGGCAGATGAACTAAGTGAACTCCTCAGGTCTCTTCCAAGCCCATTTTCTTTACTTTAGGGTAAATCATCTCAAATTTCTCCATACAGTCTTGCACCTGTATGACCTCTAACTTTACAGACTTAGTGGATGTGCTTAATTCTGAATTAACAGTGCCTTGGGATTTTTTTTTAAGAACAGCATATAAACCTGGTGATTATAATTATAGTATTTTATGATATACTTTTATCACAATTATACACAGACTATAGCTCCACTTAATCCAAGAAAGTCATTAGACATCTGGCTATGTGGCCTTCACTCTGTCAAGAACATCAGCCCCTTCAAATAATGGTCTTCAACTGCTCCCAAAAAAACCATTCACTGGTTACAAGGCATCAGGTCTCTGTATTTAACTACCTCAAACACTTCAGGGTTGCTCACTGGAATGGCTCAGTTTAGCATTACTCTGGCTGAACAGTTTCTGATAGAGTGCATTGTAAAAATTCTGTGAGAGGAGCACTTTTTGGGGGTGATTTATTTAGCATTGCCACTTATTTTTATCAAAATCATGACCTAGAGAGCCAATCTAAAGAGGCAATAAATGAAACCTTACAGTTTTCCTGCATGCAAAAGCCAAAGCAGAACTGTGGTGGTGGTCACTAAAAATCTGATCTTGCCACCCATTGCACACACTGGCATCAACCCAGCAAAGCACTTAAGTGCATGCTTAATTTTAAGCATACAGGTAGAGCCATTTAAACTAATGGAATCATTTAAGTGCTTTGCTGGATCAGGGCCAGTCTCCTCAGCATCTTGTAGTGTCAAGTACGCAGAGCAAGGGCTTCATCTAATTGCATCAGGCTTTAATTGACAAAAAATCAAAGTAATGCAGCATTCAGACTGAGCCCATCTCTCTCAGGCTGCTGTTCTAATCACAGTGAGTAGCAGAGGGTTTGTTCATGCTGTCCCAGTGCCTGAAGTGTCCTCTTGGATTTGATCCACCATGCCTCATATCTCTGGCATAAGCCTTTTCCCAGCAACTCTTGTCTAAGTTTTCCATCCAACATGCTCTCATCAGAACACCCTCTTTGTTCACCTGCCCCAGTGATCACACTACATAATTATGCAGTTTTTCATACCAAGTGTGTGCTATCGCTTGCTATTATCTCCTCCTGATGTACATTCAAGCTTAGGCTGTGGACTCTTTTAGAAAGTGTTTTTACTTTTTGCAATTTTTCATGCATCTGTGGGACTACCAAAAAAAATTATTTGAGAGAAATGTTATTGATGCTGCAGCAGCTGGAGAGAGCAGATCACACAACGGACAAGCTTAAAATCTCCATAACTTGAACTGTCCCCCTGCTTAGATATATAACTTATTAAACTGCCAAGCAAAGGAATACTGTGCCCACAATGGCACAGTAGTCTCACCTCTATAAAAGCTCTTACAACAGCAACATTGCAGTTCTGAAACAGAATATTTGAGAAAAAAAAAAAACCCAAACCAACGCAACAAATTCAGCGTGGATGTAGAATTAGCTTCTCACCACAGCGTGTTCCTCTAAACACAGTTATGAAAGGGAAAGAAATGACACGTCTGGGAATTTGTCAGACTATTGCATTTAGTTAATGCAATTACTGGGAAAGGGTGATTGAGAGCTGTGTTGGGAGTGTGGGCAGAGTACAGTGACAGTGAACTGAGTTCTGCATCTGTACGGCCCCACTCACACGAGCAAGGCCTTTGCCTTAACTGCATCTATCCAAGCATAAAACAAGGGCAAGGCTGAGCCACAAGCCAGAAACAAGATATGGCAAACAAAATTGTAACTGGAAAGGAGGGGAAGAGGTTTCCAGAAATGCAAGGGGTGTTTGTAACATCTTCTGTCATTATATTTTTCATTAGAAAATAATCATCTTTCACCTATAGCTTATGAGCAGACCTAGGTCTGAAAGGCACATTTCTTAGCAAATAGGGAAATACTAAGAGATATTAAAGGAATATTAAGAGGGAGGTGGGGAGGGTCATGCAGTTGGACCTTGCAATGGCAGCATTTCTGTAGTAGCTCTCTGCAAAGTAACTGTGCCTTCAGAAGTGCAACCACATTTTCCTGTGCCTTCTGCAGGAAGCAAAATTCTTCAGTTAATTGCTCAGGAAACAGCTTTTCACAACACCTAGAAACAAAATGCCACTGAACAGTGACCACCCTCCCAGCAGCGGAAAGAGGCAAAATCCCCCAGATCTGTTTGTCTCCTCTCTTTGTGCTCTGGTAAAATCTGTGCTGCCACCATCCCAAAACACAGTGAGGGAGGCAGGAATAACTCACAGATAATATTTAGCATATCAACACATTTTAGCTCGAATGTTTGCAAGCAGGATGCATCATCCTGCAGTCTGAGGAAACATAAGTATGGGAGCAGTTGTGTTGAGTTTCTAAGCTCCTACTTTCAACAGGAGTCTGGAGTAGGTAAGTCATGTGCAGCAACATGGGTGATGCAAAATATCAAAACCAATCTGAAACGGGTCTTTCTGAAGAAAGACTTCATTTGTCAGCAACTCTAAAGAATCTTTGTCTTTTGTGATGCCCTTTTAGAATTTGAGCCCTTGTAGACATTCATAAAACAGGTAAAATTTGGTGAGCCTCAATGAAGACACTGAACTGCACATGAATTTGGATACAGCAGCAATTTTGGAACTCCAGATTGCAGGTACAACTTTATATCTCACTTATAATACAGAAAGTCGTCAGGACCCTTCTGGATTGAGTTATTCATGGGGGTGAACCCTGAATGAACACATGAGGTTTCCAATTGCCCTTTGCAACCACCTCACCTGTACGGATCACTTTCTAAAATGGCAAATATGAAGACATAAAAATCAATTCAAGGAAAAACTAATTTTAAAATGTCAACAGGAATATCTCTTAGCATTTACTCAGATCTCATATCAAGCCCTACAACTCCATAGGGGCTGTCTCTATCAGGGTGTTTTTTCCTAAAAATCCACATTTTAGCTGCAAAAATAAATCGAACACATTTTTCTTTCTTTTTTTCTTTTTTTTTTTTGTGACTGTCCCACAGAAAAGGAACTCTTAGTAATTAACTGAAAATGTAGCCTTTAATCATATCTGCTCAGAACAGGGCTGAGGCTGTGATGCAATGCACAGCTTTCCTGCACAGCATATGGTATTTGAACAGCGAGTAGAAGGGGAAAACGACAGACAGGAAAAGGTTCAGACTTCTGTAGCCTTGGGTTTGCACTGCGTGGTAATTACACTGAAGAATTCATGACTCACTTTGGTGCACTACTGTGTGCTGCTAAATTAGAAGTTTGGCAAGGACACCAGACAAATGATGAAATGTATAATATTGGTTTCTCTAGCATAGTTCATCACTATAGTCTCACGGTGTTTCAAAGGGCTTTTTTTGGCACTCTGAGAAAACAAGGTCTTTTTTAAACATGAAACACGTTGAATCAAAAATGTACTGTAACGAAGTCAGCAGAAATAGGTAAAATTCCTCTTTAAAAAGAAAAATCAGCCTTTCAGGTAGTTTGGGTAATTGTTCTCTAAAACTTATTTCTGAGTCTACACAGAGCATCTGACATTGAGACTACTAAAAGCTGTTGTGCATTAAAACATAAGTGTGATGTGGAGATGAATCTCTTCCACTAGATAACATTCATAAGAAAATGTTTTCTTTACACCAGCTTACAAATGTGCATTATCAAAATGATTTACATAAAGGCTCCCCAGTCATTTGACAGCTGCAGTGAGGCCACACACACTGGAAGATGTACACATTGGGATGGCACTTGAGTTAACTCTTAAAAGCCAAATCCTTTTCTCCCAAGGATTGCAGTCAGCCTGGAGTTATGCAGCACCCTGGAATTAATCCAGTTTTGCCAGATGCAGCCAATCCCTCATGTAATGCTGCACTAGTTATTCTGATTTGTAATGAGGAAGAAGTGGTACCAGTCACAAGAAAGAGGCACCAGCATTAAAAATATTTTGCTGCATAACCCAGAATTAACATCTCAATTTACCCAGATACAAACTAAATAAAACCACACAGCTCCCCAGTAGGGCAGGGAGGGGAAGCAACTTCTATTTGCATATCTCTTCACCAAAGTTGCTGCAACATGCAAGTGGTCATAAAGAGTTTCACAGAGGGTTTGACCACGGAGAGAATGCTTCAGATATTAGAAGAAATCCTGCCTACAAAACTTGCCATTAACTTCAAGACCTCCCTGCACAAACCTGGCAAACTCTCAGAAATATCGGATGTTAAAGCCTCCATATGCTAAACCACCACTGCTCTATATCATGTATTTTGTTTAAAGGCAAGCTCAGAGATTGCAAACAGCTATTTTTAACTCTTTTCAGTGTACAGTACATCTGTTGTGTTTCTGATTTCCATTAAAAAGGAGAGTCATTTACTGATCTGGCCGTCATCCAGATTTCTACATGAAACACATGGACTAAGCACAAAATAATGCTGTTTTATGTGCATGGGTGCATGTATTGTATTTATTATCTACTACAGTGATCAGAAACACAGTTAAAAATGCTGTGGGGACTTTGAAGGAACAGACTACCACACTTATCTTCTCATTTCTTCAAAGTCCCTGGACTCAAAAACATCAACAACAAGGCCGTGAAACCTTTCTTTATGTTTACATGCTGCTGCTGGGACATAAAATCCCACTGGCTTTGCTGACTGGAGAAGAGGATCCCAAAGCTGGGGACACGGCCCAGGGTGTACCAGATAGCTCCAGCACAGCCGCAAGGAACACCCATCGAGAGGAGCCTCCAACAACAACGAGCTGCTGAGGGATCTGCCAACATGGACCCCAGCCAGCAAGTCAAGCAAATTAAAAGCTGCAATCACTTCCCTGACAATTCTCCAGCAAAACTTGTCCCGAGTCCTGCTTCCCTGGTGAAAAACACAAGACGATCAGCATGCACCAGAGGTCAATAGGTTCAGACTATCTGAGACCAGCAAAGGGAGGAAATTAAAACACTGCGAGGGCACCGCAGAGTGCTGCCAGCAGCCTTTTATGAGCTCACTCCAAAGCCTGCTGAAGGCAACTGGGCTCTCTTTGTAGATGCCACCAGCTTTAGGTCACCTCTCGTTGCAGGCTCCAGTGCCCTTCTCTCCGCTGCTTTCAAAGGCAGCAATGGAGCATCAGAGAAAAGAGGGACTCTCAAATAAGCCCTGGGTTGGGGCTAGAGAGGTCACGCACCACAGCGCTGCTCTTGCGGAAACTTTGAGCCAAGTGGAGAAAACATAAAGATATTCACTTGAATTTGAAAATTAATTCCAAGGTCACCGTCTGGGCAACCTTTCAGCATTTGTTTTCCACGCCTGCGTGCGCACAGACCTATTGCTACCCCAGGATCCTTACGAAATCAGCAGGCCTAAAACGTGAGCAGCCAGATGTTCGGGAAAAGGTGAAATCCAAACTGTATGTTTGATTTCTGATGTGATTACATAACCTGTCCTGGAGGAGGGGAGCCGGCACCCCGCAGCTTACACAAGCGACCCAGATGGAGCTTTGCTCGTGGGGCGATTCCTGTTATTATTAGCAGAGGCACATCTGGCTGGCCGGGCCAGCCCGGGCACAGCCAGCCCCCAGCACACACAGGGCCCAGGCCAGCACCAGGATGGGACTGTCAGCAACTGGGGGAGCTACAGGGCTCATCCACCTTCTGTGGCAGAGCACGACAGAGGTGCCATGGGGTTCCCTCACCTCAGCCAGCACTCACCATGTGCCCACTCACCCACCCGGCAAATGAGAAAGTACACCTCTTTCAGATGTGCATATTCCCAAAGTTCTCTTCTTTAAGGACAATGTGAGCTTCTCTCACTGTGATTTATTCCCCTGGCCTTTTTATGCTGGCTACATATGGTACTAATTTCACAGCCGCTTTCAGATGATGCAATGAGATTAAATGACACGGCCATAGTCACACAGGGATGGCAACATTAATGCAGAGTCTGGGAAAAGCTCCTTGTTTTTAGCTCTAAATAGGGGTGTACCATTTCTTTCATATTGTGTTACTCCTCCATGGCTGTCAGACTTGCCAGACTGACAATAGCATCTTATGTTACAAAATCTACAGTTCAATTTAACTTCAGTGTCCTTCAGAGGTTAAATTTCCATGGGAAATTACTTCTAGAGAAATATGGCCTGCATATGTTTGTGCCAGAAAGCCATTTCTGCTGCTTTTCCTCACAACTGTGATCCCTGCATATTTTATTTTTCGAATCATGACTCAGACTAAATAAAAGTTCAGCTTGGGTTTCAAGAATGCAAATGTGAATATTCAGCATCCAGGGTAAGTTTTCCCACTGTTGGCACCAGCCTGCCCAAGTTGAAAGAAAGAATGGCACTTCTGGAGGATCCAGCTGGCAGCAATTGGAGCTGCCCCTGCCCTCGCAACGCTGGGGTCTGGAGAGCAAAGAGAAGGGGAAAATGATTTTCCACAGACCTTTCTGTTAAAAGACTTCAGAAGCGATTGCCACTGCTGTGTCTCTCACCTCTTTAAGGCTCAGTCCTTTTTTCTCTCCCCTCTCTCCTTTACTGCAGTTTGTTCCTCAGCCCTTCTGGCTGTCAGGTGCCAGTAAGTGAAGAACAGAACGACTTCAGCTGGCACTTACTGTGGGGTACAAGCAGGAGCACATTTGCAGTCTTCACCCATTTCTTGCTGCCACGGCAGGAGCAGATGAGCTGCTGCATCAGAGCACAGCCTCCATAAATTTAATGGTGGGAAAGAGGCTCCAGGGCATACAAACTGCCAGTATTTCCCTCTGGGGTAAGGCTGTGTACTCAGTCTGCATGGCAAGGTTTGGGTAGTGGGGGGGCTTCAGTGAGAAGCTGCCAGGAGCTTCCCCTGTGTCCAGTGGAGCCAATGCCAGCCAGCTCCAAGAGGGACCTGCCACTGAGCCCGTCAGCAACGGTGCATCTCTGGGATACGTGTTTAATAAGGGGAATAACCCCACAAAACTTCACAACTGCAGCCAGGAGAGAAGAGGCTGTGCAAGAGCAACAACCCTGCAGACACCCAGGTCAGTGAGGAAGGGGTCAGAAGAGCTCCAAATGTCAGAGCAGAGACTTCCCTGCAGTCTGTGGTGAAGGATCCAATCCCTGTCCCCGTGCCACTTTGGGGGCAGGAGATAGAGAAAACACGAGTGAAGTTGAGGCTGGGAAGAAAGGAACCAGAAGGCAGCATTTTTAACATCTGATTTTATGTCTCATTATCCTTCTCTGGTTTGACTGGCAAAAGATTAACCTTGTTTACCCAAGTTGAAACACTTTTTCCTGTTAAAGCAATTATTGAATGATCACTCCCTGCCCTTATCTCAACCCTCTCGTTATATTTTGCCTCCCCTGTTCAGCTGAGGAGGGGAGCAATAGAGCAGTTTTAGTGGGTACCTGGTGTCCATCCAGGGTCAACTCACCACAGACTATCTGTGTTTCAGTGCCTTCCAGCATCCTTACTCCTCCTGAACTGTTTTGCAGCAATGCCAATGCCTCCCTTCTGAGAATAACCCAAAATGCCAGAACAAGTGTGGAGGGGAAGGTTCAGGTGGTTTCTTTGAACTCCTTTACAAAGAAAATGGTTTGGGTCTGGCTGAACTCATGAGATGCACTGGCCACGTCACTCCCATTTTGCCAAAGGTTTGTAATACAGAACAGGTGGAAAACAGAGGGATGAAGCTCTGTGACTTTTGTGCTGCCTCTGTAATGGGATCACCCCAGAGTGCGCTTGGGCATCTGCTATGCCCCCAGAGCAGCCTCAGCCCTCACCCCGTGCTGCTGTGCCCTGAGCACCAGTGCAGGAAGGGCACATCAGGCCCTTTTGACCCTAACTTATATGCTGATCTTCACATGGAGTTTTCAGCTAACAGCTACACGGCAGGAGTCTGGGAAATGGCATCTTCCTTAGTGCATAAAGTACCCTGTGGACTGCAGAGGCACTGCATGCTCCTGTGCACCGCTCCATAGGCAGCAGATGGGACCAGTCACACATTGTCAGGCCTCCATCAAAGACTCCTCCCCACCCTCCACAAGCCTTCACCCGACTGTCACGAACACCCCCAAGTCCTCCCCAAACTCCAGCACCTCCCAGTGCTCTGCCCTTTGCCATCTGCAGCCCCCACCCACTTCTGCCAGGGGTACATGGCAAAGCATCCGGGCAGGTCCTGACTACCCACAGTGCTATTTCTGTGGTAGCCTAGAGGCAGAAAGCACAGCCTACCTGTAATTATTATTAGAAGGAACTTATAATTATCTTCTCTGGGTTGAGAAACAATAAAAGAAAAGAAAATAGGGACTATAAAGGAAGTGTTCGTATTGCACTACGAACACCCACACAAATGATACTCAAAGCTGCATCTCACTATTTGTTATTCCTTTGTTTCATTATTTTTGTGTCCTTCATTTTCAGTCCTTCTGTATGACGTTTTGCTCTTTTGCTTCATAATTTCGTTCTTTAACTTATTTGTCCCTCTTTTCTTTTGTTCTTCTTTTGATCTTTAGCCTTTTAATGTTGGGGTTTTTTTCCAAGAGTTCTTTTTGTAAACTCTGCCAGTTTCAATGTGCTGTCTTTGATGCACTTTTGAATTTGCTGCTACTTTGTTCTTCGTGCAACTTTTATTTTTCTTGCTGGCTTATTTGTTATCTGTGGCACACAAGCAGTCAGATGCAAGAAATCTTATGGCATCACTCTACACCTTAAATACAACTACTAAATTTAATTTGCACTTTATTACCCCTAGAACTCAACTCCATTTGTAGACAGGCATTTTAAAGTGGACCATATGAGTAACAAGCAAAAAATCTGTGTCCTTACATTATACAAAGGTCTCCAATATTATGAATTTGAGTCTTGCAGGACTTAGTCCAGCAAAGTGGTGACCATTAGTGAGTTGAGAGGGAACTCTGCTCACATTTATAGTGTTATGCACAAGGTCTCCACTGGAAGCTGAGCAGGACCTGCTTTCGGTGATGGAATTATGTTCAAGGGCTTCACCAGCCCTTCACTTCAATCTGTTCAGTCCTTGAACAACAAACTTCTGTTGACTTTAGTGAGCAAACAACGAGGCCAGCCAGGTTTTGCTGGCTCACCTCAAGCTGAGGGGAACACATCCAGCTGCAAAAGCCTCTTCCCATCACATCAAGGCAAAGAGCTCCAGGCCATGGCACTACCTCTTCAGGGATCTCAAGCTTTAACTCTTTTTCAGAGCTACATCAGTGCTGGATGGATTAATACCTATGCAAAAAGTACAGAAAAGTCCCATCCCTGTGCCCTGACTACCCTGCCAGAAGGTCACAATCTACAGCTGAAGACAGCTGGAAAGGAGAAAGGGAGCTGCACACCACAAAATGTGAGCACAGCACAGCTTTGCAGCCACTGTTACTACAAAGCCATGTGCTCGTGAGATGATGAGCTCCAGTACCAACTGCAGATACACCCTGTGAAGGAGGATTCATAAACAGGAGTTAACACATTAGCATTTTTATGTATGGCACTCATGTCTGAAGGGTTCCAGATGAGATCTGGGCCATCCTAGCCCTGCTCTAGCTAGCTTTGCAAGGGTGCCTTGTAAAATATTTCAGAAAACAGCTATTGCACTGGCTTGTACCTCTTCTGCGTGTTTTCCTGTGAGAAAGGACAGAAATCGGAGCAGACAGCCATGTACGGAGGGCTAATCCAAAAGATAATAGGAAGAACTTTGCAAGGCGAGAATTCAACTCACTCTATAACAAGAAAATGTTCATTTCTCACAGTGACATCCAGAATGAGCAATGCTGGGTTCTTGCCGGCTCAGCTCTTTGTATAAAGGTTGTGATATTTTGTCAGCAAGGAAAACAAAGGTGCCGAGATGGGCTGGTCAATAATTGACTGAGCCTTGTTACTCACTGCAATCACTATCTTGTCACCATGTCTCTGTCTTAAAGTTTCAGTTAAAACTAGTGAATCACCTCACTGAAAAAGACTTCTTACCGTGGAATAAAAAAAAAAAAAGAAATTACCATCACTGACAACAACAACAAAGACTTCCTATCTGGCTTTGTCAAAGGTCACTCAGCAGTTAAGTCCATTTACACTGTGACTTCTATCAGCTGTGAAGAACACAGAACAAAGCAAACACCGATATTCACTCCTCTGGCTTCAAAAATTTCCATGGAAACCTTTTTTTTCCCCCCTTCTTTTTAAGTTGCCTCAATCTTCAAAGAACCTGAGAAGGACAAAGCCTGCACTTGAAACCACTTTCACTTTGCATGCCTGACATTCATGTTTCCAGCCCACCTGAGAGTCATAACCTTGACACATTTCTTGGCAGCTGCCCCAAGTTTTATCTCCCAGCAGGGAAGGTGAGTGAGCAACTCCTTTCACCGCTGCCTTACAGGTGCTGCATCTGTGTCCTATCCCCACCCTCCTCCCAGCCTGTGCTTCACCTGAGGACTCTGCTCGCTTGCTGGAGGCTCTGTACAAACCCAGAATACAGGAGGTACCCTGCCTCAAAGCATCCCTCTCAGAGGAGACAGAGCAGATAAATCAAATCTTATTACTCCAACCTATATGTGGAAAACCATGTTGGTCTCTCAGCTCAATGACAAAGCCAAAGGCAATTAGGTCTGGCTTACAAGGGAGTCTATGGCAATTATGTTTCCAGCTTAGGCACCTAAACTGTCTCCAGTGTTTGAACCCTTTGCCTTGAAGAAGCCCAAGGCATGACAAGAAATAATAGACACAGAAAAACTTGCCCCCAGCACTCTGACACGTTCCCAAACTCATAGATCATTCCCCCCCCCTGCAACAGCACAGCTGCTCTACCACAAGGGCTACACACCTCCAACTTCGACAGCAAACGCAAAATAGCCACATCTAATCACTAAAATTTACTATTGCAACATATCAGAAGAACAATCCAGAAAGTGAGACAGTATTAAAAAAACCCTTAGGGAAACAAAAACAAATGTAGGGCTAGAAGAGTGGAAATCACTGACAACAAAACCATTCCAGGAAAGCCCATCCTGCTGATGGGAAGGAAGGGAGAGACCTCGAGACCTCACCACCTCCCTTGGCAAACCAACAGCAGACTCCCCACATCTTCATCAAGGTCCAGCCAGCCCTGGGTCCACCTTAATTTAGGCTGGAATGGTTCAATTCCCAACTCAGGGGTGTGTAGCAGGAACTGCCCAGGCTGGGACTGGAGCAGCTGCCTCAGCAGGGTTACAGCAGCACTGGAGTGTCCTGGCAGAACAGGGCAAGGAGAGGCCCAAACCACAGGGCAGTGGCAATTCCTCAGCAAGGAAGCTCACACCAAGCCAAGACAGAAGGATGCTGCTAAGTTTAAGAGGTTTCATGACTCAAGCACTCACTCCAAGCCCCAGTGTTTCACACCTTCCTACAAAGAATATTCTTAAGATTCCAAGTTTCTCGTGGGGTTAAAGTCAGGAGTATGAACCATTCTCCAAAGAAGCAAGACCCAAAATACCATCATTTCTCTCCTGTAGTGGCTTTTATTAATAGACCTCAAAATGCTCCCATCAGACAAGGAAACAGAACTGAAGCAACTTTTCAGAGTCACATCGGCAAGGAGCATCCAAGCTGGGGAGAGTCCTGCTGTCTCCCAGGGGCAGAGCAATCCACAGCCTGTTAGGATACACTGCCTAGATGTAAGACTCTCCCATGGGGGTTTCTATTAGTATTTTAATTTCTATTTCAGGCTGTCATATGCTTGAAATGTCTTGTGGCTTGCTCTTACTTTCTCAGTTGTGGGGTTTTTTTTTAAATTATCTGATTGTAAAATTAGCCATCCAAGAGGAAAGAAGCTCAATTTAAGATGTCAAAACATCCACACAAATAAAAATTAGACTAAAAAAGTAAAAAATAATTCCCAGAAGAGATTCTTCAGTATACAATTAAGCTGTTCATGGTTTTGTATGCCCTCAAATGGGTCTGTGTGTGACTGCACATTGCAGGAGGCAGAAGCTTCCTGTGTGCATGTGCAGCTACATCTTGCTTTAGCATCAGGACATATTTTTTCCAGGCATAAATCGTGCAGCTCCCTCAATTTCACTGAAACTGCAAAATTATTTTATGTGTAATTTAGCAAGCCATGTTTTATACACTTTACAAAGATTCATGCACTAACTCAGAAAGTCCACAAGGAACACAGGCTATTTGATCACAATTATTCTTAAAGGAATGGGTTGCTACAGGAAGACGGAATTATGGTAACTCAAGCAGTGCATGCTCTTGTGCCACGCACATCAAGATAATTTGTTTTGACTTGGTCTCAGTAATAATTTTTAGATAAGAACACCATCTCCTAACAACTAAATTTCTTTATGACATCCTACCACTTAGGAATGTAATTTTTCAGCCCCTCTGTAATGTAGCTATATGCAAAATCACTACTCCACTTGAATGCCCCCAGCAAATGTGATCCCTCCCCAGGCCAACCCCATTGCTCCAGCAACAACAAGAATGTTGTTCTTGCATGGCCAGGCAGCGCTTTGTTCCAGACAGTGGAAGAATTAAGCATTGTGGAGCAGATCCTTGGCTGATATAATGAGATGGCATTTCATTGAAACCAGGGCCAGCTGATACCAGCTGAGGAGCCAACTCTTGGTCCGCAGCAGCAACAGCTGAGGAGTAACAAACAGGCAGGGACAAAATCTCCTGTTCCATTGCCTTAATATAATACCGAGCTCAGTGCCTTCAACGGGTTGATCAAGGAATCTCTGGGGTTTTAGATCATCCAGAATATTGTATCCCAAATTAAACAATGGGAACACTCAAAAGCAAAAGGCTGGGGGTGGAAGGTTTGGCTTTCTGAAATCAGCTGAGGCTGGTGATGCATTTCCAGGACGAGCCCCCCCTTAGCCTAGTGCTGCTGGTAACAGGGGCAGCCCATCAGTCCCTCCTTCCAGCACTATTCAGCTCCAGCTTGCAGCTCAGTGCCCCTCCAGTCAACCTTAAAGCCACCACGGGAAGGAGAGGGTGGCCACACTGCATCTTTGATTTGGAGGGGTGGAGATTTGGTCAAGATTTGTACAAAAAATATCAAATACCTAACAAAATCCTGGGCCAGAAGGCACCCAAAGCAACTCTAGTATGCATTATTAAAAAAATACCAGCACACCACTTCAAACGTGTGTTGCTGATTCTTCATACACAGAAGTAGTTGTCAGTGAAATCAAGCTTATGGAATTACCTCCTGTTCAGTATCAAGTGTATTCCTTAGCAATACAAGTGATTTTGGCAGCGTGGGAGGTTAATATGCAGTACCCATTAGATTGCCAGTGTGATCTGTGTTTATAAGGCAAAGCACCAAAAAATTGGGTCAGCACGTGAATCTTCAGAGGGAGGAAGGAGAGGGAGAGCAGGAAGAGCACCCTGGGCAGCACCACCACAGGGGGCCAGGCAAGGCATGTGATGCCCTCAGGACTTCCAGCATCACAGACAGAGGCTTTCAGAAAGGAAAATCCATTTTTCCATTAGAAGTAACAATAAAAATATTACACTGATTCAAAATGTGCAATCAGGCCTGACTTACAGCTTGCCCTGCTGCATTCAGGCTTTACATCAGAAGGCTGTAAACCGTTATAGCAGAAAATAATAGCTGGGTGTGTTTACTCACCCAAACCCGGGCTTCATTTATTTACCTGAACACACTACCACCTACACTGACCATTGTCGCTGCCCAGCGAGGCAGGCAGACAGAAACGGGGAAAATAAACATCTACACAGATTCCAGCAGCAGATAAGCTACTAATTCATGCACAGAACAATGAAAAAATGCCAGGATATACGACAGTGCCCCCCTCGCGAATTCTTGATTGTGTCATTAAACAAAAGCAAAGGTAGAACGTGCAAAGAAGTGCTGAGTGCCAATTTGTAATACCAAATTAAAAAGCCTGTTAGATCCAAAGCAATCTTGGCTTGTGATCGTAGCAATTCAATGTGAAATTCCCAATAACGTTCAAGTACTTCAATAAAAGAGGGGAAAGATTTTAATTCAATGACCAAAAAGAAAATAAAGAGTTGATGTAAGGCACTTGATTTCATTTATATTATTGAAATGAGCTGTATGCAATGACTTATTAATGTCATAATATTCCATTAAGAACTTATTATTTCCTTGTTTACATAATGCCAGCAATTACAGGGGTAATGCTGGTCCAACACACAGCACAGCAGAAACTGAAAGCTCTTTGCCACATACTGGAACTCCATATGAAGGCATGGAGTTTAGTTAAAGAGAAATATTTACATATTCCTTACTGAGACCAAGTTAACTTGGAAAGTTAAATAATAAACAACTATCTTCTAACTAACAACTGCCCAAATCAGGCGTGATTACAAAGATCCTGTGGCTCTATGCACACAAGTTTGCTGCTTAAATAATCAGCAGTTACCAAAAATTTTTGGTTTTTATAAAGTCTTGAAGGCAAATGTTTGAAGCCAGAGGAGGTAACTTGCTTGCAAACATTGCACTGGCACTGAAAGCAAAGGGGCCAGGGCCCCACAGTTCACGGACAGGGAGGTAGGGCTGAAATTCAGCTGGCTGGACACAAATCCCCAGTTCTTCCCTTGCAGCAGGAAAAGGGAACCCTTCCCTACCAGGGGTGGATCACATACACCCCAGATGCCAGCACAAGCAGAAAAGCTCTCTTGCACCAACCTCACATTTGCCCAGCAACGAGGTTGTCCTGGGAAGCTGCACTAGTCCTGGAATACCTCAGACCCAGTCCCTGAGTCTGCCTGCCCCTTCTCTTGTACCTGTCCCCCAGTTTCCAGACTATCCTGACCTGCAGCCCAGCTCCTGACTTATCCCAGTGGTTTCACACATCAGCAATCTGCGGCTTCCTGACCAGAGGCCACCTCAGCCCTCCCAAGCCAGCAGATACCTCAGTTCCCCTCTCCCTGGCCAGTTCACCAGGCACCCTGCCAGCCCCAGGGGGTCACCAGCGGGAATGCAAATGTGAGATTGTCACTTATTTTGTGTTCCCAAACAGACGATGAGAGGTGTGAGGAGCCCCTTCACTCACACCCGAGGCACAGTGGCTCCAGAACAAGAGCAGGGTTGTACTCTTGCACATACTCATGAGACAGATCCATAAAAAACCAGGTAGGCTGGTATCCTCCTTGTGTGGAGATGTGCTAGAGGTGGAGCCCACGTGGATTTGGGAAGAGCCAGATGTGTGCTGGCTTCATCCCCTTGGCTTTACCCATCAGCACAGCTCAGGGGCACAGAAGGGCTGTAACACTGCTGGTGCTGATCACCAACATCCTCCAGGACAGAGCAGGAAAGGCTCAGGAAACAAAGAATTACACATTCCCCTTAGTCCAAAGCAAAGCCACAAGCTCACTCTGTGCCAGAGCTGGCCAACTGGCCAGTGCATCTTATTTCACAGATGACCAGTCAGTGGCTAAAGGCATTTGTAGATACTGAAGCTGAGAAACAAAGAATTGTCTGAGGCTGTTTTCCTTTAAAGCTTGCTTTATTGCATTGAATAAGACAACAAAAGAAAAAATCTGATTCAGGTTAACAGCATCTGCTGATCCCTCCTGGGGAAGAGTGAAGCCTGAAAGATATCAGGTATTTGAGGAAAAGTTAACCAGTTTGCAAGACTTTTCCCCGGACTTTGAAGAGGCTGGGACCAGAAAGAAGGTAAGGGGACAAAGGCAGAGAGATAAGAAAGTCCTTCTTTATTGATATTGCTGAGGCACTTTGGTCCAGGCAAAACTTTTCCACAAAGGTCAGTTACAGAAGAGAATAGGGCACATTCACCAGTCTCCCATCTTTAGATAACACTCAAATGTTTAAAAGGCTTAAGGAATAAACAGCTCATGGAAGACATGATTAGGGAGATTTAGTTCACAGGCAAACACAATTTAGATGAAACCATACTTAACAAAATAGCCAATATGCACTAAAGGTCACACTGATGAAAACAAAAAATGTAGTTTCAAGGATTCAGTTACTTGCTCACAGTACTGTTATTTTCACCTTTTCAAATTCATGTACTTAACTACATCTAATTGCATATATTATATTTCAAAGCTAGTCTCCCTTTCATTATATAACTCTTACACATAGAGTTACAGCATGTTTGACACAATGTTCTTTCACTGTAAATTCAAACAAGTTTAACTTAAAGAACTCATTTAAGTAATTTGCAACTTTCTCTTCAGACCTGTTAAGTCTCACCCCCATTTAACACCATAGACCTCAGCTTCACTAGGGCAAACGCTAAGGAAAAAAAAAAATCCATGTAGCTAAAATTTGCAACCTACAAATCCTACTGTGCCATGCTAAAGGAGAAAATGTGTCATATTATCTATCCTCATTTGAAGTGCTACAAACAGCTCCCCCAGAACTCCTTAAAAAGCCACAGCAAAGAGTGTAACACAAGCGATACACAGGGAGCCGTGTACCCTGCACTCACCCCTCGCTGGCTTTGGCTGCCCTCCTCCCTCAGCCACTCCCTAAGCCACAGGCTCCAGTTCCACCTGCCCCCTTTTGTCTCCTTGGGTTTGACTGATAATCCAGCTCGGCTGATCTTCCTAGGAGACAGCAGCAGGAAAAGGCTGCAGCCACGGGCAGGCAAAAAAAAGAACCCCAAACCCACAGAGATAGTCTTCCACATGCCATTCCTACTGCACCCCCACCACGTGTCGTGTCCCCTCCCAGCAGCTGTGGGTTCCCCAGCTGAACCAAAACTGCAAGGCTCTTTCTGATGGACCTGAAATTCCAACTTCCCAAACTAGGTTAAAATAAGCTGAATGTTAGCTCGCTATACAGAGAGATAGTTAATTTAGGAAGCCAACTCAATCTCCCAAGCAGGACTAGACAGACTTGATGTTGAGCACTGGGGGAGCCAATGACACACAAGGAACCACTGTCACTGTCCATATAGTCAGCTGTCCAGACAGCCTTTGTCCAAGCTGATCTTGGTGAAAAAAAGTGGGAAAAGACAGAAAGCCTTGCTTCTGGCCCTGTAGCAAAACGCTTTGCTTACACCTGTACTTGAAGGATCCAGCCATACCTCTGAACCCTGGGACTACAAGGTCTCCCTAGGAGAGCAAGTTTTGTTTCTCCACAAAGGTACAGAGCAGTCCATAGGATCATGGCCCTGTTAGCTCTTCTTTTTTTTCCCCCCATCGATCTTTTTCTCCTGTTGGAAAAGCAGTGATTTCTCTTGTGCAAAACGTAGTGACACTGTAACACTGCACGGACCTGCTTCAGAGGAGTGCTGCCCTGCAGAAGTGCCCAGTAAGGGACCAATGACAGATGGAGCCTGTTGGGTGGGGGAACACTTTTTGGGGAAATACTTAAATGTTGCTTAATGCAGGGAAAAATGGACTAGCATGTTCAGCATTGAGATGATTCCGTGGAAAGGCGGTGGTGGGTCAGAACAAGCACATCCCCTTTCTCATTCCTCCTGCAGCCCTACTTGACAACCTTTTGAGCCCTGCTACGGACCATAAAACCCAGGGAAACCCTGCCCAAAGACAGAATCAACCAGCAGCTCTGAGTGTCCCTGCCTGATGACCTGAAGAATCAGGAATAGCTTCTTCCTTCCTCCGGAGTGCTCTGGACCCACGGGCAGCACTCTCTGGGCTGTGCTGGCCCCAAGGCCACCGCTTCCACGAGCCACTGGGCCACCCAGACACGGAGCCAGCCGCGCAGGGCAGGCGGCAGGAGGGCGGGCAGCACGCTCCCGGATTATCGCTGCCCGCGGGATCTGGGATTAGAAGGAAAGGCTGGTCCCGGGGGAAGCGGAGCAGGCGGCTCCCCGCGCTGACCTTGCCGGTGCTTAGGCGAGGGCAGCGGGCAGCGGGCAATGCGCCACTTGCCAGCCCGGGCAGTGACGGAGCAGAACCGCAGCTCCCAGCCCGGGCACGCACCGCGCTCCTGCTTCGCAGTGCTGTTAGTGCGGATTCCTCTCTCCTCTACCGCTTCTTTTTTTTTTTTTTTTCCCTTTATATTTTTTTTCACCCCAAACCTTTGTGGAACAGACGCCCTCTCCTTGCCCCAGTTGGAGCTGCAGTAGAATGAAAAGGGGGGTGGGAAGGAGGGAGGAGAGGAGGGGAAAAAAAAAAAACCGCTTTTGGTTGAGGTTTTCCTGTTACTATCACTGTAGCGTTTATTTAGCCAATCTCCTAACTATGACGTGAGGAAGGCAGGAATCATGGCTCGCTCATAATATTTAACACACCCACTGAAAGCTGGAGCTGCAGAGCTACTAGTCCAACCAGTCTCCAGAATTCAGTGTAGCTGAAAGAGGTTTTCACTCTGCACCTGCCAAAGATCTCTCCCCCCCTTTCCCTTCTCTCCCCCTTCTCTCTTCATTTCTCTCTCTCTCTCTACAAGAAAGATCTGTAAGACCCAGCAGAGATCAAAGACCTCCTCGCTAAAAAGAACCTCTACTGATTTATATTAGTTTCTTTCCTCTAATCCTGCCTTCTCTCCCCTCTTTTTTTTTTCCCTGTGCCATATTTAACCTTTATGTTGCAGTTGTGCCATCAGACAGTTTTGCAGCCAAAAAAAACCAACCCAAGCCAAAGCAAAAACCCAGCTCGGATACAGCAGCCACCCAGACTCGATCTCAGTTGAACATACTAATCTCTCCCAAGCACTGGACGCGATGGATGAAGAAACTGGAACCGCTCTAAGAAAATGATTTTCCAGCCAATGTTCTTAAAGAGTCTGAGAGAAGAGAGAGAGCGAGAGCGAGCGGAGAGCGCTTCTGCTGCATCACTGCTCAAATCCAGGGGAAGGGAGTCAGCGTTTCCAGCACAGCCAAATATTATGGATGATTTTTTTTCTTCTGCCGCCTTTCCGCACAGGTTTTCTTAATATTTTTCTTTCTCCCCTCCTCCTCCCCGTATTTTTTTATTAATTTTATTTAATCAGCGCCTGTGTCTGATGCCGGTTTCTCTCCAAGAGCCGGTTTTCCCTATTTGTTGTGATCCCTGTAATAAAAAGAGGGAGAAATCGTGAACAGATGGCTTTCTATATTGCCATGCCGCTGGCATTGTTTTCCTGTTGATTTTAAAGGCTCGGTCCGGAGCTCCTTTTTTCTTCTTTTTTTTCCCCTAATTTTTTTTTTTTTCCCTTTTATTTTTTTTTTCCCTCCCCCTCCCAAGTTCTTGATGATACTGAGACATGAGGACCTATCGGGTTTAGCCTGTTTATTTCTCGGCGCCTATGGAGGTAACTTTATTGACTTGATCGCTCGCTTCCCGACCCGAGAGGAGCACGCCGGAGCCCCGGGGGGGGCCCGGCAGCCCCGCGCCCGCCCGGGCTCTGTCCGCCGCCGCCTCTCCTCCCTCCCCCTCCCCCGGTAATTCATCTGCCGCCCCGGCCATGAAAATGCTCCTGGTCCGCAAGTTCCGGGTGCTGATCCTGATGGTGTTCCTCGTCGCCTGCACCATGCACATCATGATCGACCTGCTGCCGCGCCTGGAGCGC
>VZRJ01007526.1:237331-309469 GCA_013397565.1 Ptilonorhynchus violaceus | reverse complement strand
GTTCCTTCAAAAAATAAATGCCGTGAAATAGAGGATAAACACAGGAGCACGGGAAAGCTGGAGCGCTGAGGCCGAAGGGTTGGTCTGCCCCATCTGCCGTCTCCAGCTGCAGGCGAGGAAGATGCTGCCAGGAGAACGGTGTGAGGAAGAGGGCGAGCTCACGGCGAGCCTTCCTCTCCAGCACCTTCCCGGTCTCCCACCCGGAGGTGAAGGGGCTGAGCAGTGAGGCCAGGCTATAATACATTAACTTTTCTCAAAAGCAAGGTCTAATTCCACAAAGGCATTCATCCTGGCAGGTATTTCCGCTTTCAGGGTCTGATCTGTGCTACATTTTTCATCCTCAATTAATTCCCAGTGCCCTGCACCTCCGCTGCTCCCCAGCCTTCAAAGCAGTCAGTTGCCTCTGTGAATCGTATGCCCCGTTGGCTCCTAAGAAATGCTGAGAAATTCAATGACTGAGAAATCAAAAGGGTTGTCTAATACAACAGCACCCTCTTCCAAACACACTGACATTGTAATGTTTAAACAGCTGCATTGTACCGTGCAAAAGCTCTGTCAAGCTGCAGAGCAGCCAGCATGATCTAAAGCTTTAGAAAGAGAGGATAAATAATTCTGATTTCCGCCCCATGAGCATGTAGAATTGTCCAGGCCCCTTCCATCTAATAATCCTAACTGAGTGTGAAGGGAAATAACCTGGAAAAGTTGTGGTTTCTCTGAGAGAAAAAGAAAAAAGTCACAAATGTCTGAACATTGGAGATGACTGTAAACAGAGAGAACTCTGGATCGAAAATGTGGGTTAGTCTGTTCAGTAGGTGAAGAGTGAAATCATGATTGATATCTACAGTGCAGCTGCCTGTGGTACATATCTTCGTTAGTGGCCAAAGTTCCCAGAACTAAAGTGAAATTTAGAAGGTCATACTCATTTTAACAATTCTTTGCTGTAGTAGTATCCTACTGCTCAGGAAGGGGCAGAGCCAGCCAGTTCTTCTCCAGCAAACAGATCAGAACGATCCAGTTTCTCTCATTCTCTCCTTAAGGAGGAGGGAGTGGGAGCGTTGGGTACCACAGGTCAGGTTCTGCTGCACTCTTGGTTTCCTGCCCCA
Source organism: Ptilonorhynchus violaceus (assembly GCA_013397565.1). Taxonomy (NCBI): domain Eukaryota; kingdom Metazoa; phylum Chordata; class Aves; order Passeriformes; family Ptilonorhynchidae; genus Ptilonorhynchus; species Ptilonorhynchus violaceus. Next base: position 308,366 of record VZRJ01007526.1, on the reverse strand, counting down.
TGTCCCTCTTAAATAAAGGTTCAGGATGATGCTGCTGTTTGAGTCAGACCTGTAAGAGCTGTGTGCCATGTAATAGAACCTAAACACAGGGTAGAACTCCTGCTCTGTGTTTCTGCTCTATGAGGGCTTCTGCCAACACTCAGTGATGTCACTCTGAGTTTCACTCCTGACTTTCGTGGGCGTTAAATCAGGCAGGATGAGGGGAGCTGAGACTCCATCTCCCCATTGGCCCCAGGTGGGAGCAGGCTCCTGGCATGGAGCTGGTGCAGGGAGAAGCCTGGGACCCCTCTGCCTTCTGTAGTGCTTTGCCTTTCCAAGCTGTCACATTTTGAAGCCCTGTTTCTTGATGCGTGTTACAAACTGTAACATTATTTCTTTCTTCTCAATTTTGGGTTTTTGTTGTGTTCTTTTTTTTTTTTTTTTTTGGTGGTAGGCAAAATGAAGATCATCATGAAGAATTTTTGCCAACTGGAGAAACCTCCATAGACTCCTACCCAAACTGGTTAAAATTCCACATTGGCATTAATCGGTACGAGTTGTATTCCAGACATAATCCTGCAATTGAGGCTTTACTACAAGACCTTGTCTCCCAAAAGATAACCAGTGTTGGTATGTTTGGATATATGTTATTTTTTTATCATTATTTGCTCTTTGTTCAGGATCTCATTGCTGTTTGAGTATTAATATTTTGCATGGCTTCTCTCCAGAGTCCCTACAACATTGCTTTCTGACTTCCCTGCTCATTTTCACTGTTAGACATAAAGAGATATTGCCAGCTCTGTCTTACCTGAATAATTGCCAAGTCTGCCAGCAAGGCAAACCCCATTCATTTCTGAGATCTTTTAGTCACAATCCTGCTGAAAGTGCCCGATTCGGTTATTTAAAATAAATACGATAATACAAAAAAGGATGGCAGAAAGCAGATAGCATCTTGCACGAGCTAGATTTGTATTATTAGCTGATTATTATTTAAAAAGCTGTGTCTGGCAGCGCTTGTGTTCCCAAGGAGGGAGAGGCTGCCCTGCAGCCCTGCAGCGTGGCTGCGGGAGCATCCGGCCTCGCCGGCTCTGCGGCTGGAGGAGCTGCAGCCTCCCCAGGCATCACAGGGAGCTCCAGGCAAGCCAGCTTCCTGCTGAGCTGAGTTCAGCTCTGCTTATCTGCTTGTAAATCCATGACAGGGATGTGCCCGTGTCAACCTTTGGCTCTGGTTAAACAAGGTGACACCGTTCGGGGCTTTTCTCTGGGGTTGTTTAGTGGCAACGTGTGTCTTCTTGAATTTAGCTGTGTAGCTACACAGGGGAAAAAGTGACAGAGCCCTAGATGAAAGCCCTGGGATACTAAACAAATGCACACCCCGTGGTTTGCAGAGGCAGGGAGCTGCAGCACAGGCAGTGGTTTCCATCCAGCAGGCAGAAAATGAAGTTACTTGTGCTGACCACAAAGTTGCAAAGTCCCTTTCAGAGGGATGAAATAGCAGGAGCTCTGTGAAAGTGCTGATGGTGTGTTGGCACCGTGGGATGAGGTCAGCAGGTCTTTAACCCTGCAAGGCAAAAATTCCCCTGGCTTCAGCAGGAAATGGCCCGGGCAAGAATAGCTCAAGCTGCCCTAAGGTTTACATTTTCCATTGTGTGAGTCAGGGCGGCTGCTGAGCAGGAATAAGGGAGACCTTTGGTCATCAAGAGTGGGCTGATGTAGCTGGTTGGGATGGAGTAGGTGTAAAATGCAGGGTGCCACAGGAGACCTTCAGCTCAGTGAATCTCCTTGCCTGGTGGCTGTGCTCAGCACACTGCTCTGCTGGGGCAGCACTTTGAATAAAGCAGTTTGTGGTACCCAGGTGCCATCCCACATGTTGGATTCAAGGGTCCAGTGGACCTGTAGCTCAGAAAAGATGGCAAACATGGGCTCATTTATTATGCCTCCTTTTCTGTCCCCGAAAGTCTATATTGGAGTGATTCATGAAGGAGGTCGGGTTTGACAGTTCAGCCGTGTGTGTCCCTTTCCCTGGCTCAGAGGTGACACTGCAGGTAGCAGCAGACTCTGCCCATGCCCCTCTGCTCTGCACAGAGGGTGACAAGACACGTGTATGGACACGGCCTGGGTGGTTTTCTCCCTGACACAGCCTTCACCTTTCCTGACCTCACCCCTCAATACCGACCAATTTTTGGGATATTAGCGACACATGCAGATGGGGATTGAGCCAGGACTTTGTAACGTGTGTGGACATTGCTCTGTGGGCACATCCACTGAGGAGGGACAGATGCAGTGGCTGGGCTGTCCCCAGAGGGGCAGAGGTGATGCTCCACCGAGCCATCTCCTGGCCCATCCCTTGAGGTTTGCACAAAGTGCACTGGCTGTAGCAGTGTTTGTACCACATGGCTGCTGAGTGTTGATCTCCACTCACCTCCCCAGCACTCCAGAGCTCAGCTGTGTTGTCTGTGCAGGAGGAGAGCAGTGTTGGCACCAAACTCAGCACTGCTCGAGCCATGAGGTCTGTCCCTTCTGCACAGCAATGGGGTGGCTAAGGTGGATAAAGGGACGTAGAAGCTGATGGGAGAAAAAGGGAGGTAGGAGCAAGAAGTAGTAGTTTAGTGCTCACTCTTCCCTTGATCTTCTGGGCTCGGTGTTCATTTGTGCTTCTGGGCATGTGGCTTCACCTCTCTCTGCTTCAGTTTCCCTAGCAGCAAAAAATTATTACTGTGAAAAATGGGAGTGAAATCCTGACCCTGCTGACGTAAGTGGAAGTTTTGCCACTTGCTTCCCTGGGGCCATGATTTCACCTAATGTGTCATGCAGATGTATCATGGGGTTTCCATTAATGCTGATTTTGATAGAGCTTTCAGATCAATGGGGGGAAAGGGCCATGGGACCACAGAGGAAGATTTATGATTGCTATTAGTGATTCCCTTTGGGATTGTCTCTGTTAATGTTTGAACAAGGCTCTTAAGAGCATGGTAGGACCACTTATGCCTCTAACAAAAACTCAGAGCCATGGTTTCCAGCAATGAATCAGTATAATTTCCATAAATTAAACCATGAGGTATATTTGGTATTGTTGTTGGCCGCTATGGGAACTGACAGGGAATGATTCCTACACGTAAATCCCGGTCTAAAATCAAGTGTATGGAAACGGAAGGGCACTTTTGGCAGTATAGAGATGCCAGGATCTGAATTTTGGTGGTAGCATTCACTGCCTGACCCTGTGGGGATTCAGGAGCTTTGTCAGAGCTTGCAAAGAAAGAAAGAGCATATTGCTAATGTACTTTCTTTTATTATTTTTTGCACAATGCAGCATCTCTTATTTCATGTTGCAAATTCTTTGGATGTTTAAAAATACATGTTTTAAAGTAATTCCTGCCAGCTTTCAGCTTTACTGCGGAGCAGCAGAGGGATTCAAAAGCATGTAAGCTGATTAATGAAGAGTAATATATTTGACCAAAGGACATTTATAGGGCTGTTACATTCTTTGCATATTCCTGCTTATCTTCTAATTAGTCTTGGTTTTTTTTCCTTATGGTCAATTTTTGCTGGTGGTTTGGTTTTTTTTTTCTTTTTAAGGCAGCTGGAAACATGTCAGGTTAGGAGTATAAAATAAATTGAAACCTTCATAATGCCCAGTCTTCAGGGTTCTTTTAGCCAGCAGGACAATTAAATATACAGGGTTACATGCATTAGATGAAATGGGATATTGCTTTATCCAGTTTCTTCCCAGTGTTCGGATTTACTTTACTAATAGAGTTAGATGATTTGCTTGATAGCTACAGTAATTAGAACCAAACTGCAGCAAAACAGCCTTCTTGACCACACTGTGATTTCTCTGCTCACCCTGCATTATTTATGGGGGAGAGTGGGGACCAGGCTGATCCCCCACGTCTGTCAGAACCGCTCACACGACTCTGTAACGTGCGGTGGGTTTTTAAAATGAAAATGGTGACAGAAGCAATTCCCAAGAGCAGCACCAAGGTGACATTTTCTTGATGTTAAAGTTTAAATGGAACAAATCCGTGGATGGGAGGGAGCATCCCATGCAGCTCCCACAGTGACACCTAGAGCTGGCCTGGAAAAGGACAGGGTTACCCAGGCTCGGGCTGAGGATGTTTCTGTGCCCTGCATCAATATATTTGTATATATTTCCTATTCATTTTGTTCAGCATAAAGGGATAGCTCTTAATTTGATTTAATTCGCTGAAAATTTCCTCTTGCCGTAAATAGGAGCCTAGAGAGAATTGTTTTTCCACTGAGCACTGAAGCCTGGTTTTCAGAAGCACATGTGCACAGGCAATTGCACATTTCCTTTGCCTTTCGTGACTGTTTATTGCATGCATAAATAACCACAGTTAGCTATTTTCTTGCATGTTTACAAGATGTCTGTGCATAATCGTGGCAGCACTATCAGCAGTTCAACAGCAGCTCTGGCATGGTGCATGGGAGAGGCAATGGGGGCTTGGTCTTGCTGTGCACAGGAGCTGTGAGACTGCCTGTAAGCAGAACAGGCCTTTGTAATTCCTCTGTTTAGTTGGGATTTATTTTTTGATTCTTTAAATTCTCTGGTTGTAAAGGTTTGGAAACATTACCTGACTGAGGTAATTTCTGAGCCTGTGGTGCCTTCAGTTGGTGCAGGCAGCAATTAGAAAGCAGGAGTGGGAGATTGCTCACGCTGGGAATAAATGCTGCCGTTACCTGAGGTGGACTCTGCTGCAAGGCAGGGAAAGGAAAGAAAAAAGAAAGAGGCAAGATGTTAAATATTGAACATAAATTCTGGTTCTAAAGGAAATTGTAAAAATTTCATCCAAAGGAAGGGAAAGAGTGCTTTTGAGACTTGTGAAAAACAATGGAAAGTAGCACCTTTGATTTACTGTGTAAGAAAACAATGAATCTGCCAAGAGTCAACAGATTGATTTAATGTGCAATTCCAGATGAAAGGAGGGGACTCTAAATATACAACAAAGCCCAAGAATAATTTTGCAGATCTCTTCCCCTGCAGAAGTCTTTTACTTGCTTGACTAAACCAAGAAAGTCCTTTAAAAACAAGTTAGCAGAGTTGGCTGAACAAGAACAAATTAAAAGATGATGAGGGCTTGAAATCGTTTTGAAATACGTTCTTTACAGCTTGTACAGGGCCATGTCTCTAGCCCAGGGCAGAGCATTAGTTGTTAAAGCCAATCAACATGTTTATGTTAGATTTAAGCTCGATCTATAAATAGGAATCCAAAATGGATCTGAACACCCTCTGTTTCAGACGTTAACTGCATCCCAGGCTGGGACTGGATCCCACTTCTCAGGCATTAGCACTGCGTAATCAAATACATTTTAAAATGTTTGTTGGATTCTGACCAAAAGAATCAGAAAGAGTTCAGAGATCCTGTTGAGACTCTCACTGTCCATCAGAAAATCATACAGTTTAGGCAGGCTGGTAGGATCAGGGCTATCATGGAGCAAAACAGAGGAGCTGGGAAGCTGGACCAGTTGAAATTCCAAATCCCTTTGGATCAAATCTTGCTGGGCAGCATTGTTAGTACCAGGAACCCTGTAGCACACAATTTAAAAAGATGACTGAGAGATTATAGGTGGGACATCTTTTGTAGTGGATGGTGTCTGTGGCTCAGGGAGGGAATTCAGGACTTGTGCTGGTGAGGGGACAAGGTGGGGAAGTAGCAGACGTGGCATATGGCCATGACACATGTAAATGGAGTGGAGATTTTTGCAGGCTTGATCCAAAGTCCATCAGAGAAAACAGAAGGAATCCCACCAATTTCACTAATCTTTGGACAAGACTCTAATCCCAAACATTGAAGCAAAAAGATATCTCAGGGAATTTTTTTGCAAAGCTTCCTAAAGTTAGGAAGATTTCTCATCACACCCAAGAGCCCTTACACTGGGTTAACAGGAAAGGTTAATGCTGCTTTCCATTTCCTTCTACTTTGGAGGGAAAAGAGAGGCTTTGAATTGCCTGAAGATGAAAAGTAATGATGGTATTGGGATTTGTTTTTAGCAGTGTGCCAGTACATCCAGGAGCTGTATGAGGCTTGATTTGAAGTACCTGCTGTGAGCTAGCAGGTTTATAAAGCCTTTACAGAGCTGTTTGTAACCTGTGGTGTTACAGTATATTAAAATACTTCAAAAAAATAAAAGGTGAATTTAGAGTGTGACTAGTGGTTCCCTTGGAGTCAGTACAGCCTTGTGTTGCAAGGCTTTCATAAAAATCCCTACACCTGCTGATCACAGATGGGACAGATTGCAATGGTGTAGCATCCTCCACTTCCTTGGAAAATTGGATATGCTGCTTCTGGGTGTGGTACGTTCTTCAGGAGTGCTCCTGTGGGCAGCAGGTGAAGGCACAGAGATATCTCGAGATGAGCACACAGGGTTTGTGTGGGATAAACCCCTGGAAGGTGACAGGCCATAATGGCCAGAGGGACAAGTTTAAGTGAGGCTGAGCAGGAAAGGGAGTTCCTGGGGGAATACAGCTCAGAAAATGAGAGGGAAGCCAGTGTGCAGTGTGATGCTAAGGCAGGACAGGGGAAGTGATCTGACCGAGAGGTTGGAGTGAATCATCTCCAGTGAGATCTGCTCTCCTTTGCTCTTCATTGCCATCCCCAAGGTTTGGGCACCCTGCACCGCTCCAAGGCTGCGGAGTGTGCAGGTACAGCAAGGGCCTTGTAGAGCTCCAAAGAACAATCCAAGCTGAGGTGTTTCCATCTCTGCAGGGATTACAATGCTGGGCTCTACCCAGCCTGGATTTGGAGGGTGGCCTTGCATCGCCCCCAGCCTGGCCAGCACATCCGGGGCACTGGAAGAGCAGACAAAGTGGGAATATCTGCAGGCGAGTCTGGGTGATTGGTGGAAGCCAAGGTAGAGTTCTGGCCTGGGTCGTGTTCCGTGAAGGGTGTGGGTTCCAGCATGCCCTGCCATGAAGCACACTGGGACACCATTCCTAGCAATGGCCCCCTCTGGTTTTCGGAGTTCCAAAGTTTGCTCCCAGCAGCAGTGGAGGAGCAACGTGCCAGCAAAACTTGTGTTGGGCTGAGGCTACTGGTGCAACCAATTAAGGCAACACAATAAGATGGATCTAAAAAGAGGAAAGAGACGCTTTTGTCTTACTTCAGCTCAATTCCTTCTGACAGGAAACCAGGCTTTTGTGTCTCATGGAAGAATTATTCTGAATTGTTAATCTTCCTCATACATTTCCCTGCTTGGTGATGACATCCTCGCTGTTGAGTTTGGCTGCTAACAAAATCATTATCTGTCGAGTGGCTTCAGTTTGCTGAGAAACCAGGCATTTTAGTGTATTTGAAACTTGGTGCTTAGACAAGGGTGTGCTGAAGCATCCTTTTTTTCTTCTTCTTTGCATTGCTGTGGTGGCAGGGGGGGTAGAGTAGTGGATCTTTGAGGTCTCTTCCAACCCAGACCATTCTGGCTTTGAAATCCTTCGGCTCTGGCGGTAGCTGGGGGGGGCAGGTGGTGGGGACTGCCCTGTGCATGGCCCTGTGTCCCTGTGGGCATGAGGCAAGGGCAGCTCCCGCTGCCCAGACTGACCAGGGCTGTGTCCAGAGTGCACAGATGGGCCCAGGGCACCACGTGTAGGTTTTGGACTGGAGGGTTTCTGCTTCTCAGTGTCCTCGGGCTCTGGCTGGGCAGGAAAAAGCCTTGTGCTCCTTCTGCCTTCAGGTGCAGATCAACTGACCTGTCCTGCACAAGAGAGGGAGTTTAATCCAGGAAAGCCATGTGCTTTACCTGCTCAGTGAAAATTGCTTAATGCCCTTTAATTTCTAATTATTTATTTGTTCCTTTGGGATAAACTGGAAAGGCAAGAGAAGGCTGGGATCAGCAAAACAGCAGGGCAGGAGGGATTTTATTGTAGGAAAAGTGTAATTACACTGACCAGATTTGCATAGCATTTTGTTGCAAAAATACAGATTACAATGCTGAAAGAGAGCTGATGACATATCAGTGATAAGGCCCAGAGATGAGTAATTAAAAAGATGTGCAGCTCATGGCATTGGTTAGAGAAAACAAATGCACAAGCTGTATAGGTGGAACAAGGGGAGCTCTAAGCCAGAATTTACAGGGTGAGGTGACTTGACATTTATGTAGTTCTCCAGTTGACATGGGTTTTATCAGAACTGCAGAGAAAGGGATTGATTATCTGATGATTCGCAGAAAGCATCTTTAAAGGACTGACTCATCCACACAGCCCTGCTGGCCATGGCCTGCCTTCCCAGCACAGAGGTGCATTTAGGAGTCAGGCTATGGGTCAATTCCTTTATTCAGAACACTTTTGATTGAGACAGTAGAAAAGCAGCCGATTTTTGAAGCATATGTTTATCTTTTTAAGTAGCCTTATCATCAAGTAAAATGCATTTATATGAATTCTTATGTATATAAAAAAGAAATCATTCTAATTTTAGAAACACTATAATCTGGCTGTTAGTGTGATACTGTCCAAGTTTTTCAGAGTGATATGAATAAATACCAGTCTTAAATTCCCATTAGCTCCCAGCTGGGAGGTGAGCAAAGCTGGCCCTTGGTGTGCCATGTGGGCCACTGTCCTTGCCACCTCCACTGTCCTTGCTGCCTCTGTGTGTCCTGTCCTGCCCTCCCAGCCAGGCCAGGGACCTGCTCTGCACAGCTCTGCTGTCATGTGTGAGCCACCCCGGGATCCCTTGAAGTTAGTGGCTGGGCTTGGATACATATCCATGGTGCACAGAGGAGGTGAATTTACATACCTCCACTGCTCAGACACAATTATTAAAATCGCAGCAGAGATCAGAGATTGCTACAGGATCTGCTCATCCTTTTAATTAAGGAGATGTCTGCTGTGTATTGGGCTGTGCATCCCAGCTGCAGTTGTCTTTGAAAGCACCCCATCTCCTTTCCCAGAGCGTGTCCCTTGTTAAAAGGAACTCCAAAAGCAATTGAAGATGGAGAAAATGAGAATCCAATGGTCTGCTCCTGTATGTGCTGTTCGTTTGGGGTGCTTATGGAGCGCACAGTGGCCAGCTGAAGAAGACAAAGGAGTGTCAGGGAGTACAATCCACATTTAGCCCTGGTCAGCAGCTCGAAGCCCTCCCCTGCACTCTGCTGACTAACCTGTTGTCCAGCTGGGGTTGCCCTGCTTGATGCTGTGATACCACAGTGCTGAACTAATACAGAGCAAAATAGATATGAGTTGGTTTCAAGGAAGCTGAATGTAAGTAGATCCACATGTCTCATTTTAAAGCTGTTTTGGTTTTTTTCCCCACAGCAATGAAATCAGGAGGCACCCAGCTGAAGCTGATCATGACATTCCAGAACTATGGACAAGCATTGTTTAAACCAATGAAGTAAGTCAAACAAGTCTGTGATTTAAAGTGAAAATGGGGTGGAGTAGCCATTTTTTAAACTGTCAAAAGTTTGCTGTAGTGTCTCTCAAGGTTCATGTGTGTGGCTCCCAAGCCTTGCTGCTGAGTCTAGAGCTTCAGGGTCTGTTAGACCTGGTCCTGCTGGACTGGTCTCTGGAAGAGATGCTGAGGAGGCTTCAGAGACATTACAGTCTGCTCAGGAATGTTACTCACTCTGATCCCTGTGAAATCTCCCATCATAAATACAGGATGTTCTCAGCATTTCTTTCTTATGGAAAGTTACTCCACAGGTCTGAGCTTTATCTAGTGTCAGTGCTCCTCTGGAACATGGCCAGAGAAGAGGGATGATTCAGAACAGCTTTGGGAAGAGCTAAAGAGTATTTGTCTGATAAATTAGAATTTAATCAGTTGATTTATTGTTGTTTGTATTAAAGAGTTGTATTAGTCATTTGGCTGTGGCTATGCTGAGTCTGTGAAAACGAGTTTGTCCAAGAGTGGTACTGCAAGGTAATGACTCTGGAGAGAAAGGGAAGGACTAGGATTATGCAGCCTTGATTTGTGCCTGCCTGGATCCCATTGAGATGAGAGAAGTTATTCAGATACAAAACAGACTCCTGAATCCTGACCTGTATGTTTGTGTTGTGAGAAGGAAAATGACTCTGTGCTTACTGTAGAGGGTTTAGCAAAGGCACTCAGGGCTGGAAAATGTTTAATGAAGCTACTCAGTATCTGTGTCAAGGGTACCGCTGGAATAATAAATTCATTTCCTTCTTTTGTTCCCACTGTAGGGAAGTTCAGTTAATTTCCTCTAAGATGGTCCATAGAACACTAAACTAATGGAGAATGAGTGGTTTGGAATATGTGCTGGTTTTATGTTAGAGCTGTAGTGGGGAGCACAGCTCAGGGGGGAAGCTGCTGGAGACTGAGAGTTCCCTGTTTCACTACAGATTTTGCTACAGATTGACTTCAGACAAGTACGGATTTGACTTGATTTTATTTGGCTACCAGAAGGGCCAAAAAATTGGTCCCACCTTCCTTCAACCCAAGTTTTGAGCAGGAACCCTCCCTGTGTGCATCCATCCTGGGAATCACAAGAAAATCCTGTGAACTTCCAGGCAGCACAAGGCATTTGTGCAAAGGCCAAATGCCTCTGTGTTGTTTCCCAAATTGCACACAAGTTTCTCCACATTTCTGGTGGATCACTGGCTGCCTGGGAGAGGCTGGAAGAAGCACAGACAATAGTGGCAAGTCAGAGGGAAGGTGGCACCAGAGAGCATCTACTCCAGCACCTGCCCTTCCTCTCCCTGCCCTCTCCCAAATGTTGAGGTCACCAGTGCATGAGCCCATCCCCTTTATCTCCAAGTTGGATGCATATAAGCACAATTCTTAATTGTGCCTTGTCCCACATGCAAAACCAAGAACCAGGGGGATTCAAGCAGCCTTTAAATATTTGGCAGAGCCGTGGTTGCGCTGCTGGTGTTTTTCGTAGTGTGTGATTTGCTCCTTCTCCATTGTCTCAGATGCAGATAATCTCAGTCTTTATCATTGGTGTGACATTGTAATTCTGGGAATGCTAATGAGGTCAAATCAAAATACTGTACAATGCACAGCCTCAGCAAGATGATGGATGACAACAGAGGTGTAGCCACGTTCCTGAGTAGAAGCAATTACTGCCGCCCGCTAGAACAGTAACAGAAAATGATGATGTCTTAATCATTCCCTTTGCTTGATTTCAGGGGCAGCAACACTCTGTTTTCTCACTGCTCTTTGTGCTGCATAAACCCCTGGAAGAAGCATCCAGCAGCTGCTTTTCCAGGCAGCACACCTTCCAGGAGCAGCACTGCTGCAGTTGTGCTGAGTGTTGCTGAACACATTAGTGATTTTGAATAAGGGTGTTTGCAAGCCTTTGTCTTCACTCTGATAGCAGGGAACAGGGAGCCAGATGCTCTGCTAGCATAAATCTTCCTAGCTCCTTTGGCATCTGCTCCCATTGGCCTCTTTCTCCGCCTTATGGACTGTGGTTGATGAAGTTCTGGGAGAGGTTTGCAGCATCAATTCTTTATACAGAAATAAGCAGCCCAGAATGAAATTAAAAAAAAATAAAAATCAGGCTTTAAATCTTTGAGATTTCTGCTTGTAGGATCTTCTTCAGGCTCTAGACAACTTCTAGGCTGCTTCTGGTGCTCCCTCTTTCCTACAGGGTACCCTTTTGATCCAGGCTTCACAAAGCTGGGTGTTCCTTGCCAGGACAGGAGACTGTAGGGAGCTCGCAGATCAGGGCCAGACATTTCTGTTTGTCAGGACTGGCAGACAATTTTTTTCTAAGTAGTTTAATTTGAGAGCCATAAAATGTCATGCTGGGGGCTGCTCCTGAGATCAGCTCATTGAAGGAAGCCCTTGGTGTGTAGTCAGGTTGTCTCCACCTGGTGCATCCTACGTGTTTCAGTTCTTTCTGTGTTATCAGCTCCATGGCTTTTCAAAGCAGCAGAAATTACATTTTTTTTTCCCTTATGAGTTGATAAGCCTGTTCATACGAGCAACCCAGGAAACACAACTATGAAATAGGGGTGAGTGCAGGATTTCAGGCCTGATTTCCAAGAAATATTGATAATCCAGAGTTCCCCATCCTGTCTGAGCTCTCAAGTGCTGAAAGCTGTATGGTGTGAGGTACACAGAGGGTGTTATGTAGACATGAGGCCAGTACCTATTTGGATTTGATTCATTGTGTGGTTTTGCTGCACATAGCTGTACTCAGTATCTTCCAAAATGGATTAATCCCTGTTTGAGTGGGATTGCAGCAGACAGGGCAGACCATGCCAGCCCTTCCCTGGCACAGCTGGGCACCTGCTCACGGGAGGGGAGCTCTCCAGACCTCTGGCAGCGATTTCTGCAGGGAGTCACGGCAAAATGTGCTCCCTGCAAAACTGCTGGACACACTGCAGAGCTCATCTGACTGGCTCTGCCCTTTCCCTGCCTCCCAATTCCACGCTGAATTTATCCAGGGAGCAAGCCAGCTCCGGAAAGGCCCAGGCAGAATTTGGAAATGGGGAAACGAGAATCAGCCTTTGGCATCTTTTGTGCCCTGTGTTTGACAGTAACTGACAGCTCTTCATCTGGTCCTTGGTTCAGGCTAGTGGAGCAAGTGAGAGGAGGGAAGTGTGGCAGTCAGGGAGATGTGGTAGCAGTAAATAAAGCCTGATCAGCTGCAATTATTTTATTTATTCGTGGCTCTGCATCTCCATTTCTGAAATAATTGCCCATAAAGTATTGCAGAGGAAGCCAAATCTATTTATAAATCCTATGGCCCAGTGTAGATTCCTTTACTAATTCCAAATGCATGATAGAAAAAGCACGTATTTGCTAAAACTCCAGGGAAGATTTAATGTATTTGCAATGTATCTTACAGTTAATGTGTAGTTTTATTTAGCTCATAACAGTTCAATCATACAAAATTATTACCATATGGGACAGGAAAAAAATAGCAACCTCCCCTCCTCCCATGATTATTGTATCTAACTGTACTGGTTTGTACATACAGCATAATAAAATTTATTTACGTGATTGCTGATATCTGCAGTTGCAGCTTTCTGTATGACTTATCAGGTAGGGATGGGTAGGGCCATAAATGTCAAAGAGTTTTGGCTCATTTGTCCAAAAGGAACATTTGTAGCTTTGTAGTTTTATTTGGTTTCCCTTTGTTTCTGCTGGCTTGTGGAGTTAAATAGCTGGCTCAGCCACAAAACCAACACACAATTTTTTTCCTCCCAAGGCTTTATTCTTGAAGAGGGAAATTCTGCTCCAGCAGAGCCAGTGTTAAGATTCCTATTGCATGCACTGGTGCCAGGATTTTAGAGAGGTTTTTACAGTTCCTTATGGAAAAGCCAAATAGGATCGAACAGAAGATTATGCCTTGTAATTGGAGTTGTGAGAGAAGTGTCCTGTGGTCTGTGTTTAAGAGTGACATCTCTCATTCCCATTTTTACAGACTGCATTGTACAAATGTGTGCAAAGGGTATTCATTATAAAATCTTTGAGGCTTGTTTGTTCCATTCAAAGGAGTACTACTGTATCTAGTGAACCCACTTCTGACTGAAACAGATAAAAGCCAGTTCTGTTCCAACTTTAGATTTTACTTGATATTTTTAACATCTTCTTTCTTTTCTTCTGATTTTACAAGTCACAGTACAGGATTGGTAGGAGGCACATGGCTGTTTCTTTCAGTAGAAGAAGTTTGCAGTTAAAGTGTTTAATAAAGTAGAACCAATTGGCATCAGGGGGATACCAGGCCAGAAGAGACTTTTGGGGTCATGAAATCCAGTCTCTGTGAATCACAGGCAGTCATCTCCTTCATTAACTGATCAAACACTGCTGACCGTGTTATTTGTAACTTTTGCCCTGAAACTTGCTGCTGTGGAAGCAATTCTGCCCATTGGGAGCATCTCCAGCTTCCTGCAGCCTTCAGAGCCCCGACCCATCCCAGTGCCAGCCACAAAACCCACTTGTAGTCACAGCCTAGGGCAAACTGCTCCTCTACAGGAATGAAACAAGCGCACTCACATTGTAGTTTCTGTAGTGTTCCTATAGGTATCTTTTGGCTCAAAAGCATGGGTGCTGTTGGCTGGGCTGAAGTCAAGCAGCCAAGGTCGTAGGAAAGGCAATATTGGCACTCAGGGATGTGGATGTGACACTTGGGGGATGTGGTTTAGTGGTGAACAGCGTGTGCTGAGTTAGAGTTGGGCTTGGCAGTGCTGTGTTGGTGATTGGACTCAGTGATCTTAGGGGTCTTTACCAACTTGAATGATTTTATGGTTCTGTGATTTTTGTTTCAGTTGGCAAAGTGCAGCTTTTTGCTGGCTTTTGGACATCGCACTTACAGTGACAAAGGATTAGCAACGTTCTTCAAGTTTCTCTTTGATTTGCTTTTAGGATTGTTCAACAAATAATGCATCTTTTGATAGGGATGTTAAATAGCCCAAACAATCCCCGAAATACAAACAACTGTTAATCGCTTTCATTTCCTACAGTTATATTCCCTTCCCCAAGTTGTGGCTGTTGTACCTTGGAAGTGCAGCCTCCAGGCTTGATTATCATATCAATTAGGCTGGTGTAATCCTCCTGCATTGGTAGCACTGCTTCCAAGTCAGAGGAGTTGAAATGAACTCCAGAATGGAGGCTGCTGAAAGATTGCTTTCCTTATTACCCTGCATCTCATGCTGTTTTGAGGAAATACGTTTTGCCAACCTGTTGCATGCGAGCTGGCAGGCATCCAGTATAAACATACTGTTATAAGTCAACATAGCAATTAAATCAAATTGCAATGTTTTCTCTGAGCAGCTAGAGAAGTGAGATATGCATCCAGTAGCTGCTATGCTAGAAGCCTTCCAGGATTAGCACTTTGGCACTCTGGAATGTGCTGCGTGAAACCCAACTGAGCAGTCGCTGGTCAAAGTACAACCCAAGCACTCAGGGTTGTGCCTTGGCTTTAGCAGTGTTGCTGTGCCAGTCACTGGTTCTGTGCAGGGTGGGTTTCTGGAGACCTAAGGTTGAATAAACTAGCTGGAAAGGTTGAAACTGGTAATCCCAGCATTCAGTTTATGCAGGACTATTTTAAAATTGCAAGGAATGCTGTCTCATTATATCACGAAGAAGAAATTCTTTCTTTGCTGCTGGAAGGAATAATCAGTAATCAGATATTCTGTGGACCTCATCTATGAGATTTGGGGCTTTTTAAGGGCATTCAAATCCTTGACAACCAAATCCCTGCTGAAATGTTTACCTGAATGAGGCTGATAGGCAGATTTGATTGTACTTATATCAGGAATAAATCTGGACTTAACTGGATGAATTATATCCTTTGATATTTAAAGTGCATGAGATCTGAATGTGGTCCTAAATAAGGACAGTGGAGGTTGCTGTGTAGTATTTTAGTTCTTTAACTTGTGGTACATTATGCATGAACTGTTTTTCTCTTTTATAACTAATCCTGTTCATCAGATCAGACTTTTTCAGTATTTCAATGCAAATTGTGCTTCAGGACCCAGCAGGGCCTCTGGTCCAAATCTCATTTATGCAGATGGGAAAATTTGTGGTGACTTCAAGGGGAGCTGGATCAGGATTGAGGCTGACTGCTGGCCCTGGACAGCAGTGCAATCCAGTCTCTGTCTGTCACTGTGCACTGCATCTCCCCTTGCCACAGCTCAGCAGCTGCTGGCTGGAATATTGATCAATCCCATCCAGCTCAGGAGCAGTTTGTTCTCAAATTCTGCAAACATGTTTATGGAATGACCCCAGAATCAAAGTCTGCAAGTCCAGGTAGCTCAAAGGTTGTCCGTTCGGATTGGGATCTGCAGGGATCTGTGGCAGCAGGTTCCACCGTGCCAGCAGTCAGGCAGGGGAAAACAAACCTCCTTCCCTCTCTCTGTTGTGCTGTCCCAAGCTGAGCTGCCCTGGATTATCCCCTCCTGGAGCCAGGCAGGATCTGCTCTGAGCCAGGATGGGACAATGGGAGTCCCAGTGGTGGGAGGGACCAGATCTTCCTCCAACAAGCCAGAGCTGTTTTGCTGGGTATCACCGTGTCCATGGGGTTCAGCTCCATCCCACTTCCCAGCACTGGGAAGCTGCCATCCACCACTGCTGCTGAACTCTCCCCAAAATCCCTCTCCCCTGACTTCCCCATGGCATCTTCAGCTCCTGATGGAGAAGACTTTGCTGTGCAGCTCGCAGAAATGCCAGCCCCCAGGTCTGTCGCTGGGGCTTTCTGCACTGCCTTCCAGCCTTGCATTGCAATCCAGCTCATTTGTTGGGCTGTTTTGGGCAGATGATTTCACAATGCTCGGTATCTATTTTTGTCCTTGCCTTGCACAGACACAAATGGCCACAGGTGCTGCCTGTGCCTGCCCCTTATCCCCATTCCAAGGGAGACCTGAGTCGGCAGGCACATTTTACAGTACAGAATTGTCTCTGCTTGATTAGCTGCCTTCTAGGTGCTTGTAGAACCTTGCTAATTAGTCTTTGGGAACAAAGACATGCTGGTGTTTATTTTTGCTTTAAAAGCCAGTTATTGCAGCAGCTAACTTTTTTTTTTTTTTACATTACCACAGTGTATTAGGAAAGAACCATCTTCAGTGTCTGATTTTAATCAAGCCACTTCTTCACTCTAATTTTCTGCATACCAAGAAGCACAGTCCTGTGGCTTTGTCTTTTAATCAGAGAGGCACTTTAGCTCCTCAGTTCCTTATTTCACTCATTTTGCCGTGTATCAACGGTGCAGAAAAGCAGCAAACCTTACTGAGGGAAGAGCTGACATGAAATGCAGAGTCTGTAATTTACTGCTGAGTAACAGGGCTTGGCACACAGGGGACTGGTGGAGCACTGAGGTAAGATGTCCTAGTAAATCTAAGCAAAAAAAATGTGTCCAGAATGTTTTCAGTGGGATATGCAGATGCCGCTGCCCCGAAACATTCCATGGGAATTTGTCTCCATTTGTCTACAATTTATAAGCCTTAAACTAGGCTCAAGAGACTGAAATTCAGGGAGGGGAAAATGATTTGTGCAAGACTTGTGGCGTAAACCACAGGCTGGAGCTGTTTTCTCTTTAGAGCAGCACATGCAGCTTTGTCCTCAAGATGAGTTGCACTGTACTCCTCTCTCCCCTTGGGAGGAGTTATTTTGGGATGTTTTATGGAGCTAAATTACTCTTTCTGTGCCCTGGTCTTTATCTCACACAGAGATAGCTCAGGGGATCCCCACCACTGCGGAGGAGGCAGAGGGATTTGGCCACTTGCGCCAGGATTTGTTTGAAGTTTGTTTGCTCATTTAAGCCCTCAGCATTTCTACAGGTTTTTGAGTTAGGGCTGCTGGCCATCCAGAGGGGCAGGAGATAAGCAGCAGTGAAATGGGTCTGATGAAACAGCAAGTCTGGGACTGAGGACTTGTGTCCAGCTTTTACAGAGGTCACCAGTTCTGGCAACACAGTCCCGTGGTCAGTGACAATGCAGAAATGGTGTGGCATTTGGGACAGACCCACAGCCAAAGTAACAGTGTCTTGCAGGTCGAGACAGGACGGTTTTGGCAAAGCTTGGGAGAGAGGGCACAGCTCATGTCCAAATTACGCCCTTGGCATGGTGCTGTGAGTGACTCACTGCTGTAAACAGAAAAAGTGTGTTTGAAATAGCCATAATAGCTGTTAATAACACAGATTTAGGGCACGCTGAACATTCCTGATTTTTTTCGTTTTCAGTGTCTAGTTCAATAGTCTTAGTACTTCTCTTCTTAATTTATAATTTTCCACCCTGCTGTAGTGTTCTGCATATGGGTAAATAAAAGTGAGAAAGCCTGAAAGACTCATTTGCATGTGAAGAAGTAGCAGAAGCCCAGAGTAAGTAGCATCTGCAAATGTGTGGGAGCTGGAGAGTAGGGGGGGACAGCAAAACTGTTGTAAATAGAAGCAGTTTAAAGGCTGGATTATGTGCTATGGATAATAAAACACCCCAAGCCAGCACATAAGCCAGATACTGTTCTCAGCAGCAGCATCCAACTGATCCTGTTAGCACTTCAAGGCCCTTTTGTAAACCTTGCTAGTTGGTAGTCCAAATTCTTCGTGCCAGGGTGTTCACCTGGCCAGAGGACACATAATGCCATGGCTGGCCATGGGGACCTGTAGTAGCAGAAATATGGCACACAGACCTCAGCTACACACAGGTATATGGATTTTAAACTGCTTTGATTAGCTGGCAGCAAGCAGCAAAAGAAATGGAGATGTGAAATAAATCTGTAGGCTTAATGGGAAATCTAGCAATGATTGGTATAATTTTCTTTAGTTCCCAGCATGTCTGACTTGTTTTTAGTTTGAGTCTATCTCATGATACACAAGAAGAGAATTTTGACCCAGCATATTTGTGTTTCCCTGTATTCTGTGCCTGTTTGAATCACCATGCCAGGACAACCCAGCCAAAATTTTCAAACAAACCTCTTTTGCATCTGATTCTTTAGGGGGTTTATTAAGCAGAAAATCTGATTCCCAGAACATAAAACCCAGAGATTTTTCAGCCTTTCATGTTGCAAACCCAGGTTTTGTGTCAGGGCCCTGAGTGAGCCCCAGCCAAGAGGAGGGAGAGCAGTGCTGTGGTTCCAGCGCCAGCTCTGCCTTCTGGGGCTGACGATGGCAGACAACTCACAGCAGAATCCTGGTTTTCTCCATCAGGTTGAGCTGTGGAGCCAGGGATTGTTGGTGGCAGAAGGATGGGGTGCAGCAGGGAGGGTTTGTGCCAGCCCTGGGCAAGGTGGGGACAGCAGCTGTCCCTTCAGCATGACCCAGTGCCACCAGAGCCTCTGTGCCTCCCCTCATTCAATGCACAGCCAGCCTGACATCTCAGGTGACATCTCTGACACCAGCAAAACAGGGTGCCCAGGGAGGGCAGAGTCTGCTTTTCCCATCGCCCAGAGCCAGCTCCAAGTTGAAACCACCTTTTTTTTGCAGGTACAAGAGCTGGGTAACTGGGATTTTAGCCCAAAACATGCCCTTTTCTGCTCTGCCTGACCTATTTGTCACCGCCCCTGGGGAGCCGCGGGGGTTTCTGCTCCGCTTGCGCTTCGCTTCCCAGAGTCAGGCTTTAGTGCCTGATGGTATCACGGTGCCTTGAAGGTATCTTGGCATGCACTGGGTGTGTTGGTACAGAAGCTGGTTTTTGTGTGCTTCAGCAGCACTCAGGGCACCGCTCTTTGCCCGGAGCGTGGCAGAGCTGTCCCGCCGCAGCGCGGAGGGGCAGCGCCGGTGCGGGGCGAGCCCGTGAGCGCAGACAGGCCCTGCTCTGTTTGCACTCAGCGAGAGGAGATGGATTCTGCAGCGTATCCAGGCCACCTATTCAAGCCCAGGTTCTTCTGGCAGCCGTGAAATTGTCTGACAAGTTGTGAGCGGGCAGCGCGCCACGCGAGCAGATGGGCTGCGTGTCCCGGCAGCCAAGAGCCTGGGATGCTCAGCTGGCAGAGGGAGCGGGAGCAGAGCTCCTCGGTGCTCGTGTCCAAATGCCCGTCCCTCCCCAAGCACCCTGGGAGGAGCAGGCCTATGGGGTGTCTGGTTTGGGCACAGCAGAGGTGATACCCCCACATTCTGCCCCAGGCCCCGGCTACTCCATCACAAGGTGTTTTCTGAGATGCTTCCAGCCCGAGCTCCCCAGTGGGGACAGCTGGCACCTGCCACTGTCCTCGTCCTCCAGAGACTCACCTTGAAGGCAGCAGCCCAGCAATTATTTTTTTAACTACCTCTGCTAGGTGGTTTCCTGTGAGAGGCTGGCTCTCGCCAGAAGTGAGTCCTGAGATAAAGGGATTAAAACATCCTCTTCGAGGCTTCACAGAAATTGTCACAAGGGCTTTCTCCAGGGAAGGCCTTCATGCTTATCACCCTGAGGGGCACCTTTCCTCACACAGGCACGCACTGGGTGATGATTGACACATCATTAATTAACTGTTATTAATTAACCCCATAATCTGAAGGGATGGGGAAGGAATTCCTAGCAGGGCTGGATCCTGTCATTTCTTTGAACACACGAGTCTCCTGTTCTGCTGCATTCCCACGCCCATCTGGCTTTGGGACTGAAGAAGCTCATAAAGAAGGCAGGACTAATGAATAACCTTTCACAGGCCCCCCCTCAACTGCCTTCATTTCCTGAAAGCCTCGGTTCAAGCATCATTTGCAGGAGAGCAACTATTTGTATCTATTACTTGGAGTTTAGAGGAAGAGAAAAATAAAAAAAAAATTAAAAAAAATAGGTTGCCTTTCAGCCTCCCCTTGTTCCCTGCTGTGTAGGGTGTGATGCTGTGGAGGATACAGGATCTGTCTGTGGTATGACACAGGTTCTACCTGCAGGTGGTCCCATCCCTCCTGTTGGACTGGTTGTGCTACATAAGCCCAAAATTAGGACAGGAAACCAGTCCTGCCCCTCCTTGTTAACTCCATCGTCATTCCCTCCCTCCCCACGGCTCTCCAAGCCCAGACTGTGCTGAAGGGCTGAGCTGCACCCAGAACAGCAGCAAAAGGGACAATTCTTCTCCTGCTGACTTCACCTGGTGTCCTTGAAGACTTTATTTTGCTCTCATCACCTTCAGCCAGCCCATGTCTTCAGCCGGTTCTGCCCAGTGACCGCTGACAATCTCCCGTGTCAGGCAGCAGCACGATCAGAGCTTTATTTGACTCATTTTCTCTGCATTTGCCTTTCAAGGAGCAACAATGCAGCAATTCTGTACTCTAAATGTGGCCTAAGGACAGAAATAGCCCTGTTTACCCACAAACACCAGATTCTTGGGGTGATGCCAGTCTCAGCAAGACATCAGTGGTGCTGATAAGCCAATAGTCATAATCACTGATCAGTGCTTTGCTGATGTTTTGGCAAGGTTCTGTGTCCAATGTTGTTGACCCTACACTTTTCCTATTATGTGCTGCATCCTTTGGCAGGAGAAAGACCTTCTAAGTGATGAGAATGGTACCTATACTGCAGGAGGTGCCCAAAGCCCCATTCTGTTTGGCATAGCTTGCTCCTTTTATTCAGGGTTGTAAATCAGTGCTCATCCCTGCGATGCCATTCCAGGCCCAGCAGTATTAATCCTGCCATTTTGTGTCTCTGCAATTGGGAACGGCCTCCTGTTGCTGACATCTGAATTACATTTTTAACAACAATTTCCTTTGTTATATAAAATGATGCCAAAACAAACACTGGTGTTGGAGGCTCACTATCTGGTTTAAATAACACAGACCTTTAAATGGATGAGGACTATGAATCATTTTTATGTAGGTTCTGGGTTTGTGTGTTGTTTACTTGCTTGTTTGTGAAGGATTTTTTTCTTTTTTTGTTCCTTTTCTTTTTTTTTCTTTAATTTTCCCTGGCAATATAAGCCTGTCACTCTTGCAGTAGGACAGTTTGGAAAAGCTCCCTGGTCCCTTTTAGCTAATTGTACTCTTATTATATTATTGGATTCTCTCATCTTTCCCTTCCCCTAAAAAGTGTATTGAGTTCCCTGATATTGCACAAATTCTTTAGTGCAATACCTTCTAGATTTTAAAAGCTACATGTCTTGAAACTATTTTGGTATTACCAAAGCCATCTAATATCTGTGAACTTAAAGAATGTATTTTTCTGGCACTCAGCAGTGACTCCAAAGCCCCACAGAATTACACTCAACAGCCCTGAATTTCAAAGCCTGACATCACTGCAAGCAAGGAATACAAATCCATCAACAGGACCAGGATTTTAATTGCTTTTGAATGATTCTATAGAAATCTAAAATTGCTTTGTGGGATAAAAAAAAAAAAATCATCCCCACTTTTGTCTGTGAAGAGATTTTAATTCTGGCGAATAAAACAAGTGGTTGCTGTAATAATACAAGATTTTTTCCCTCTGACTGTGTAACTGTTCCTACAGCCCCTGCCTGCTGGGATTTTATCCTTGAGCAGTGAGACATCAGAGTTCATCAGATATTATATGTGGCAATTGCCAGGCCAGGAGAGGCTGTTTGGTGGCTGGAAGATTTGTGCTTCTATTGCATTCACTGTTAAAAAATGAGACCACCTGCATTCTTCTGCAATGTGACCTTCTCTGGCTGGTCATATGCTGTGTTTGCTTTGTGATCTGATCTGATTTTAAGGGTAATCAAAAGGCCAACAGTGCTTTAAAACCCAATAATACCTTGACTCTTCTTTTACAGTTTTCCTTCCTTTTTTTTTTTTTTTTCCACCCTCTTTTTTTTATGAAAGGAATGAAAACCCTTGCAGACATTTCTACATCTGGCTTAGCTTCTAGTTAAATGCATCCTCAGGGAGTGCTGGAAAATATTACTTCTCCTGTTTAGAAGAGAAGTAAATGAGTCATATTTTCCAAAATAGTTTTCAAGGAAAGGGGTATCAGGAGATGTTTGTATTTTCCTGTTTAATAGATTTAGTGAATGCTTAAAATCTGGTCTGCATCACGAGAGGAACAATACCAGAGTGTGAGCGGTTCCATTGCCTTGGCAAATGACAAATGCCTGCCCAGCTGGCAGGGGTCACGGCAGAATCCTGGGCTGAGGCCCTCAGGGATGGGACAGGCTGAGGGTCCCTTCCCTGTCCCACCCCTTTTTTGTGTGTGGGGTCAGATGCTGCATCCCTCCTGGCCTGCAGAGGAAATAAAATCTGGTCTCCTGTCTTATCTCAGCATTTCTGTGTGGGAATGAGCGGCAGGAATCCCCTTTCCCCATCCCCTGAAGTGTTTATGATGCCCAAAGATATTCAGGCCCCCGAAACTGGAGACCACAGTGGAGACATATCCCCCATCTCCCCCCAAACCCACATCCCCAGTGCAGCTGAACCTTCTCAAAGGTGCTCAGGGACAGTGACAGACATCGCTCGAGTGGGGCCATAACAGCATCGAATGCTGGTCAGCAATAACATTGCCTTAACCAGGTACTGAAAGTGTTTCTGAGCCTGTTTTAGGGAAAACAAAACAAGACAAGACAGTCTGGTATTTTATATTTTCCTTAATGTTAAACTTACAAAGAGGTGTTTGGTTGCAGCGTCTGACATTCCACACTGATATTTTCCTGACATTTGAAGCATGTTGATGCTAACATGTATTTAAATACAGAAAACCTTCCTATGGAGGGCTTTTAAATATTTTTAATTATTTTCAGAAGTAGAACTAGCCATTATTGTATTTTTGAAAGACACTTATTTTGCTCTTTCTTGCATAACTACATATTTATAAAAGACCTTTTAAAGCAATTATTTTTTAAATTGTTTTTCCTTTAAATTGACCATAAGAAAGCAGACAAATTCTCTTCAGGATTAATCTTCCACCTAGCTGAAGAAATTAGCTCTTGCTTTCTCCCTCCCACCTTGAAGCCATGCTAGGATGGTTACCTGGATACCCTGCCTGTAAAGGATGTATGTGCTGAGGCAATTTAAATAGCCTGATTTGTCATCTAACTGCAGACATCATTAGCAAAGCATTATTTGGCTGGAACATTGTAGGCTGAACATGGATAACTCCTCTGTGTTGAGGAGAGATTTAATTTAACCACCTTGTGACCAAATATTGTCTGTCTTTAATGTGAAGCTGTACCTGGGTATACAAGCAGTGTCTGGGTGGGAAATTATTTTCCTGAGGTGTAGAACTGTTGGAAATTTATTCTGCACCGGGAGGAAAACAGGTGCTTTCAAATGTGTTGGCTCAGAATCTGCTTGGTTTATTTTGGAGCAAGGAAATAATTTTTGTGTCAAGGAGAAGGGTAAGGGAAGAAAATATAAGTCTGGCTTTTGCTTTTTTTCCATCTAACTTTCCTCCTTGTCACAGTCCCATTTCAATTTATCCCTCTGCTTATCATCTGTGGTTTTAAAATGGCAATTCCATCAGGAGGGAAGGATCCTTATAAGCAGGTTTTTAAAAACAGGCTGGTGAAGTTACAGTGATGTTTTCAAATACATGACAGAGTATTGCAGAAAAGAGTAAAGCAGAAAATAGTGGCCTCTTCTGATAAGTCCTGCATGCCAAAAGGCAGAAATAGGCATTTCCTTGGAATTTGACTGTGGAGCGTGGTCAGGGAGTTATTCTGTGCATAACAATAAGGAACATGTGAAAAAAAAATCTGAGTTTTAGGGAAGAGTGTTCTGTTAGTTCTCAGATCACTGTTTAGTTTAGGATTGAACATAACTGTTTTAAGGCTTTAACCAAAATCAGATTATTTATTATCGATTCCAATGTGATTTGGACAACTCAGCTGGAGTCTGGTGATGTGTCAGGTTCCACAGACCTCCCATCGAAGGTAATTCTGCAGCTACAGCTCAATTCCAGGAGCACCACCATTGCATAGCTGCCAATTATATATTCCTGAACATTCTTCTTGGCAAATCAACTCCCAAATCATGTTCAGAAATCGTAGTCTTAAATGAAGCACGGCTGCGAAATATTCTGCTGATCTATGGTGCAAGTCCTTTTCCTTTAGTCATAATTGATGTTACAAAATATTTTATGGCTCCTGTCATTAGTATTCCCAATTGGCTCAATCTACAATTTATTTCATGCTGTAAAAATGCTGAGAATTTTCTACTGATTAGCAGCAACTGTAGGGCATGTTTCTACATTTATCAACATGGGGTATTTTTGGGTGGGTAAGGAGTCTTTTGTCTTTGAATTAAAATGTGTCTAGACATTCTATTTTTGTTACAAATCCAGCAAGATGAAGATGCTTTTGAGGTAGTAATTAAATTCTCCCAGTGACATACAGTCTGCTGTGCACAAGGCTTCAGGATAATGAATATATTTATTTCCAGGAAATCCGCAGTATTTTCCTTGCCATTTGTAGGAGTCGGCGTATAAATAATGCAGGCCATGCTGTGCTGATTTTCAGTTCATCCCAGGAAATTATGCCATTAAAAATGCCACAGTTCTTTCAGGCACACACAGACACAGCAGGTAAAGAGAATATTCATGTGATGAACAGTGACAGGAGCAGCATTAGCTAATGCATAACCTTGCAAAGCACCCCTTGGACGATGAAATTGTTTACAGTAATTATAGTGTGGAATGAGACTGTTGTTTAACTTAACATCATGGCAGCCAAACTGTGATCCGCCAAAGTGGCTCTGAATTTGTAACCCAGGGTTAGGACTTGGAAGTGCAAAATAAAGTGAAGGGAAATGAAGAGCTCTGGAGCCTCCCCTGCCGCTCCAAACACACGCAGTTGATAAGCATGATGAAAATTAATCTTATTTAAAGAAGTTTCGGAAATGTGAGGAGCCCATAAATTCCTCAAAGAATTGCTTTTGTCTGTGAGCACATGTTGCTTTTCGAAATCTGCGATTCGGGTGTTAAAATCTCCCCTCTCCAGAACCAGCAGAGGCTTTTGCAGTGCTCAGACAGCAAAGACCACACGGTGAATAAAAGCACCATCGTGTCTCTTTGCTCAGGAAGGTGAGAGTGGTCTGTGTGTTTAAGAAGGAGAATTCACCATCTACCATTCGTAGGCATTACTTATGCACAAGCAGAGCTTCAGCGCGTGTTGCAAATGGAAATCAAGTACATGATGTGCCTGGAAGGAGTTTATCCGACTATTTCTGGGCTGATCACATTTGGAGCTGGAACTGACTTGGTTATTTTTAGTTGAACAGTGTTACAGTAGTAGTTGCGTTTATAAAGGAGCGAGAAAATTCTCCTGCAATTCGCAGACCTTTCTGCTGGGTCCCGTTTCAAACCTCAGTGTCCCCACACTCCGTGTCCCAGGGGAGAAGCTTGAATGCCACATGCCAGAGGCTGCCTGTGTGATGGCAGGTCAGGGAGTCACAGCTCAGACACCGACTTTAAAGCAGCTTTGTGGGTCTTGGTGCCTTGCCCTCTGCCCCCCCAGCTCTGTGCAGCACACTGGGGTGGGCTTTGCCAGCTCGAAGCCACACCCTGGTCTGGAAGTGGACCCTGGCTGCTCTCTGGCAACCCAGGCTGGGTTGTCTCATCCCCACCTGAGTGGAGTGCCTGTGTTTGCCCGGTGGTGTTGGAAGAGATCCGTTTCCAGAGCTGGAGTTGGTGCAACGGGCACGAAGGGACTTTGTGCAGGAGGGAATTCAGCTGGGCACGAGCCTCGTGTGTGAAAAGTTTGGGCTGGATCTCTCAGAATAGTTGAAAAAGAAAAAAATCTCGCTGTCTTTTGGGGGGGGGAGGGGGAAACAGGGCTTTTTTCTTTATGTTCATGATAAAAATCATCAATTTCAGGCCATTGGTCTTTGATATGGCTTCAGAAAGAAGTTCTAGTAATTTTAAAGATGCAGATGTAAAACATAGGTACAGTACATCATTAGCACGAGTGATTATTCCTTCTTTCTTATTGAAAAAAGGAATGGAAAACCATTAAAAATGATGAAATAATAAGGCAGAAGCATATAATTTAATATGGTCATCTATTTAAAATGCACATTGTGCATAAATAATCAGACATATCAGCAGGGAATCCACAGCCATCTAACGAGTAAGTTGCTTTGCAATTGCCATCTGACCTGTAGATAAGTGGAAACAATGTCTTCATTAAACCTACAGAACTGAATATTAATCATTAGCAAAACCAGCACTGCAAGATGCAGGGGAAGTCTTGCTATGTCCCTGGGAGCTGTGTGCCTGTACCTAATGGCAGGATTTAACTATTAAGGTTGTATCAAAATAGATCTGCTGTTTGACCACAGGGCTTACTGGTCTGCTACAAAGGCAGTCGGATTTCGGATGTCATTTAAAGACTTATTGTATATTGTGGGAAGAAAAGGTGTATCTGAAATATGTCCTGAAAGACTTGGCTTCTCTTGACTTGTCCTCTTTATTTTCTCCTTTGGGGGAAAGGTTAAGAACAACTCAGTGTTTAATTTTTATAGGATTTTATGGAAGTATCGGGGTTTTTTTGTTGTTTTCGACGTCCCCACTGCTCTGCCCTCTGCTCCCTGCCAGAGCTGGGTGGTGGGAGTGGGAGGTGGTGATTCCCTGACGTTCCTGGGGCACCCCATCTGATTTGGAGAACGTGGCTGACGTGGTGTCGTGGCACCAGCGTACGCGACGCTGGAAATCAAAGGGTGAGGCTGATGTTTTTAAAGAGGTGACTGAAGAGATCTGTGTATGTGTAGAAAACGGAATGTCAAATTTAATCCTCTTTGCACCTTTGGGTCATTTCCCTGGGGGCCAGCAATGAACCCACTTTGTTTTGTTTCCTTTGGTTTCCTCTTCTACCTGTTTGAACCAATAAGCCGATTCAGTCAGAAGGTGCTCTGGCTGTCTGCAGCTAATCCTGTAATGCTTTCCTGACATTCATATCGCTGTTGAGCAGTTCTGTCAATACAATCACTGCCTGCGAGCTGCATGGGAAACAGCACGCAGGAAAAAAGGGAAAAAACAGGTTTAATTCTTGCCAAATTTGTGATTGAATGAAGATCTTCGCTCAACTTTATTGGAGTTTACTCAGGCATTCGGTAATAGCAGCCTACGGGAGATTGCTTAAGGAGGGAGCTCGAGGGATCTGTAATAAAACACAAGAAGATGGCTTGTGTGTTCTTTGCTATCCAAGATCTCAGGTCCTGAAAGTGTCAGACACACAGTGTGCTTTGGACAGAGTTGAAATTCCAATATTAATTTAAGATTCTTCAACTCCTGCTCTTGCTTAATCCTGCATTGTCCGCCTTGATATTGGCAAGAGCCGTGGAGGATATCATGGATGTATTTAAACACTAAAACCAGAGGTTGTGTCTTCTGTCCCCCTCATGCAGGCGTGGACAAGCACTGGGTGTTTGCTGTCACAGCTGGCTTGTTTAGTTATTTGGTTTAGTCTGCACCTGCTCCACAATCCTCTGGAGTCAACGGGAAGCTTTTCCCATGAATTCTCTGGCCTTTAAATTTGAGCATGGGCAGGTCAGGTCCCAGTTCATGAACTGGCTCTGTCTCTCCTGATCCAGTTCACCTTGAACTCATAGGAAACCTTTTACTGAATAGAAGGAAAGTTGGATCAGACACAGAGGAAAACAGTGAGAGCTGAAGGAATGGGACGATGAAGTGCAATGGTGAAATCACAGGATCGCTTTGCTCTGCCATATACTTATCCTCACAGGAGGAAAACTGAAACACAAGTGTCCTTGGCTTTGGGAAAAACATAGTTCTGTCTTTGAAACCAAGCTCCTGTGGGCTGTGCACGCACACAGCTATCACACTGTACATACAGTCTTTTAGCTTCACATTTTTTAGACATTTAAACACAGTTAAAAATTCAAGGAGAGGTAACCAGACATGCACTGTTAGAGAAAAGCAGCTGCATGCCATAAATCAGCTCCATTAAAAAAAAAAAATCTGGCAACAATATCACTTCACTAAAGCTTTTGCTGCACATCTTCTGCGGAATTTTCCTCCCTTCTCTTGTCCTCTACTCTTGCCTCTCTTTTCATGTGTTGTTTTTAATAAGCACTGCTTTTATTATCAACCCTCGCACACCTTGTTGAAATCTCCCCTTATCTTACCAAACATCCTCAACATAGGTAGACTTTACAATTTAAATTAGCTGCAACTAATGCCTGCGAGTGGGGAAGGGGAGCACACCTGTGTCACACTGAGCACTGGCTCAGCACAGCCTCACCAGAGGAGATTGTTCCTTCCCTCTGTCTGCCTGCACACACACACAGATCCCGTTCTTTATCTCCACTCCAGCTCTGAGTGGGTGCATTTTTGCAACCCACCAAGCGTGAATATTCCTCTGCACCTCGAGCGTGGGAGTTCACCCAACGATTGCACTTGGTGGGAGATGTTTATATCAAACAGTGATTGCCCTGAGCAGCCAAGCCAGCACAGCCTTCCTTCCCCTGTGGTGCCACAGAGCATTCCCCCGGCATCCTTTTGCTCTTTATTTTTTCATGTGGGATATTTTTCAGCGATTTCAATAGGTCCTTTTTTTTTATTTATGAGGAGCAGGTTAGGCCACTACTGAGTCCTTTTGAACTCCTGCATCACTGTCATTTTAAGGGATTCTCCTCAAAACCTGCACCTCCATTTTTCTCCTAAAATGCTGTGTCTATAACTGGGATTAAAGGAGAAGAGAGGGATGATGCTCTGTGGCAAGCAGGGACTGTACCTGCAGCCCCCAGCAGCAGGGCCCATATGGAGGCTGGCAGGTTAAAATCATCCTTCTCAGTGGAGATGGAGAAGAGGGAAGAGATGCTAATATGGCTTGATTTTCCCCTGGGAATACCCCAGTGCCTCCCCGTGGGCTGCAGAGCGTTAACCCACCCTTCATCCAGATGGTTGCAAGTTTAAAGGACCCTGGTGTGTAATTCCCAGTGTAATTTGTCACTCATGTAGTGCCCTTAATATAAAGTGTGATTAGCAGTGGTGGGGGTTCCAGCCTGGAAGAGAAGTTTAGAGAGAAAGTAAAGGGGTTTTTTTATAGTTTTGTAAAACATCACGATTATTCTGTGAAATGGCTACCAAAAAGAGCTTCCAAGCCAGGACACTCTTCCTCATGCAATAAATGAACAGCCAAGGCTGAGGAAGATACAAACTCAAATTTAGCCAGGGAGTGAAGCTTTTGGGTTAATACTAAGATGATCCCATGGGTGTGTTCCACTGGAGAAGTTAAGGCATCCTCTGACCCAGGCCGAGGAACAACTGTTCCCAAGTTCTTGAGAGGTTTAGGAGCACCCAGGAGTATTTGCACTTGTAAGTCACCTTGGCAGCCTCCAGGCATTAACTACCTGAGAAACATTCACAGGGGTGATGTCAGCACATTCCCAAACATGTAACCCTCTGCAGATGGAAATAATCTGGGTGGGAGACGTGTCAGTGAGGGAGAATCAGCCCCAGAGGTGTACAGATCATCCGCAGGGCTCTGCAGCGGGATGGGGCCAGTGCCGGAGCACAGCTGGGGAATGGTGAGCAGCAAAGGGCTGCTCCACGTTCCTTGTTCAAATTCTGGATGGAAAGAAAACCCATGAAAACGTGGGGAGGAGGGGGTTACCTGTGAACTGCAGAACCAGCTTAGGGCAAAGAACGAGTTGGGCACTCTTCACAGGGATTGTGTTGGCTGACAGGAGCAGTAAGGAGACAGGAGTTAAAGGAAAATAAGTAAGGAGACAGAGAGGTTGCATGGTTTGCTGTATTAGAGCGGTGAAATAACCACACCATATCAAAGCAATTCCCATCTCTTCTGTAACCTGGTCTGGGCAGACAATTACACCTCCCCTCCAGCCCAGAGAGGGACATCTCCCTTTGCCACGAGTTAAGGAATGTTAACAGCAGCAGGAAGGCGAGTTCGGGGGGTGTGTGCTTTATTGGGACATCACACCTCCAAGGAATTAGAAACACTCAGTCCTGGGGAGCGACTGTCTCGCAGTAACCACACGCCTGCTGTCCTCAGTGGCATAATTATGGAAGATTCTCAGAATTTGGGATCGAAACAAGCTTGAAACGCAAAACTTGCAGTTCTCTGGGCAAAAGTCCCCTCTGAAGGGCAGAAGGATGAGACACCAGCGCATCCTCTGGCCCCTCTGCAGGGCACTTCCAGGGAAAGTGATGTGTAGGGCTGGAGCTGAGCTGTCAGCTGGCACTCAGAAGATCAGGGTTTTGCACAAGATGCTCTGCTGTTCTGATCCCGTTTCTCATTTTGTACTGAAACCTTGAGATCCATAGCTGGTAAAGCAGCTCGCTGTACAAATGAGAATTTCATGCTCTTTTTTTAATGTATTGGTCCACACACTGTGTAGGCTCTGTCCTATTAATGATTTTGGTGGTAGTCATTTATCTACAAAATCTTGGGCACTTAGTGCAATTCACTGTCCACTAGCCCTTGAATGGTAAATTGGATATAAAAAGCCAAAAGTGTTTGAACTTCTGCATGGGCAGGTGGGAAGGGAGGAGGGAGCATGCCCTGAGTTAGCGTGGTTACTGCTTTGGGGTCCTTGGGAAAGTGCAGCTCCCCTATACAAATGCAGATATATAGGTCACCCATGACACAAAACAGTGACATCTCAAAGGATTTTTCACTTTTATAGCTGGAGCCTGAGCATCCTTTTATTTATTCTTCCAAGCCATAGGTTTTATTCCTATTATACAATCTTAAGAACTGTAAGAACTGCAAACACTTCATGAATGAGAGAGGTTGGGGCAGGGAGGTGTCAACTACAAATTGGAAGAGGGAGCCTGGACCAAATGTGCTGAATACAGAGTGCAAACACTGAGGTGCTTCTAGTGGTGTCAATATAAAGTTCAGACAACTTTTCCACTCGAGCTGGAGAGGAGAATGTTGAGTCTGTACTTTCTGCTCCTACAAGTTGCTCATACGTACTGCTCGTGGCCCCTCAGCCCGTTCCTCTGTCTGGCACAGCTCAAAAGGCATTTCAGGAGCACAAGAGCTCATAAAAGCTGTCTGAGCCTTTCTAGATCTACTTTTTCTTGCCTGTGTGGGGCAGGAGGCACACTGAAAGCCAGGATTTCAGTCTTATTTCACTTAAAAGGAGTCTTGATCACACCGAGGAACCGCAAACCTCGGTGTCAACCTGAAGGGTGACATCTGGGGCCTACCAAAGCCCATGGCCAAGCTGACTCGTGCTCCTGGCAGAATGGCACATTTTTCCCCAAAGAAGTTGTTGTCATGGGTGGAAGAAGAAGAAGAAGGAGGAGAAAAAACAACTCAGAGTCTGGCAGTGGACGGGGTGAGCGGCCAGAGCTGCTGCAGGGATCTGGTGCTGATCACTGGCTTGCTCTTGCAAAGTGCTGAGCACAAAACAGCTCCGAGGAAGTATTAAGTCTGTGCTTGACTGTCAAGGACACACATAGTTCACTGGCTATATGTGTGCCCAAAGTTAAGCATGTGCTTAATGAGGCTCGAGAGCTCCGCTTAGGGCAGAGATGAATCCTTAATAGCTCCATGTTTTGCAGCTTTTGCTGAAAAACGGGGCTAATATTTTCCTGTTTCCTGGGAGATTTTGAGGACAAACTTACTATAGCATTCATGGTTTTCATAATGATAACAAGGGAGCTCATGAATAAAAAGGAAGAAGTTATGTATCAATACATCAGACTCAGAGTAATTACTTTTTCCAGCCTATTTTGAACCAAAACCTATTGTGAACCCTGGAATTTCAATGGCACATACGTCACGTACAGTGAGAAGAAAAAAATCCAAAGAGCTGAGAGAAATTTGAGCTCTGCTATGCTTCTAATATGTTTAATGTTATTATTCCGTTAAATCCCTACCCTTAATGACCCCAGACATATTAAATAGCATTCTCAGGGCTGAAGAAATGCTTCAGACTTCTAATTTTACACATATTTTTTCCTCCTGTGGTCTCAGACCTCTAGAAGTGTTATATATTGAAAAACCTCCGTAGAAAATACTCTGCAGTCTTTTTCCTGAAGGGAGGCTGCAGGTAACTGGGCTCACACGGAGCTCTGTTTGCTCTTGACGGTTTTTCAAAAATAGTTTTGCAGCTGTATCATTTTTCATGTTTGCAATTTATGGCGAGCAGACAATGTACAGTGGAGCCTCAAAGGGATAAATCAAGGGGAAAGATGACAGATATCGTGGGCTTGGCGTGGCAAAAATGCTCACACCGCTTGCTTGAGAGCACAAAGGAATCTAGGCCATACAGGGACAGAAAATATTCATAGTGATATAATTTCTTATGAAGTTGTCTTTTAAAAGGCACAAAATATCACTGCAACACCTCATTAATGACGTCTCCTGCTTATTTAATTGCTGTGAGGCTTTTTTCTCCCTGCTGTGACAACAGCATTGACCACGTTAACACTGGCACTGGGAACTCTTTTGCTGTGCTGTCAAGTACCTTTTAATCTTTCAATTCCTGCATGTCAAGTCAGGTTTCTATCTCAAAGACGAACCAAACCTTATTTCTGGGTCAAGAGGTTTTTTATCTGCAAAATAAATTAGTGACAGGAGCTTCCCAGAGCTTGCCTTTCTTTTCATACCGTGACTCATTTGTTTTTCTGTACAAGCCCTGCTTGTTCTGGGTGGTAGAAAAACAGTCCTACCCAACAAGCACTGCCACTTAGCCACCATGGCATCAGTGTTCATCTGCTCCCCGTCTACGTTCCCTCTTCCCACCAGCATCCCAAGGAGGGAGACAAAGATGAATATGCAGCCAGAGTCCCACCTTTGCACCCCTGTAATTCCTGGATGTGTGTGCTGCCTCCTGTGCAATCGGTGCTCCAGTGCGGATTGTGACCCTCCCCCTGAGCTGCCTGGGCAGGGGACAGGCTTCTCTAAATCTGGGTTCAAAGACCTGAGCTTCCGATTTTGGAAATACACACTTCAGTCCCCACTGCTGGCCAAAAAGCAGCTGTGTGTGTCACTGCTCACAGCAGACAGAGCTCACTAGAGCAGTCATGAAAAGCATTTTTATTTCACTTACCCAGCCTTCAGTGGGACTGCTTGTCCATAATAACCGAGATCATCCCCCATGATGCTGGAAAAACTCGTCTTACCTCAAGTGTTTTGAACTTGCATGCTTTCTAACACCCTGCCTGCCTCTTACATTGGAAGATTCCTTAAAGGAAGGCACAAGATATCACTGCAGCACCTCATTGATGTTTGGGGGTGCAGGGGAAATACAGGCAAATGTTACAGAGTGATCCTGCTTGTCTGGTCACATCATGTCCAAAGCACAGCAGGCAGTGTTAGATGTTGCTGTATGTGCTGGATTAGTCATTAAGTGCATCTCTGTATATCCATCTGGAGCTGGGTAGCACTGGAGCTCATCTCTCTGGTTTTGTAGGGCTTACCTGCTTTGTAATAGCATTTAATTTGGCTTTCTTTACAGCCACCTTCAAATAACAATAATAATAACAATAATAACAAAAATAACAATAACAACAATAATAGTAATAATAATAATAACAACAACCAGCCTATGAATCTGAGATCTGCCCAGGCTGAGAGCTCAGCACCCAGCACACCCCGTGTCCTTAGCCACATTCCCAGGGGACAGGAAGGGGGCCACTGGCTGTCACACTGAAAAGCACGGGTGGGGAACACATCCTGACAAATGTGCTTACACTAATATTTTTTTTTTTCCATTTGCTTTTCCCGTGGTGACAGGCAGCTACTTACTGGGCAGAGCTGGAAGTAATATTCTGAATCGCTGAAGGAAATTTTCCCAGTTGATCAAACTCTTATGTGTTTTGTGCTGATCAAAGATTCTCTTCATGTCTTATGCATTTGAAAGCACAAAAGAATGAATGAAAAAAGAGCTATTCTTCTGAGCTGGTAGACAATGAAATGATGATTGGTGAGATTATGCCTTGACTTTACTGTCAGCACAATGTCAGTGAAGGCAACACTATAGAGAGGGTGCATTTTGAGATATTAATACCACTAAAAGAAACAGAAAAGCCCCCAAAAAGAGGAAAATGTCTGGGTTTATTATTATTTTTATAGTTTAGTGGAGAATAAAATGAATTTTTCATGTTCTTGAATCATATTATTTGCACCAATTATTCATCCTTTCATATCATATCTGCTTGTGTAGGCAGGAGTGGTAACTCAATGTTTTGCTCAGGTGAAAATCTTTTGTGTTTATATATTTATATAATGCTTTTATATTTATATATGTATGCATCTAGTGCATGAGGTGGCAGGAGCCTTGCACTGGTGCTGCTCCAAGCAAGGGATTGGTTTTGCACAACCTTCTCACAAATGCCCTGATCTGTGTAGAGGAATTGGAGGTTGCTTCTTTGTTTTCTAGCACCAGTGTTGGTTTTAAGGGCAAAGCCTAAAGTAGGATTTCAGGGCTCCAGGTTGGTTTTTAATAAACTAAAAAATAAATTAATTGTGCTTAGTAAAGAAGGAGCTTCTGAGCTGAGGATTCTGCAGTCTAAAGGCGTTAAGGTTTCATTCCCAGGTCTTGGCTTGGGGATGGTCTTTTCAGGAATGGGAGCCAATTGTTCTGGTGTGTTTGCCACATGTATCCTCCCCTCAGAAAGGCACACACATCACTGCAGCAGGTCTCTCTGGGATGGTTTTGCCTGGATCATGGAGCGAGGAGGAAGAGCAGGACTGGGAATTAGCAGAGGAGGAAGGCCAGCACATGGGGATGGGACGAGAGGGCTGTAGCCATGAGATCATGAAAGGACATTTTGAAGATCACATTAGAGCAACGTCTGTCAAGAATGGTTTAGTTCTAGCTGATCTCGCCCTGGGGACAGGGAATGGGCTAGGTGACCTCCTGAGCCTCTTTTTGCTTCTACTCCTCACTGGAAACAGAAAGAAAACCCACCTTAATATGCTGTTTGCCTGTGGATTTTCTCCCCCTCTTCCCCACACCGTCCTTCTGTGCCGGGTGACAAGATATTTATATATACAAATGCGCTTTTGAAAGCTGATTGCCATTCTCTGCATAAGAAGTTTATGATTTATATTGAGCTAACTGGTCCTTGAGCATGTGCTGTTGTCAGGCTCCCTCCGTCTGCCGAGGAGAGAAGCACTCGGGGGCTGGCACGCAGTAGCATGATCTGGGTATTTATCCTTTTGGCAGTTTGCTAATTATTCCTGTTGCTATCACATCCCCCCGCGAGTTTCTGTCCCTCTGCCACAGTAAATATTCTCTCAGTTTTTTCGAGCTGCAGAGCTGCTACTTCAACTGGAGGAGCCTGAGTATCCTGCAGGGGCCCATATTGTCGTTTGGTGGATGGCGGTGGAACGGGCCAAACATCCTTTCTGTGCCACTCCAATTGCATGTCTTTGCATTCCTGCGTCGGCCACGCATTTTCTGGCCCGTATTCTGCTCTTGTAAACAGCTCCTGTCGTCCCTGGGAGTGCTCTTTGTAGCACAATGCTTTGATAAAGCCAGAGCCATCAGCTGCCAAGGCTCCATAAGGAGTCAGAAATAGGCACCAGATCTCGCTGCTGCTGTAGAGGTAGCTGCATTAGCATTATCATTTCTCTTCCTAAGGACTTACTAAGCCATTAAAATGTATTATAAAATTAAATGGCATTTTTTTCCACCTGTTCTAACAGGTGCCAAGGGCACTGAAAGCCCTCCCAGATGATAGAACTCTGCATGCAAAATCTCAGTACCCTCCTAAGGACTGCAGCTGCCTCAGAGACACCTTTTTTTTTTTCCATGGGCTGCCTCCTTCAGTTAGAATAATAAGCTTTAGATGATCTCGGGGCACTCTAGATGCCCCTGCTGCACAATCCAATTTGACATAAGTGTTGCACGGAGGGGAGGGAGGGAGAAAATCTTGCAAGCAGACACTGGACTTTCAGTCTGAGTTTTCCACGAGTACAAAGAAGAAGCTCATCAATGAGGGCTTGGGAGATTTCATGCCTGTCTGTGTTGGGAGAAAGGCCCTCTGGAACTGATGGAGCATCTGTACTTCAGTGGCGTGCTGGATCAAGGGGCTGCCTACAAAGCCCCACTATGGAGCTTCCAAATGCAAAAAACCCCCAAGTCCATTCCAGGCCATAAAATAATTGAAACAACAGCAAGCTGCTGAGTGGCCACCTTTTAGTCTTGTATTAGCTATATTTTATCATTGAGGTAACACTGTGGATGAAGTGTTGAGCCTGCAGGTCGGCTCCAGGACAGGTATTTAAACACCTTAAGTGCTCCACAGGAAGAGAGGAAAGCTGCTTTCCAAAGGAGAAGAATAGCAACCTATAGCTGTGAGTAGACCCAGTTAATCTCCTGTTATCTGTTCCCGTAGCCAAATTATGCCCTTATCAGTGTTAGTGGTGTCCCTGCCAATGCAGTTAGAGAGCCTCACTGGGTTATAGCTCTCGGTGGGTTTGCTGCTGCCCAATTCCCCTGGCTGGAGAGGGGCAGAGGCTCTGTCTGCAGAACGGCCAGACCCAAGCAAGCCTGCTCCCTGCTGCAGCAAAGCTCGTTGTTGTGAGCCCTAATCATCCCTAATCCCAGCGGCTGATTCCTCTGATTACGTGTCAGAACACGAGGGTAACCTATTTAAAAGGAGCTGTTTTCCCATCGGCAGCACATCCTCTCATTAGTGCGGGCACGAGGGTCTGACACTAAAGGTGTCTCTGGAATGTCTCTGGACTGCAGCATAGGAAGGCAGCACGTGTCTGTCGGGATAACACTTAGCTCAGATTGGGCTCTTTGCCCTATTTTCTAGCTTTTTGGCTGCTGTACAGATAATAGCACCCCTCCAGAGCAGAGGAAGTCTGGCACGGAGCAGGATTCTTTCGAGTAATGCATGGCCCTGGTGGGTATTAATCCTGGTAGTTTAGCCAGGTGGATGCTAGTGATCCTGGAAACTAAACACAGATTTCCACGTTAAAGGTTTAGTTTCTATAACGGTGTTTTCTGAAATACCAGAGGGTCTGCAGAGCCTGCAGTCACCCCGTGGTGATTGGGTTCATGAGCAGTAAAAGAAGTTCCCAAGAAGTTATTAATGTTGAGGTTGGGGGATCACATAATAATTGGCCAAAAAAAAAAAAAAAGTTTACAGAAACATGTAAGAGAAGCTTGAGATTTTGCAGTTATTTCTGCATGCAAATCACTCTGCTGATTTATCCAAATACTACTGAACACCAAACCAGGTCCCAACCATAGCAAAAATGGAGCTGACTCACCAGATTTATTCATGACTGTTCATTTATCAGAGCAGCTTTATTTCTTCTGTTTGTAAGCATGACTCACTTTTATAGCCACCAGATCAGATCACAGTTGCATCTTGTCTTGTGTCAACACAAATGTGTCCCTGTCCTGTTTAAAATCATTCTTTGCTTCCCGTGTTTTTTCCGAGTTGTACCATGGTGGGAAAATCTTCACGGGCTTTGATTTCCCCTTAGTTCCTATTTCTTCCCTACACGTGTTACCGCGCTGGTTTGTCTTTTCCTCACGCTGTAATTGGGCTGGTGCCACTGTGTAATTTTTAACTGTGTGCAGTATCAACAGACCTCCATCTGTCTCTCCTCCAGAGCTTCCCAGCCTGCCGTTATAAATATCTGCCAAATCCTTCTCCAGAGAGAGGATCACCAGATTCCAACTGTTTGCAAAATAAGAGCCGCTGCCAGAAATCCTCTCCCACCGTCTGCAACCTGTGCAGAACCTGTCCCTGCTCGGTGTGGGATGGCCCTGCTGGCACTGAGGAGCTCTCGTGCTGCTGTAATTCACTGTCCCCCGGAAGCACAGGCTGCTGCAGAGGGCTCAGCATATTGCTCTGTTTGCTCAAATACCTCGTGATCTGTGTCATTTTATTAGACAGTAACCTTCAATGACCATCAGGTGATAAAACCAAACTAACTTGAAGGTTGGGGTGGTTTTTTTCTCTTTTAAAATGAAATTCTGATTTAAAACATGCTGTGGGGTGGATGGGTTCCAGTGTTGTTTTATAAGGTGCTTTACTTGACCTGGAAGGGTCTCTTCCTCTTTCCCAGTCACTTAGGGACTGAGGACCAGTTGCTGTGATATAAAGCCAGAGTAACTGATTGGACTTGCTGAGAGCAGTTTGACCTTCCACCTCTCTATACTTATACATCAGAATAGATCATTAGAAGAATTAAGAATTAACACCAAACAGGCTTGATTAGATTGTGCACAGTTAAAAAAAGGCACAATAAAATAAAATAAAAGTATATATCTAATAAAAATAAAATTTGGATAAAATAAAATTATGTGTGAATGCAGTTGGATAAAGTAAAAAATTGTAGATTATTATGTGGGTGCCTTTAACACGGTTAAAGGCATTCTCGTTTCAGTCCATTGATTCAGAGCTCTGTTAGGCTCATGTGGCTCTGTAAGTTCAGTTGTGTACCTTGGGCCATGATCCACACACGTGTTCGTGTTTGCTGGTGGTGTGGCAGCTTACTCTGGCTGGGGAATTCCCAAGGAACCTCTTTAGGTAGTGCTGCAGACATCAAATTAAAAATAAATGTCTGCTTGAATAAAAATCTGTCTAGTTAACATCAGGTCCAAGGACCAAGGTTTCTGTTCTACCCATGGAAGACTGGAATAAGTCAGCAGAAAGGATTTTTCAAGGTTATTTCAGGAGCAGGTTTCGTGTTTGGGATCTGCTATGTCTTAGTTCTGTAGAGCTCTGCAAAGGAACATAAGGAATGTAAAGCAGCTTGGGGGGTTGATAAGTCCTCCTTCCAGTCTACATTCAGAACACAGAATTTTCAAGAGACAGAGAAGTGGGTACCATGTGTTTGATGTGGGCATGGACTGCGTGGACAGTGTGTTGTTTGTAGAGGGAAGCAGCTGAAGCACCAAAGAAACTTGGGAATTTGTTTCGAGATGTGTTGTCCAGTTCAAAAAATGCTGGTATTTCCACTCTCTGGTTCGCACTGTGGATTTGCCGTCCATTTTTGAAGGTTTCAGGGCAATCAGTTCCACAATTCTCTAGGAGGGTGTGCTACCACTTAATAATACATTATGACAGCAGAAAAACATGTACAAACAAGGCTGAGCCTGCAGGACAGCTGTACTCACTCTCAAATGAATAAAATCCTCAGCCATCGCCGGGGGTGGCAGGGAATGCAGGGACGAGGGAAATCGCAGCGACCGGAGGGTCCCGGCAGGGATGTGCTGACTGTGGAGCACGGGGCTGTGCCTGCAGGATGGAGATCCAGCCCTTGGTTAAGTCTGATTCTCTGGAGCAGGGTTTTCTTGCCAAGGAACAGCGAGTTCTTTTAAAGTCTCCTGGAGATAAAAAGCAGATGGCATTGATTAGCTAATTAGTAATATTTTCTGCAGCGTGTCGGCTGTGCTGATGTGTGAAAAGTTTGCAAAATCTTGGGGTGAGGATTTGTTGAAGAAATCGACTCTTCTAAAATCTGGAGGGGGGGGAAAGTTATATTCAAATACAGTAATTTTATGTCCAGCAGAAATAGGTTAATCTTTTTTCTTTGAACACGTATTCAGGGCTCATTCCTTCATTTTTTTAGGGGAATATGCACAGTGAGATTGCAGCTCTTCTAACTCTGGTCTTGATTGTGTAGAGCATTGTGTGACATGCCAGAGGTTCTGCTCTCCCCTATTCCCCTTTGTGGGTGTGCTCCTTCCCTTTTTGTATTTCTTACTGAGACAAAGCAAAATACTATTTTTTATTTTAGGCCAGGCTCACTTTTAGCTTGTGTCCTTGGGAACCCTTTGTGGCC
Organism: Ptilonorhynchus violaceus; assembly: GCA_013397565.1. Classification (NCBI taxonomy): domain Eukaryota; kingdom Metazoa; phylum Chordata; class Aves; order Passeriformes; family Ptilonorhynchidae; genus Ptilonorhynchus; species Ptilonorhynchus violaceus. The sequence goes on along the minus strand of VZRJ01007526.1, from coordinate 268,419 downwards.
ATGAGAGTGATCAGTGCTGTTTTGGCTAGAGCATCACTGGGGTGTTTTAAGCCACTCTGACCTTGAGTTTTTTTGGACACAAGTCAAATACCTTGATGTTGTTCTCCATTTAGGACAAGATAGAGCACCTTGCCAAGATGTTAATATAAAAGGGAAGGTGTGAGAAAAGATATCAGGCTTTCAAACCCTGCTGGGTGCACAGCAAAGTCTTCATACAGCCAAAACCCACAAGACTTATCTGGTTCCTCCAGCACTGTGGAGAGCACCAGGAGGGCTTGTGGGCAGGCACCAGCCCTGGTCGTCGCAGTGGTGGGTGGACACATCTTCGGGTTCCCATCAAACCCATAATTAGGACTTATTGCAAATTCTGTGGGGGTTTGAGCTCTGCAGCAGCCCCACCCCACAGCCCCTCATGTGCCCAGGTCCCCGTGCAGAGGCTGTGCTTTAATTGCCAGCGTGCAGCACGAGTGACGCACGAGCTGTCAGCTGGGCCACCTGCGGCAGCGGGGAATGAGAAAGAGCTTTGTTTGCCTCTTCTGGGGAGCTGTCCTCCCTTGCAGATGCTCTGCAGGCAGCTTTGCTGTGCTTATCTCGCGCTGAAGACTTCAAAGCAGGGCATGATGCAGGTTGGGGTGGGACCCAGATGTGGCACTGGTCAGCTGCCCCAGTTGTGCTCCGTCCGAAAGGACTGGAAGTTGCCTCAAGTGAGACAGAGATTTGCTTTGTATTTTCTGTGTAGTGCACTATGGAAGCTTTAGCCTTCCTATTTCCATCCTTCCTATCAGAATGACATTTTTTATTGTTCTTCCTAAACTGAAGAAACAACAAATTCTGCATCCTCTCTCAAGCACAGTCTTGTTAATGTTCTTTGAAACATGACAAGTGTCGTGGCCGTCAAACTGCAGTGATCCCGTTCCTTCTGAAATGGGAAAAACATGTCACTTTTGGCTCTAAGTGATACAAAGGGAGAGGCATATTCCAGATAGGAGCTGCGTGGCTGCCAAAGATGAAAGAAAAATGTTATTACTTTTGGAAATTTCATAATTACAGTTAATGATAATTTAATGAAATGACATTGTCTTCACCGCTATCGCTAATGAAATGTTTGAGAGTGATAAAACAGATCTTGTTAAATAGAGCGAGAGTCTTGAGTGGAACAGCTTTGTGACAGCAGACTGCCTGCTTGCACAAGTCTTGAATTCCTACTTTTTGTCAGAGTAGTTTAAAAAAGAAGATAAAATGAAGGCTGCATGGCAAATAATGCACAAGTGAGGTTTTTAAAGGTCTTCCATTAGGCAAACAATACTGAACTCCTGAACAGCATGCTGATGACTGAGCACTGCTCCTTGGAAATGCTAACCCTTCATTTGAACACTTCCCTTGTTTTCCTTTGCAGGCAAACCAGGGAACAAGAAACTCCGCCTGACTTTTTTTACTTCTCAGACTATGAGAGGCATAATGCAGAAATAGCAGCATTTCATCTGGACAGGCAAGTAGAGAAGATTTGTGTTAAAAGTGGAAATATTGTCATGAGTTGCTGCACTTGGCCAGTCCTGTAACTGAATTGCTTCTAAAAAGGGGAAAGTGGAACAAAGGTGGGCAAATGGCATGAGTAAATGAAATGGCAGATGATGAAAGGGTAGGTTAATAATTAGGAAATGCGACTTGCTCTGGTAATGAGAAACCTGGCAATAAGTAATTCTCAAAAAGAGAGAGAAGTTATATTAAAGAGGAGCTGAGAAATTAATTTCCCCTGTGATCTTGAAGTGCATATGGAGAGGACCCATCTCACAGGGAATATGAGACGTGAGTGTGACGGGAGTCTGGCTCACCCCAATTAGCTCCAGGGCACGGAGATCCAAACGAGCCCTGGGGAATGGGGTGAGTATTCAGAGAGGAGTAATTGAGATGGGAAGAGAGGTCTGGTTTCACACAAAAAGCTGGGACTGTCCCACATCAGAAGTACATTTAGGCCACAAGTTAGTGGGAAGGAGAGGGCAGTGGTGGTCATCTCATGCTCCTGTTGTTGAAAATGTCCCCCCTCCAGAGCTGGTGCAGGGAATGGTGGATACCCCAAGACTGGCAGGGGACTGCAGCCCTCCCAGCCTGCCCAGATTAGGTGTGGGAATTACTAATTAGCGATTAACAGTATGGCTAGAAACAATGGCATTTCACTGACGCATCTTTCACCCTGTGAAGTGCCAAGAAACTTCTTTTCAAAAGCTTGAAGCTTTGGGGCCACAAATTATTTGGGGGTTTGTGTAGTATTGCTGCCTTTGGGGATGATGGCTGGGACATGGGAACCTGCCTGTGGATGGCACAGTTTAGATTTACTAGTAAAAGCCATCCTGATCAGATCCTTCAAGGATCTCTTCTCTTTTATTGTTGTTGACCTTGGTGTTGATCCCTTCTGCTTTATATTTTATATTGCAATTTTAAGCAGATGGTGCTGCAGAAAAAAACATCAATGGAGTTCCTACGGGGGGTATGTTAAATATCGACACACTAAGCAGGAAAAGCAGTTGCTACCCAATGTAGAAAATCTGAACAGCAGACAGTGGATATAAAAATCCTGCCTATGGGGAGACTTTGTATGGGGTCTTGGCTCTTTTACTGTATCTAACAGTAGAGCTTCGTAGGGAGTTTTTATGATCTACTAAGGCAGGGGAGTTTGGGGTAGAGAGAGGCTCTTCTCCCAGCCGTTGCCCGTGGGAAAATTCTTGGTCTCAGGAAGATTGTTTAAGTTGGTATAAGGGTATTAAAACAGAGAGGAGCAGAAGGAAATAAATCAAACACATACTAAGACTGTCAGAAAAAGAATTACATGGTGTTTATGGAAGAAAGAGGCTGAAATCCCATTCCCCAAGTCACCTAAAGAAAGTGGTGAGCAAAACGCATGTCATAACAACCATGAAGTAGCACGAAGTAAAAAAATAAATTTCTACTGTCTCTTGTTTCTGGGATCCCATGTATCTTCATTTTTACCATGCAACAATGCCCTCCATACTTCTCTGTGTTTTGCTCCACGCTACGCAGGCAAGTCAGAGCTCATCGTATTCAGGACATATTTTGTACTACATTATATGAGGGATTATCCAGTTTAAAGTTGATGGGCTTTTTCCTCCTTAAAGAACACAGAGAAATCTGCCTTCAGAGTGCAGTGAAGCTTCCTGAAACCCGTAACTATCGTTCCATTTTAATCCTTTACGTGAACCGCGTCTCTCCTTTCTGTTGCAGGATCCTGGATTTCCGGCGCGTGCCGCCGGTGGCAGGCAGGCTGGTTAACATGACGAGGGAGATACGAGATGTGACTCGTGACAAGAAGCTGTGGAGAACGTTTTTCATCTCACCAGGTAGTCCTGGAAATAACACTCTCTTCTTTCTATCCCGCTGAACACACACTTAAGGAAACGATGTGTAGATTGCTTAATTGCTCAGATATTTCTAATAAAACTGTCTTCTAGACCTTTGAATAAAAATAAATGTGGAGACAGAGCTTACAAAGAAGACTTTATTGTTTTGAATTGAGTGCCTTTTCCCCTTGACAAATTATCCGCAGAGAGGCTTTTATGTTCTCCAAAGCAATGTATTCAACAAATGTTTTATGTAGAACAATTTCTAAAGCAATTTTTTCTGGTGCTCTCAGTTTACCCAAGACCCTATTACCCAGCCCCATAGTTATTTAGACTTTTTTTCCTGCTGCAATGTGATCCGTCATTTCTGTTGGTCAGATGCATTTAGTCCTGGTTTTGACTGGAATTCCAAACCTAATTTCTCAGAGTCATTCAGGTTTTATTACAACAGGAGTTTGGGAAAAAATCAGGAAATAGATATGTAATATATCCTGCTCCCAGCTCAAATTCTCTGCTGGGTAGAGGGCAGACTGAAAGTGACCTGAATTGTTCCCAGTCCTCACTCTTTCTTTGAAGGCTGACCCAGAAGCTGATACCACTCTCTCTTCACTCTTTCACAACATTTTATGGACCCAGTCAAGGATGGAGCTCCACAAGGTGGGAATTTTACAAACACAGCATAAAACTGTATCCTGCTCACCAGAACATACAACTGGAATAGGGGAAAATGGGATAAGGGTGGGTAGAAGTGGCAGCATCTCTGTTTAGCATCTGGGATGCTGAGATGGAGAAATTAGGGCTCCGAGTTAAGGCACAAAACTAATGCTTCATTTTGGTCTTACATATAGAATGTATAGGTTAATTTAAAGCACAGTGCCATGTTCCAGTAGCTGAACTCACATTGCTTCAGCTGTGTGCAAATGTGCCTTGCTGAACTCGGGCTGTGACTTGTGTAAGAGGCAATCTGGAGCAGAAACCTCTGGAGATCTCTCCCTTGCTCTGTGCGCGATTGGCCAGGAGCTGTTTATCCCAGATCCCTAAAGTCGAGATCCAAAGACTTAATTACAGTTTCTCCCAGTGTAACTGTAATTTATTGCTGTTAGCTGGAAACCAGAGCCCTATCGTTGCAGAGCTTCCTGCTCTTAAAATGTTTATCACACTTTTCTGATCCCCAATAAAGTCATTATTACGGCTGTTATTTTTAGCTTCATATTTGTGTTCAGCTCTGCAGGACACAGTTGAGCAGACAGTTATTTATTCCAGTAACTTCACTTGTAAAACGCGTTACATAATTGCAGAAGGTTTCATCTCACCCCGTGTTGTGAGCACTCCAATTTTACGTGCACAGTTTTGGTGAGCGTAGATTTTCACCAGAGCTGAGGGGCAGACATTTCTGCATTTGCCTCAGTTGCTTTCTGTCCCTCTTTGTCTCTTATACTTTGTTTTGGTCTTGATTTTTCGTAGGCAAATACACACAAAAGATGGCAAAAAAAATCTTTTGACTGTGCGCGAGGTGCTTTGGCTCACTTGAAACATAAGGCATTTTGTTGCTATTTTGGCAAGTAAGACACCGATTAGTGGGTTTGCTTGATTTTTAGTCTTCCCAGGTTATATTTCAAGACTTAGGGGTGAACCTGAATGATTTCTGAGAATTACAAAACTGTTCTCGAGTACTGAGCAGTTCACAGCAGCCAGAGCAGGGCAGTACAGGGTTAAGGCTGCCGGTTCGGATGAAGATCTTTATCTTGTCATTATGAAATTCCAGACATCCAAGGGATGATCCAAGCATAATCCTTTATTCAAATTTATTTAGAGGCCTCAGATAAATTCAATTAAAATATTTGATTAACTATGAATCAGGCTTTTCTGGAGAACAAAATGCTTGAGCAATTAATTTTTCTTTCCATTTTACATTTCCTAAATCAATATACTTTGCTTGAATTATGTTGGTTACTTGTCAGAGTTCTTGCCTACAAGTCCCCAGTTTAATTAGTCGGATTCTCATTAACATATGCCCAACCTCTGTCTTGTACTTCATACTGACCTTAAAAGGCAGACATTAATTAATGCTTAATGAAAAAATAGTAACGATCCTAAATTAAACATTTAGAAACAACTTTCACAAGCCCAGCAGGCAGCTCAGGCAGCAGATTGAGGGCAGAGAAGGAAGAGGCAGGTGCTGGGGTGAGACTCATGATCTGGGGAGTGAGGATGGAGAGGGAACAGGGAGCCCGGGGAAGCCTGGAGGGGCTGACTTGCCCCTCTGGCAGAGGAAGGGCAGCTGAATTGGTTGGTTTTGAGGGAAAGCTGCTTACAAAGGTGGGAAATTGAGGTGTGACCTATCAGTCCCACCCTGTGCACCGGCACAAAGCCAGCAGGGACCCTCTGGGACTGCTTTTCAGGTGGCTCTGTCACTGCATCTCCATCCCCAGGGGTGCTCAGTGGCAGTTGAAGGTCGTGGGGACGCTTGGTCCCTGCTGGCAATGTATCCCTCTCCATGCACACACACACAGCTCCTAAAATTAAATGAGCACTAAAGGAAATTGGTGTTCTCCGAAGATCTTCCCCTGGGGCAGGGAGCCCAGGGTTTGCACCCTCACAGAGTGATTATTGATGATGCTTATCAATCACAGAATAAACTGAGTTGGAAGGCACCCATCAGGATCATCAAGTCCAACTCCTGGCCCTGCGTAGGACACCCCAAGAATCCTCCCAGCACATGTTATTCCCCTAGACCAGCGTGGGGATGTGTTGGAAGAAACCTCACTGCATTTCCACTCCTGGGCCATCTCCCTCATCCCATCAGGCATGGAAATCAGGGCCAGGGAGCCACAGGCAGCCGTAGCTGCAGTGCACACTGCTGAGCAGCATCCCTGCTTCCATGGAAAAGTAACAATGGCTGCGAGCAGCCAGGTCAGTGGATGCATTAGGCTGCACTCAGAGAGAAAGCAGATTGCAGAAAAGTGCACTTCCAGGCAGTTTGGACTTAAACATGAGAAATGGAATTAGGTCAGTAATTATTTAAATTAATTTTACATCCTTTGCAGTAGGGCAGACTGCAGTAGCCCTGCTACTCTTACAAATGAATGGTAATTTGCTAGGAAAAAAGAGACATATTAATGATGTCAGCCTTCGTTTTGGAAGTAATTGAGGCAGCAGCTTAAAGAAATCAATGTTACACAGCTAGTAAGCACTATGTTTTTGTTCATATTAACCAATTCCAAGGGATTATGGATTTTTTTTCCCTCTCAGCATACAATAGCAGTTCTGAATTACCTATTATTTTGAGCAGGTAAATGAAAGATCTTTTCTTGCATTGCTGTAGTAAATATTCAGGATTCTTTCCAGTACTCCAATTGCACAGGCTTGCTAAATGTCCTCTATTAACAGTCATGCAAAGCTGAATAAAAGAATTGCTCTGCCAAGCAATTTGCTTCAAGGTATCCCCCCTTGTTCCTTTTCTTCCTGAGAAGAATCATTGTTCAGCTATACACAGAGAATGTGCAGATGAGTATACAGACACTCTGGTTCTTAATTGTTGTAATTAGCTGGAGTTTCGATCACCAGACCATGATTTTTGCGTGCATTTCATTACGAATCGCAACCATTGCTCCTCAGATAATGAAAATCAGACACTGCAACACAGGATTCTCTTGCCTCTCTGGTGCTTTGGGGAAACAATTTTGGTTTATAATGAAGAAGGATTTTGCGTGTTGCAGATTCTCAGCATTTGAACATTTCAGCATGTATAAACATCCCTCCCTGTCTGGTTTGCCAGCACTGCTGCTGTTGCCATTCCTGCTCTGCAGGAGCACGAATTCCTGGCTGTTGCTTCTTTTGCAGGTGTACTTATGGAGAAACACCTTTATCAAGTGAGGGGAACATATGGTTTGGGCAATTTTAATGACAGGAGGAGGACTGTGCTCCAATAGGGAGCTCATCTCCCCTTTCCCCCTTATTTTTGCTTCAGAAAGCCAAACCTTGCTCTCAGCGTGGGATTGCCAGGAAGCGCTGGGCTTGTGTCTCTAGCTGGAATTTCACCCTCAGCCTGCTGTGCAGAATGTGGGTCACCTACTTAGGTTTCAAAGAGCCTTGCTACAGCACCTTGAAGTCTTAAATGAGAACTGTGGTTTTCTATATTTGGTGCCTCTTTTTTTTTCTACGTTTTTAAGAAACCTTAAAAATGAACGTTTCCCCAGGTAATTCAGGCTGCTTCATCTTACTGTGGGTATACAAGGACTAGGGGAGACTTAATAAGATGTCTATTCTGTATCAGTCAAGGCAGTTAATTTCTGTAGCAGTAGCTTGAGATGCAGCATCCTTTCACCTCCACCATCCCCAGAAATCAGAGCTGTGGAGAGTCGGTACCACAGGTCTGAGCCCACGGGGAGAATAACTGCTGGCAGGAAAAGTTTTGCCGTTGAAAGCAACTCCTCGATGAGAAGCACGCTTGTGGTTTTACTGCCAGCTCACTGTCTTAATGACAGGACACACCTTGCCACTGCTCGGGGGATTGGATGCCTGGAGCAGGCGATGGGGCTCCGAGGAGGATCGAGAGAGGGAGGAACACGGCAGGGATGAGCGGGATGAGTGGCTGGCACGGTGCAGGCAGCACACGTGCTCACTGCACCACCCTGCAGCAGCCAGCACCATCCCTGCCACAGCCCCCGAGCTCTCCTCCAGATCTATCTGGATATATCAGTGTGTGATTACTGTCAAATGATTAGCCCCAGTTGCTTTCATTGACAATACAGAGCAGGGTTTCATTGTTCCCCGAGTTAAATTCAGAAGCAAACTATTAAACACAGCATTTATCTTCCCACTGAGCAAAATGCTGTGTTTAATACAACTCGTTTTTGTTGAAAGGTCAGATTTACATAGCGAGCAGCAGAGGCTGTGGTGGCATGGAGGGGGCATTTGCTCAGCCTTTTGCTCTTTACAAAACTGTTCTGGCAGGAGATAGCTGAGCCTTGGCTTCCTGCTGCCAGATGGAAGTCAGGTCATTGAAACCCTGGAAGATAACTTATCTTGGGCAGTCAAGATAAATCTGCATGGTTCCCTCCCCCCCCAGAGGAGGGGGTGATGCTGAGACAGCTGAATTGAAGCCCACGCCCCACTGCAGCTTCAAATCAGTGGAAACACAAACCCTGCTGCAGCCCAGGGGAAGCTCGACTTTCCCACTGAGGCAGCCAGTGCCCAGGAAAGAAGGGAACTCTCTATGCCCTAACTCATCTGTGCTAGCCTGCAGCAAGCAGCTCCTGCCTGTGATTTCTTGTAAATCATCCCCTGTGGCAGCCTGGAACCCCTTGAAATATTTTATCTGCAATAATTTCTTTTCGGGGTATAAATCACAGATGTTTTTCCCCAGTTTTTGTTGGCTCAGAATATCCCAGCCTTCCTGCTGGTTTGGTGTGATCCTCCACTCACAGCCCGTGTGCAGCTGGCAGTGCTGCCCACAGCTGCTTGGACAACTCCTCAGCTCCATCCTGAACGATGGCAGAGGCTCACAGGGAAGCACAACACCCTGGATTGGCCAGGATGATCAAAGGGGAAGCTGAGGCACCTGTGTTAGCCCTGCAGAAGCTGTGCCAAGTCCATGCTGCCACAGCATATTGGAAAAGGAAACCCATGAAAGGCTGTGGACTGCAGGGCACCGTGCCCAGGGCTTGCCTTAGGTTGGGTTTGCCTGAGTCTGGACTTTACACTTGAGTTTAGACTAATGAGATGAGTGAGTCTGAAGGAGGCTGCTGGGGTGGTCCCGGAGCTGTGCCAGGTGTACAAGGAGAAGCTGAGGGTTGCAGGTTTGTTTAACCTGGAGAAGCTGACCTGGAGCTGTAGCTTGGACCAGAGGTGGTTGCTCTGTGCCTGTGCAATTTGTAAAAAGGGTTTCAAAACTTCTCTCTTGCAGTTATGATATTAATGAGTTGCATAAAATGAAAAATGAGGGGGATTTCTGTTTAGGAGTGAACAGAAATGTTGTGTGATGAGCAGTGCCAAGACTTGTGCTGGGGTTCACAGGAAACAGCCAAGCTGAGCAGCTTACTGGCCAAGGACATGGTGACTTCTTAGCTCATGGGAAGTCTCAAGCCTCTGTTCCTTTAATTAAGATGTTAAGGGACTAAGTGTCCCTCATATGTAAGGAAAAGCTTTTAAAATAACTTTTAGGAAGGATATTCTGCTTGGTAGAACACTTAAATTGCAAACTCAGAAGTACAGACATGCTGAGTGCTCCCTTCCTTCCTTTTGTAATTTCTGTTCTTCATTTTCCCTTCCCTGAAGTATTTTCCTTCAGTAATTGTCAACAAGCTTTCTGGCCACAAAGTAAATATTTATGGACTTAGCCAGGATATATTTAACTGGTATGATCCAGCCCTGTGAATATAAATACACAGTTTGGGATAGTTGTTCCTGAACATGGATGGAGGGGTGGCCCTTGTGAGCCAGGCACAGCAGAGTGATGCAAAAAGGCTGTCTCTAGAGTAAAAGGAATCACAACTTCATGGGCAAATCTGATGGCCATCAGCAGAGAAGCTGGGACATCAGTGAAAAGCTGGGGCAGACTGTCAAGTAGTAACACATCAGCCCTATAGTCCAGTTATTTGGTGTAATTCCATGGTTAACAGCCAGTCCCAGATACTGCAGGTAATTAATGCAATCAAAACCACCACGAGGCCTTTTTGCTGTTCCATGTTCCGCTACTTCTCTGTCCTCCAACGCAGCTCCTTGCTCTGTTCCTCCCTCCCTCCTGCTATCCCAGAGTTGTTCCCTGTGCTCCTGACAGTCTCCCACGGGCAGTGCCCCGTCTCCCCTGGGCTGAGCTGCAGGTGGGGTTTGGGCTGGGGGATGTCACAGGGGCTGCCATGGCACGCCACCACCCACCTTCCTGTGGCAGCCAGAAATTCACCTCCCGCTGCTGCCAGCCCTCCCTGCCTCATTCACACCGAGCCTGCCCGGGGGGAGAGGAGCTCAGAAACAACATTTGAATTTAGAGGCCTTGTGGGGAATTAGGAAGCAATGTGACTTCTCAGCTTCACGCGTTACCGCGAGGAAAGGGCACAGTCTTCCTCTAATGACATTTTGCGTGCATAAAGCGGTGTCAGAGGAGTTGTAGCACGCTGGCAAGAGCAGCAGTGTGCTCCTCTTCCTGTTCCCAGTCCGGCACTGGTGGGGTTTGGGGTGAGCTGCTCTGAATCCCCGTGGGCAGGGTGTTCTTGTAAAGAGGTGGCTGTTCCTGTTGGTGCAGAGACTTATGCTGGCAGCTCTGGGGAGGCTTTAAGGTAACACACGGTCCAGCACCTGCTGCAGATTGTTTTCCTGTGGCTGTCGGAGTAAGGGGAGGTGTGGAGGAAGCAGTTTGTGTTTGGGATGTGTGCTGACAGCGCCACGGCTCTGCTGTTTCCACCTTCCACGCACGCCCCCTCGGGACTCTTCATGGCAAATAATTTCTCCTTACAAAAACTGCCAGTTCTTCTCATACCAGCAAGGAAATGAATGAAATGTTCTCTGTTCCTAAAGAGACGAGCCAAGATTTTGAGAAGTGACTTAATTTTGGGCACATGCCATTTGTTCAGCTCTGGGATTTGGGGTTTCAGCCTGGGGTGACAAATAGATCCCAAAGAATGTATCAGTCTGGGAAAACGAAAGGAGAAAGGACAGGATTTTAAAAAAAAGAGGGGTTTGGAATATAAATAGACTGGAAATAGTCACAAAGAGCTCAGCACAGGGTGTGATCCCAGCCACTGAAATGAATGTCTTTCTAGTGGTTTCAGTGGAGGAAAACTATGTGTGGTAACAGGGTTTTGGATTTATTTCTGCTCCTACATACATCAGTGCTTTCATGAATTCTCAATACTAATTTAAGGGTAGGCTTTAAAACTCTTTTTCCTTTATTTGCCAGCCAACAACATCTGCTTCTATGGGGAATGCTCCTACTACTGCTCAACAGAGCACGCCCTGTGTGGAAAACCAGACCAGATCGAAGGGTCTCTGGCTGCTTTCCTGCCTGATTTGTCCTTAGCAAAAAGGAAAACCTGGAGGAACCCTTGGAGACGTTCCTACCACAAGCGCAAGAAAGCAGAGTGAGTAGTGGTGAGCAGAGGCTCGGCCAGCTGCACAGGCTGACAGGGAAACAACCCAGCCCTTGGCCCAGGAGAGCAGCTGCATTTGCCCAGCTCCTGGGAAGGAACAGGGCACTTGATGTGCAAGGAGCTCCAGTTGTGGTGCTGAGCCCAAAAGGCCCTTCAGTGGCATAATTCCCTCCTGGGACAGATGCCTCCACTGGCATTGACAGGGCGCAGCGGGACCTGTCTGAGCCCTATCAGAGGGAGGAAGATTCACTGCTCTCAGCAGCCCTAAACAAGTGTCAGATGTTTTCACCATATGACTGATGGTGGAGCTGGTCTCCTAAATCCTGAAGCTGCTGGCCAGATAGTTTTCAGTCTTGTGATTTTCTTCCTTTTTCATCAGTCACAATCTTGCTCGGCTGCCTGCGTTGCTGGAAGCAGCCTGAGGAATTTGCTGCCTCTACCCGACCCTGCCCTCAATCCACCATGATACAAGCGGATCTTTGCAAAATAACAGGTTTTTTTGTCATTTTCAGTAAGATTTGTATGTCACATAAAATATCAAAATATTGCCTTTTCCAGATGGGAAGTTGATCCAGATTATTGTGAAGAGGTTAAACAAACACCCCCATACGACAGTGGGACCAGAATTCTGGATATAATGGATATGACAGTTTTTGATTTCCTAATGGGTATGTTTCATCTCTTTCAAAAATTAAATGCAACATTTAATTAGAATAAGAACCATTTCTTTCTGCACTGCTCTGCATAGCTCAGCAGTTTGCTAAAGCGTGGCTGAAGCTGCATTTACTGTATGTGCTGTTCTAGATGATTATGAGAAAATGCAGATTTACATGGTTATGTATTCCCATCAGTGCAGATTAAAGGAACAAAGATGTTCGGAAATGCAGAGTGATGATGAATGCAGGTCAGGCCAGTCTCCTTCACAACAGTGAAGGGCTCCAGTTTGCTTTAGTGAGTGCTTTACCCCTGTAATATATGGCTTCTGGATGCACATGCAAGGACTGCTCATTACTTATTGTTTTCATCCTGCAGGAGTGTTCTCTGCTGCTTCTCTATATAAAATGTCAGGGCTGGGGGTGGAAGAGGCATTGCTTTGTCACAAAGGCGGATGTGGATTGTATCAGGAAGGTTTTTTTCTGTTTATGTAACCTGATCATAGTAAAATAATCATGAACAACGAGGTAGTAGTGTGTGCCAGGTGGGGTTGCTGGAGGGTGGGAAGGTTGGCTTGGTCTGATGGGCCCATTAGAGCTTAAGTGTAAAAGCTACAGAGAGCCTGAAAAGCTGCCAGATGCTTAGCAACCCTTCCAGTATCCCACACTTTGGGGTATCCACAGTGGAAGCGAACGAGCTCAGTAGATTTGTTGCTTTCTCTGCCCTACCCAGCCATGGTTTTTGGGGAATGCTGGGCTTTTGCATTGCCCTGGCCTGCAGGCTCAGCAGCAAGAGTGAGAATGGTCTTTTTTCTCTCTTTGTTCCACAGGTAACATGGATCGACATCACTACGAAACCTTTGAGAAGTTTGGAAATGAAACTTTTATTATCCACTTAGATAATGGAAGAGGGTAAATACCTTTAATAATCCTTCTGGGGGGGAAATGAAAAAAGTCAGTGTTTAAAACAACCTTTGTCACGTACTTGCTCTTATCTTTAAATAGGTTTGGAAAATATTCCCATGATGAACTTTCCATATTGGTGCCTTTAAACCAGTGCTGCAGGTACGTCTCACCTCTGGAGTTGCTTCCTGCTTTATGCAGTTGTTCCCAGTAACAGGGCTGAAAATGTTCAAGTGAATCTTTCATTGCACACCATGGAGAGGAGGAGGAGATGGTGTGAACCTGCCCAGGGAACCTGACCCGAGCTAGCCCTGAGTCTTGGCACTGCCATGAGCTGTTGGGAGAGGCTTTAAGACCAAACACACATCCCATGGGAGTCAAGTGACAAAATCCCAGCTTGTCCAAGTGCTTCACAACAGCTCTCCTTGGTGCCTGTGGCCAGGGTTTTCAGAGGTGCCATTTAGAGTTTTAGGTTTGCAGGGTGAGCTCTGTCTGCAGAGGCTCTGGGTGCCCCTGCAGGGTGAGCCTGAGGAGCCTCTGCTGCTGTCACACAGACCCCTGCTCAGGGCCGTGTGTGTCACACGTGTCACTGCCGAGATGGACCTGACCCTATGGATGCTGCACCAGCTCCAGTGGGTGCCTGTCCAGGTGAGGAACATGAGGGCTGCCTGCACCTCCCCACAGATCTGTGCTCTGAAACCTCTCCACCCCAAAGATCAGTGGCCAGGAGACAATGCCAGCTGCTCATTAGGACTGTGGCAGTGCCTGGTTCTCTTCATTTCAGATCCCATTAATTAGGTCCTTACACTATTATTGTAATGCTGGCTATGAGCCTTTTAGCCCTGTCGAGATCCACAGGGGTGAAAACGCTGATTTGCGTTATTTTTTCCTCCTTTCTCTTAGAATCAGGAAGTCTACCTATCTGCGCTTACAGCTGTTAGCCAAGGAGGAGTACAAGCTGAGCCTCCTGATGAAAGAATCCTTGCTCAAAGACAAAATAGCCCCAGTTCTGTACCAGCCTCACTTGGAGGCGATGGACAGGCGGCTGCGGATCGTGCTCAAGGCCGTCAGTGACTGCATAGAGAAGGATGGCTACGACAGCGTGGTGGAAAATGACTTTAACGCTGATGCAGACACTGTCACCACCGAGAGGTAGTGAAATGGCAAGACTACGTTTTTACCAGCCGAGGCAAGAAGATTCGAAGAGGAAAAAGAAAAACAAATAAAATAAAATAAAAATAAGTCTTGCAAAAGACTGTGTATGCCACTCTGTGAATTCAGTGAATTCAGAAATGAGATATAACTGTTCCCAAAGTAGGTAAAGTGTAGACTCTGCAAAGGATTAGTTCATTAAGAAAAATAAGTCTAATGTGATGCTTTTCATTAGTTCCTGGAGAGAGATTATGAAAAGATTCAGAAAATACTCAATCATTGACAGACAATAGTCTGATAGCAAAACACCTCCTGTCCTTTTTGTATAGAAAGGAGGCCTTTACTTAATATTTTGTATTTATATATGGTATATCTATGAAACCCCAAACCTACCTTCCAAATTTAACTAAGAGGGACAGCATAGTTTTGTGACTCACACTTTATTTGTGGTGACAGTCCACTTAGTATTTTGTGTTAACCCTTTAAGTGCTCTAATCCACTGTATCTTATTTAAATTGAATGCTTTTGTCCCCCCAGCTACTCAGCATTTAAAGGGTTAAGGCATTATGAACTTTTAAAGGCAAAAAAAAAAAAATAATTATAATAATAATGATAATAAATACAGGGGTTACCAGAAGGGAATTTCACTAATTGTGCATTGACAGGAATACTTGAATGTTGGTTTTACAAAGTGATGTAAAATGACAAGTTGTACTATTTGTCCATAAGGAGGTGGCAGCTCTTATCTTTCTAGACTATCATAGCTGAGCTGCTACTTTTCAATTTTGCTTTTGATAGTTTTGTGTAAATATATACATATATGGGTTAAAAGCTGCTTTCAGCAGCCCTAGGCTTACTTTTGCAGCATTTTTGTGGAATTGTTTGCAACGTGGTAAAAGTGCAATAAAGATATGCAAAATGTGTAGCCACCTTGTCTAAATGGATTCATTCATCTTGTTCAGAGCAAAGCCCTGTGCACCAGCCAGGCATCCCAGAAGTGGTTGTTTCAATTGTCATCCCCTTTTGTAGCAGCAGCAAATGGAGCTGGAGCAGGGAATTGGTGATTAAATACACATTGCAACCTCGATAAGGGCCGGGGTGTTGGGAAAGGCTGATCTTTCATATGAGAGCATTGTTTTGACTGTCATTTCAGCAATCCCTTCCTCTTGCAATTATAGCTGTAGAAACAAGCTGTAGAGCAACACCTCTAAAAGATTATGTCTTTGACACGCTGCCCAGAGGGTTTAGAAACACCAGCGCCTCTGACTTGGGCTGCAAAAAACCCTTGCACAACCCAGGAAATCTGAGCCTAAATTAGCTGGAAACGTGGTATTCTTAACCAAATAGTTTTGAATCATGTTCAGCTGCATTCATTCAAGGTGTGTGGAGAGTTTCAGCCCAAAAGCAAGCTATAAATTGGACACGTGGCTGTATTTGACTTGTGAAAACATGGTGTGGTACAACAGGAATCCCTCATCACTCCTCTGGGTGAAGAGAGAATTTATTATGACAATATTCATCACAACTATAATTCAAAGCTGCCTCATTTGATGTCTTTCTTCTCAGGGATTCATAAACATATACTTTAAAAGCCAGGTAGACTAAAATGTAGGCATTTCAGCATATTAAAATTATGAATGAGAGAAAGATCTGCTCTATGGGCTCATTCACTTCTTAGGTTGATCTATTACCACTAAAAAACACATGTATTTTATATTTTATTGCCCATTTCAAATTCCCATGGCTCTCACATACATGGCATAAAAAGACAACAGAATATCTCAGATTGCACAAATGTCCATGAACCTGGAAAATTTCTGTGTTGTCCCATGGCTTTTTTTTCACTTTTGAGGACCCACCTATGATAACAAGGATTCCTCTGCAACACAGCACTGGCACTGCAGTGCTCTCTCCCCCTTAGCCGAAAAGGAAACCCCAAAACACAAGATTATAAAAAGGTAAAACGGGTGATATTATCCTCGTTCTACCTTCAATGCCTGGCTGTGGTTTTCCTGCAGGTGCAGCTTTTTCTTACCATGAGATTGTGCCAGGACAGCAGACAGGAGCTATAAAATCACCTTCCCAGGGCAGCTCTGCTTTCTGCTGGTGGGGTCAGCTCAGCAAATGTGGTTTTCTTTTGGAAAGTAGCACTTGGCAGCCTCTTAGCTCAGAGGGGGGAAGATACCATAAAGGTCTTGGCTCTTTAGAAGCTGGGTGTAGGTTAGGAGCTTCTGGCTGGGTGGCTCAAGCTGAAGATCTCTGCAGAAGCTGCCTGGGTTGTGAACTTACTGTTATAAATGTGATTCCCAGTTTCTATAAGTACAATTAATAGTGTTTTTATAGAATCAGTATTGTTTAATATGGAATAAGTAATGTTTGTATGAAGTACTGAAGGTCGTTAATCCTTGCCACATTGTCAAGGGTTCTGAGGGTCTCCACTTTCCTTCTCCTGAACTTTGATGCTTCCCCTTGTAAGCTCTGTGCTACAGCTTTCTAGACTTATAAAAATTCTTCTCGTTTCTAGTCTTAAATTAGGAATATAGAAAAGCTGAAGGGGAGGCTTTTCTTTGGCGTGAGCCATGGAAGTACCTTGGAAGAAGGGCGACACTGACTGATGCTGGAGAGGTTTCCCTTCCTCGGTGCCTCTGATGAGAAACTGGGGTGAATTAACCCCCCCTGGGCACTGCCAGTCTGAACACACCGCAGGGTGCAAGGGAGAGGAATGGCAAGAGCTGAGCTCAGAGCCCACCTGTGGCCAGGGCAGCCGAGGACACGGCAGGTCTGGAGGATGCTGCAGGAGTGGAGGGGATGATTAATTAATTAAACAGGCTGTGGATTGCTTCTCGGTACCTACCAGGAAGCTCTGGTGTGTTTGCATTCCCGCTGCCAGGCAGCTGGAGCCTTGACTCATCTTCATTTTCTAGGGATTTGGGAAGGGAAAAGAATTATTGCCTTGTTCCGCTGTTTCTTTTTTCGCGTGGGCAGGGGAGAGTGGGCACGAGAGACAGGAAACTGGAGCCAGGGAGAGAACTTGTGGCTCTGCCTTCCAGTTCTTGGGGTAACACAGCCCTGAGGATGGCTCTGCACAGCCCAGGCAGGGGCAAGCCCCCAGTTTTGGGGTGGATCTGCATTGCCCCGAGACACAGGAGGTCTGAACTCCTTCTGAAAACCTCGTGGGCTTGCCTTTGGGCAGAGGGTGTTGCCCTGCGAGCCCGTGGCTCCAGAAGGGCTGTCACTGTGCCTTTGGTCAGCAATCCAGGAGCTGAGGAGGGTTAGGATGACACGGTGTAACATCTCTTTAGGAGTCCTGCGTATTTACCAGACGAAAAAGATTCGCTCTAGGAAGATAAATGTCAGAACTCAACTGGTTTGTCTCTGAGCCTCAAAAGTGGGTGTAGCAGCAGGGCCCAGACAATTAACACTGAGAAATCTGCAGTAGTCTGTCAGGGGCATAATGTGTTCAGCACAATAAATAACAGATAAAAATAGATAATATATTACTTAAAGCACCTAATTACAACTGTATCTGACAGTGCAGAATAGCTTACCGTATTCTCCTGAGGAAATCAGGGGAGAACCTCATTTGTTTTTGTGGTTTTTTCTGTTACTTAAGCATCAAAGGGAAATTAAAGGGAAGAAGCTCTCATTGTTTGAAGGAGGTATCGCTGCTGTGATCGGCAGAGCCCGTGGTGTACACACAGGCTGGGGGCCTGGGGCAGGTCGCACTGTAAGCAACAGCGAGATGTGCTGCGTTGGAGAAGGGAAACTGGGATTTCAGCCTGGCTGCTGCCCTTGGGCACTGAACTGAAAATGAACTTGTCTCACGTGGGCGTTACAGGGAGGAGCATCCAAAGGGTGTTCTGGTTCCATCTAGTGGGGCTGTACGTGGTGTTGGTCCAAGGGGGGTGTCCTGCTGTCTTCCACTGCAGCAGTGGCATTGTCCCCTCTGTCCCCTTGGCACATCCAGACTCCCCCTAATGACTGTCACCAAGGCTTGTGTGGCCCCAGTCCAAAAGTGCTGAGTTTCCAGCTTGGAGCTGGACATACACTAGAGTATTCATAATTTGTGTCCTGAGGGAGCAAACTTTTCTTCTAGTACTGAATATGTAACCACAAAGTTCATTTTCCAGAAATTATTCCAGCTATCAGATGTTTCTATGGAGTTTCTTGCTGGGGGTTGTTTGCAAAAGTATTTAGGGCTGAATACACAGAAATCAGTGTGCACAAGAAAGATTATTTTGAAACTAAATTGAGCATTTGGAGGAAATTTTGAGTGTTGTGGGACAAGTTTTCATATGGAATTTCAGGTTATTACCAGCTGGAAGCTGCTAGATTTCTTGAGAAAAATATTTTTATGCTAGAAGTTATTCATAGTTAGCCTCCAGCCATGACTCTGCCTGTGACCAGGTCAAACTAAATTATCTGCTCCCTTCTGCATTTGCATCAGTGGAGTACCAATTCCTCTTCCTCCAATGCAAGGGCAGAGCAAAGATTTGTGTCTAGAGAGGAGCTGCTGGATACCTGCTGCTCCATCTTTTTAGACATGTTACACACTTTCCAAGGTTTTCCATTTAGGCAACTTTGATGTAATTACCACGAAGAACTGAGGGGGTTTTGAGCAGGATGCGGGGAATGCCCACATTTGTATCCAAGCTGATATATGAGGACTTAGACGCTGGGAGATCAGCTGCTCTCTTTCAAATGACCTTACTGCACCATCAGCCCATCCCCTGTCACGAGTAACTCCTGTTATGCCTTGAATCTTGCTCAGGTATGGGCCCAAACCCAGCAGCTTGCAGATGGAATTGGCAGCTTGACCTAAAGCAGAACATCTCAAAATTGGAGATGTCGGCTCAGAGCACTCTCCGCTCCTGGGAATGTGGGAATCTGGGTCACGTTGTGCCTCGGCCACAGTGATGAACAGCATTAGGATCTCATCATAAATTCCTCTGACGCTTCTTCTGGAAAGGTGCTGACTGACAGACGCAGGAGCAAAACCACCTAAAAAGTGTTAGTTGACCTTGACATAACTTTAAAATACATCCCATTCTGGCTTAAGACAGACAATTTAAAATCAGCCCCCCAGGCTCTGTGTCTGTACCAACACCAGCCATGTGTCACTCCAGAGGTGGTGCTGGAGTCTGCTGGAACACAGTGATCCCTGCACCCCCTCTGTGCTCTCTGGAGCATCTTGGTGCCTGCAGAAGGTGCCATAAATCAAGGCAGGACTACAATCTGCCTGCATCTCCTGAATCCTCATGCACACATAAATGAGAAATGAGAGCTAAAGCTGTCAGCAAAGTGTAAGCAGTGGAGCTGAGGAAGCCCAAGCTGGGGAAAAGCAACAACCCAAAATGACAAAGGCGAGTTAATGGTCAAATCCGTTCTTGTAAACACCAATAACTAAGCCAGGAGCAGCACTTTTTGCTCTGATCCCAGGCTGAGCTTTGGAGATGGAGGAAAAATCTGATTTGTAAACTAAGCAAATCAGGCTATCCAAAATGGCAAGCAGCTTTCCTTGTAGCTTTCCCTGGCAGTCCTTCACCATAACAATACCCTGAAGAGTAGCACCAGGAATCTTTGCCACAGGCAGCACTTTATAAATAGCAATGATAAAAGGCATTTCTGGTTTGTCCATTGAGTGAAGTGTTCTAGACCAAATCAGAACACTTTCAGCTGACTTTTAAGCAACTCCTTCCCAATCTGTGAAGTCAGCGAGAGTTTTAGAGATGCAGAATTTAGGTGCATTATCTTCTTTCGCTGCCCCATTTACAGATGAATGGTCCCTCTGACTTTCCCATGGCTTTCTTAGTTATAAGCTTTAATAATTTATTATTATTGTTTATCTTTTCTCTATATTTCTAGATGTTTGCTTCACTGATTTGCACTGGATTTCCATTTTTAATGGTTGCGGTTTTTTCCTGAATAAACACCAGCATTCATTATTTATAACTTGAGGCATCTGTATCCAACTCTTTGCATTGACATTAGAGCTTTTTTTAAATGCTGGCAGTGAACTTTACTCTCTCCTGTTTGCAGCAAGTTTCCTTGCATCGGTCGTGCCTACAGAGCCCTCACTTTGTGATGTGTCTGGTAGACTTAAACAGGAGCTCGTGTGGTAATCCCTGGAGTGTTCCAGGCCAGGTTGGATGGGACTTTAGGAACCTGGTCTAGTGGAAGGTGGTCTGAGAGGGTTGGAACAAGATTATCTTGGAGGTCCCTTTCAACCCAAACAATTCTAGGATTCTACAATTCCTGTGAAATCATTTATTCCTCCTTAAATTCATCAGGATGACTGCGAATGTTGTTAGCACAAGCAACCCCCTTGTCTGGTGTAAGAAAAACCCCAGTCTTATTGATCCAGTACCCACAGATCCTCCTCACTCCAGGTGTTATCTTGGCACCTGCACTGAACCCGGTGTTTTGAAATTCCAGCAGTGCTCCAACACCAGAGTGTTTGTGGGGGGTGGTCCCCCTGGCTCCATGCTGTCCTAAAGGCTCTGACAGCTGTTTAGAGCAGGGTAAGAAGAGGAGCCTGCTGGTAACTCTTCAGGTTTGATGCAGGAAGTGGAAGGAAGCTCTTCTTTCTGGAGAAGCCCAGATAAGGTTGGAAAACCTGTGTCATGACTCCTTTTTCAGTGATGGTCAAGCGTTGGAACAGGCTGTCCGGGGCAGTGGCTGAGTCACCATCCCTGGAGGAAAGATTTGATGATGTGGCTCTCAGGGACATGATTTAGTGGTGGACTTGGCAGTGCTGGATTAATGGTTGGGCTCGATGTTCTTCAAGGTCTTTTCCAACCTAAACATTTCTGTGATTCCATAGCTTCAGTGGAAAAATTGTTTTTGTAACATTCAGGATGTGTGATCCCCACAGGGCATTTTTCCACCTCTTAAATAGGCAATGGCAGAGCCATCCCATGATGTCTGAAATTAGGAGTTTCCTCTTACAGGACCCAGTCCAGTGAAGTTAATGGAAACCTTCCCAGTGGTTTCCATTTTCTTTGGATGCAAGCTAGAGCAGCTGCAGAGGTACAGAGCTGCTCACCTGAGCTTCTGAGAAACACCCTGGAGATAGCGATGTTTAAAATTAAAAGACTTGTACGAGTGTTTTATTTGACCTGGTGGTGGTATGTGTGGTTCCTGACTAAAGAGTAACCCCTTGGCTGTTTACCTGGGGTTCAGTTTTGCAGCAGGTGAAAGCAGATGTTCCCTGCTGAGGAGGGAGGGTAAGAAGTCAGAAGAGAAATATATGGACAATACCAGCCTGTGTAGTGTGCAGACCAGCTGGCAGGCTGCTGCATATTTATGAGAGCATCTTGCACATCCTCACTTATTAGAGCATCCTTCCTCAAGCCTGTGATGGCTGATTAGCATTTTGAGAGGTTCAGACACTCTTTCACCAGGTCTCCACACTTTGCACCCCAGACTGAATGATTCTGATGTTGAGTGCTGGCAATATTCAGGGATGCTTCCTGTCTAACAGCATCCCAAAGCAGCCTGAGAGCACGTTACAGTCCCCTCTGTTGCTAGAAATAGTGGTGAACTGGCTGGTTAGACACTACTTCAGCCAGACAAGCTTCTTACTCATTCATCAGCCTTCAAACCCCTTTGTAGCCATTCATCTAAATCAGCCCAACAGGCAGTTGTAGATTGTCTGTGCTATTTGGCCATTTGAGGCCCATGGTTAACTTTTCCACCTCCAGTGCAAAGCTGTAGGGACACCAGGAACCGTGGTGTCCCACTGCCACAAAGGTCATGGCAGCTGCCCAGAATAAGTCAGAACCCAAATAAGTTTACAAAGTTCTATAAAACAAGTAAACATGTTTAAATAGGACCAGTGTTTAAATAAAGTCAGCCATGCACCAGTATCAGTGAGTTTTAAAGAGCAGCTCCTACTTCCACAGCTTCTGTGCTGCATCAGCACTCTTGGCACATCCTGCTCCCTATTCCCAGGCACACGTGGGTGTCCAGCTTTGGCTGGAAATGAAGTCATTAGAAGGACTACAGCAATTATTCTGGTTATGAATCACATCTGCTTACGAGCATCACTTGAAGGAAAATATCAGCTATGTCAACCTGTTAGCAAGACTGGTGGTACAAACATATCAAAGCCAAGAGCTGGTGATATTTTTTACTGTGAACCTCTTCATCACAGCGTTTGGAGGTGTTGGTGCACATCCTGCAGCTGTGGAGCAGGTCTGTGGATGTTCCCTGTGCCCCTTACAATGGGCGTAAGTCCTGCTGCAGGGATACCCTGTAGGTGCTCTCCTGATGGGTTTCTAGCATCTGAATTACTTTGGGAAAGAATATATTTTTAGAACTATCCTCTGAGTCATTAAAGGGGGGAGTAAAAACTCATGATTTGGTTCACTTTTGAGCAAGAAAAGTTGCTTTCCTCTGAGGGAAGGAGCATCCTGGAGTCAAGGCTGGTGTGCATTGCCCATGTTCACCACTGCTGCTTTGGACTTTGCTCAGTCTGTGAAACAATGACATGGCAGAATACATTTGCAAGTACAGCTAATGGCCCCTTCCCTTCCTGCAGCATGGATCTGGGGGAGACTGGATAAGCTCCCTCCCCTGCATTTCCCAAGGCAACCGTCCAAAAGCATTTTTCTCCCTTTCTTTCTTTCAGGGAATGTACTATGGGGAGCTGCATTTTCTTCTTTCTCTGCAACATGTTCTAATTTATAGGATGAGATTTGTGATAATTGAGTTCAGAGCTGAATGCTGAGCCTTCCCCATGTCCCCTGGGGTTTTCCTGGGAACAAGATGGATTGCCCAGTAAGCTTCACACACAAAAAATAATGAATGAATAAATAAATACATGAATAACAGCATGCCTCATTTTGCCTATATCTTAGTGAGAGGGAAAGCTAATTCTTTAAGTATCAGGAATGTGCTCATTATGCAAAAATGACAGAGCAGATGCACATATTCGTAATAAGTATATTAAAAATCCCATTTTAGCTGCTGGAGGACAAGTGCAAGTGCAAAATTGGGTGCAATTATATTCATCTTCCCACCTATGGTGTGCTCTCATTTGAATGTGTATTTGTTTGAGCTGGTTGCATCTAGAAGCATGGAGTTTCCTGTGATTGAAAAAAGCAAATTATTATGACTACCAGCTTCACTTCACATCAGAGGCTGGATCCAACGTTGTCTGAAGTCACTAAAAAGGCTCCTTTTGAGTCCAGCTGGCTTTGCATGCAGGCAAGGGCTGGTGTCTTGTGCAGCCAGTGCTAAGCATGTGTTAACAGCAACACAAACGAGCAGAGGACACAACCCAAGTGGGGCTGTTCATCATAACTATCATTTAATCAAAATAAAATGATGAACTGATAATGGGATGTCCTTGCCGTGGCTGCCCAGAGCCAGAGCCCGGGGTAGGGTCCCTTTCATACACACAAATAAATCAGACAAGGAGTCTGCTGTGGGCAAAGAGATCAATCTTTGCATGAGCATGAACAATAGTGGAAATGAGTGTTGCTCATGAGACCATCGGTCTGTGCCTGACTGCAGTGATTTGCTTGGTGCTTGTGAATGAAAGGAGCTGCTCTTTCCCACCCCTACAGGAGCATTAAGAATTGTTGGAGTTCTACATGCCCAGATTTATGAAAAGGCTCTGATGGTGAAAACCTGACTGGGTCTAAGGCAACTGCCTTAATAATGTACACACTTCCACTTCAGCAATGTAAAACAGAGGTGGAGATCTAAGATTAAACCCAAACAAGCACTGGGACTTTGGGAAGAGACCTGCAGAATGGACCCACCCAGGCAGGGAAGATGGACAAAGACTTCCATGGAAATTCAGCAGCAGGAGTTATCCTACAATACATTTAATTCTTTTCTTCTTTTTAATTAACCATAAAAGTGGTTGTGAAAAACAGCGCCCCAAAGACCAAAAGTCAAATGAACAGTGAGGAAAAGAGTTTTTCTTTCACAGGGGAAAAATTAACAACAAGAAGAAAATGCTGAAAATGTTCATTAACACAACTATTTCCTAAAGCGCGGCCTTGCAATATTTTAACTGGAAATTCTGTTCGTTTCTGCTCAGCTCTGGTGCCCTGGCAGCGATGCTGCTGCCACCCTTGGGGTGTTCAGACTGCCCTGCGTGGCTGAGGTCTGATCTCGAATCCAGCCCTGCACTGTGCACTGGGCAAAATGTGTATTTTGTCAGGGGGTTGTCTCTTTTCCCCTTTTAACTGATCCCATTACCCCGATCCCACTGGAGAAGGCAGAGCCTCAGCCCTGCCATGTCGGGATCAAAGGCTCAACCAGCCTGGCTTCCCACAGCCCCTTCCTTCCCTGGGAGCCCAGCGGGGCCTCGGAGGGCTCTGTCTCGCCCACAGATCAATTCTGCTCTCGCAGACAACGATTTTGCCAGAGGAATGGAGCTGCTGCCTGCCTGTTCGAGGGGCTGTGTAATACATATCAGCTGCAAATCTGCTTTTCAAGCTTTGGTGAGCCAGGATTAATTGCAGTTTGGCACTGCAGGCTCCCACTTGGCTCCATTTTTTCAGTCACATATTATGTGTAATCTGAAGCCAGCGATTTTTTCTCCCATTTCTTTTGCTGTACCAACAATAATTCTCTTACCTTTTCCCTTTCTCTCTCAAGCAAACAAGTTAATAACTGCATTTGCTGTTAATTATCCCTAAAATAAGTGCAACTCCATAATTTGAGAGTTGGGATGTCTTTAATTCAATAAGAAGTGTAAAGTTAAAAGAAAAAACCAGACCAAACAAATGTAGCATTGCGAATAGTACAAAATTCAGCATCTGTGTCTCTAATTTTATATCTGAAATGAGTGTTGAAACCAGGGTGATGGGTACCAGTGAGACACTACAGCAAGAATTCTGGTTAGTTATGTGAAGAGAAGAATCTCTGTTAGATTATTCTGGGTTATCGTAAATATATCCAGAAATAACAGAAGCCAAAATTAGCTGCAATTGTTAACAGAGCAACCTGTGTGGAATAGGAAGAAAAAAAAAATGCTGTGCTTCTGGGACTATTTTTATTTCTATAAAGAAGACTTTTACGAGATCTTTCATCCTCTCCATCACACAAGAGGAAGGTTGTCTGCTTTCCAAGGTTTAATGAGCAACACTTTTGAATACTGCTGTGGACTTAGAGACCTTTTAATGAATGTGGTGCCAGTGGAAAGCCGCCGCCGTCCAAACTGAAAGAAAATATGGCTTAAATAACAGAAAATCAAATGTTTAAGACTGTGCCTGGGGAATACAAAAGCTGAGCCTTGTCACAGGACTACGAGGCTGACACAGACAGCAGCTTCAAGGTATTTACTTGGGTTTAGTACTGCCCCATTTGGGGCAATGCCCCAATGATTTCGGCCAAGCCCTGAGTTGGGTTCCTGCTGAGGCTGCGGGGCCAAATCCTGCCCAGTGGTGATTTGCACTGGGGCATAAACCCGGAGGGGATTTGTCAGAGGAGAGAGATCAGGGTGGCAGACATGTGAAACAGCCTGCTCTCCTCCACAAAGGGCGGAAGGAGGAGGCAAGAGTGCGGCTGAAATCAGTTTCCTAAAAGAAAATAAACCAAAATACATTTCTTCTTGCAATCTATTCTTGATTTCCTTAATTAGTCGGAAACAATGGCAGCAACACAAATAAAGAGTGTGGCATTTATCTGGACAAAAAGCAAGATGAACTAAACTTCTAATTAGACCTCCCGTATGAAGACAAAAGGCATTTTCCAAAATAGCTAAATATTGTACTTTTATCCATAATTAGGACAGGATATTGTCCCAGAGGATCATGAAGGTAAGAAGACATAGACAGGGAGAGAGGTTTTTTTATAGCTGAGTTTTTTTAAGAGATCGTTAAAATTGTCACTAGAAATGTACTGAAAAAGACAAGTTTGTGGGCAGAAGAACCACAGAACGAGGGGAAAATGCCACAGGAAGGAAGAAGAGTAATTCTAGGAGTAAACAGCTACTTTTAGAAAACACCATCTGTCCTGAATATGAATTTGCCATATATTATGACTCAAAAGTTTTTTGCATTGAATTCCCAGCTTGGCCTTTGTTCAAAGTCAAAAACCTTAACCTGACTTAGATAAGGTCAAATTCCATCATTAATGCATCCCTTCATCTGGAGCCAAGGGTCACTGGGGAGGAAAATCTCCATTTCCAGAGTGCATCCCGATTGTTCCTGTGATCTCGCGCTATCACTGCATTTTTATACCTCCATTTGTCCACCTATGGGAACTGGCAGGACCCACATGCCTTGGGAAGAGTGTGGGTTAACCCTGCTCCCACTTCCTAACACACAGGGAAGGTAAAACAGCGCAAAAACACCAGGAGTCATCTCACAGTAGATGATAAAAAATATGATATTGCTTAAAATCACAGTTGGCAGGACATGGACAACAGGCAGAGAGGGAGTGATCTTTGTCTTTTGCATGGAAAAGATCCCAGGATGTCTAAAATGCACAGAGAACTGAATTATTTTAGGTAATGGTAAGAAAAATACATTAATAAGCAGCTTTGCAAGCCATTTATACTCAATCTTCTAATTATCCGCAAACATTGGAGGTGGGAAGTCATCTTCTGAAATATGTTATTCTCCATCAAAGACTGTTTTCTTCAGGGTTTTCTGTGATATCAGTAGGAAATCAGAAAATGAGAGGGAAAACAATTAATACATATAAACATCAATCAAGCTGGGAAACAGCCCTAATGGGTTTGATCCTTTGAGGGAACGAGGCAGGCTTTCATCCCTGAGTCCTAGGCAACTCTTAAAGGATGAAGAACGGAGCAGTGAAGGGAAAAAAGCCAGATCCAGTTGAGGGTTAGATGGGAACGAGCTTAGACAGAGACTGTCCCCAAGTGCCTTGTGAGGGAGAGAGACTTTTTCCTTACATTTTCCCTGGAAAGTCTTCCCTTCGAATAATAAAAATGTGTTGGGGACAAAACCAAGCGGGAACTTTGTTGTCTTGGGTCCAGCCAGCGATAGTTCCCCACCCCTTTCCAGATGCAACCAGGGGACTGTCACCGTCCCACCCGCCCTTTGTGAAGGGTCCCAAACTGCTGGTGCCTCTTCACCCATCCAAACCGGCACCAAAGAGGAAGCACAAGAGCGCCCAAGAGAGGTGTGTCACATCAAAAGTCTCTTGTAGTTAATTCTGACTTAATTTGGTTTTTAATAGCACCCTTTATGCATGAACATGGTGAGGGGACAATGTATCCATCAGCAGAAAATGAAAATGAGGGTGAAAATGCTGATTTTGGCTAGAAAATAAAGCAGCAGGTGCTGTTCCACAGCGTTTGAGGTAGAAGTCACCTTGTCTGGAGATTGCTGAATGTGGTGCAGCACATCTGGGACACGGAGCCTGGCTCATTCCTTTTCCTCTGGTTTCACTGTGCTGGAACTTCGGTGCTTTCTGTGAATTTTCCACCTAATTTATCTAGACAGAGCTGTGATTACAATTTTTTCTCCGTTTCTTTGTGTCGACTCAGCAAGTCCTGCTCTGGAGCTCTGCTGCTGAGCAGCCCTTTCCCCCACCAGGGGCTCTCTGGCTTTAGGAGGATTATTAATGCAAAGAAAGTCTTCCTCATGTTGAAGTCACAGGCATTGCAACACAACCTTGCTGAGTTTTCCAACACCAGCTGGAAACACTTTTTACACTGGTGGCCACCCATTTGGACACTGGAAGTCAGACGTCCATGGAAGTTCTCCAGCTGCTCCCATCAGCCACTCACTCTTCCCTCTCCCTGCAGATCTGGAATAGGAGCACTCAGCGCTCACAGTGTGGCGCAGCTGTGGGCAGGGGCACACAGCACACACAGCACACACACACACAGATGTGTTGTATTGCACAAACCCTGCCTGTCCCTCCTTCAAACCCCTCCTGAGGAGAAGAGCCAAACCACAGCCTGCCCCTGGACACCAGCACGGGGAACAAATGATGCCTTTCAGCACGGACAGAAGGAGGGAGGGACCGTCAGGGAGCCACGCTGCTCTCAATTAGCAGTCACCTCCAGCAGCTCGTCTGATTAATGGCTGCACCTCACACTGTGCCTGCATAAAAGGTGCAGGGAAGGTGCTGTGAAAGTGCTTTGCTCCCCGTAATTACTGTGGAGACTGGAACAGTGGGGATCTCTCGTCAGGGTAAACACCTCCTCCGTCCTTCCCTCCCCTCTGTGCAAGCACCACGTATTTCAGCAGGTCTTGGGAGCTGGTTTGGGTATTGGGACACGCTGGTGCAACTTCCAGTTGAACTGGAAGTTCTGAAATGGGTTCAGCAGTGTGGGGCTCTGGCACATCAGGGAGACATGAGTTGAAAATTATGTCCTCTCCACCACGGATCTCCAGGCATAAAGGTGCAGGTAGTAATAGGCAACAGCCACAAATTTGGAGAGCCTTTCAGCAAGGTTGCTCCACCAGCCCCAAACATGGCAGTACTATCAACAGGAATGCAACAACATTTCCCAGTCAAAGCTGAATTGCATGAAAATTACAATAATTTCCTGGCTATCAGGGTGGCTCTATTCTAAACCTTGCTTCCCTCTCCTCCTTTTCAGTAAGTTCACTTAATTGCACACTCACTGCAAAGTAAAGAAAGGTTTTAAAGTACATTTACCTTGTAAAAATATCAAATCTTCTTTAGAAACGAGCACTAGTGAATTATGAATGAAGGCATGCAGCGCTGAAAGTCCCTGCTTATACATTTTTAAATGTAGCCTTTCACTTCTGATAATACTTTTAAAAACCCACTGGACTGGAGCGTACATTCCATTGCAAAAAACAGCCATTTTCTTCACCACCACTTTCCTTGATCTGAAGGAGTCGCAGCTGCTCCGGTCACGCTGTCCCCCTTCAGCCTGGAGAAGAGGCCAGCAGGTCTGAGCAAAGGTCACTTCAAAGGGGGCAGGAGAGGAAGAATTCGTTGGAAACAGCAACTGCACACAGAGAAGAAAATGTAAAGATTTCAAAATTAAAGATTAAAAACCCACAAAAGTTAATTCAGACAAATTTTCAGCTTTCCATTTTGATGCTTTGCTGGGCAAGATGGTTGCTGGTGTGGACATGCACAACCCCTACCAAGCTTGAGGTAAGAAGCAAGTAAATTCAAGTTACATAAACAAGGGGAAGAAGAAAACTTCCAGCTTTTCCTTTCCTCTCCTGCACTGTCTATCAATCTCTCTTCAGAGATTATTTTCATCACTCCAGAGTTAAAGGCAGGGAGGGACCTTAGACCAGATCTAAATCTGATCTTCCTTTTGTCAACATTTCACCTGGTGTCCCTGGACTGAGCCCAGTAATTATATGACCAAAGCAGGTACCTGACAGGCAGCTCCAGCTGGTTTGAAGCCACAAGGAAATGACAAAGTGATTTGCTTCCCTTGGCAGTTCTCCTAATGCTCTCCATTCAACTCCAGTGCCTCCTCTCCAGCCTGGATGTGTCACTCTTTTGCTCTGCCCTTTCTCACCACGTTATAGATATCCTGCAGTCACGTCCCCCTGCAACCTTCCCTTCAGCTGAGCTGCTTCCATTTGGCAGTGCCAGTCTCTTCTGAGCTCCTGTCAGTGCTCCCAAACCCCTCCATGCATATATCACTGGCACCACAGGCACTTATCAAAAGTAAACCTTCCTTCTCCTACCTACCTCTTCTCCAGTCCCCAGTCAGACCTTGTCTAGGAAATTACCATCTTTGTAAACTTAGGCCTTATCTAGACAATCCATTTTCCAATTGATTGACATTAATTATAGTCCTGTCCATCCATTTTATCTTCATAGAATTCACTCTTCACCTTTTGGATAGCAAAAAGTCCCACCAGCAGGAACAGCTGGCCCTATTCTAGTACTGATGAAGCAATAGCATCCTTGTAGTCCTGGACTTTACCGTGTTCAAGGTATCCAAAAATCATTTCTCATTGGCCAGAGCCTTCCTGGGCCATTTCCTCTGAGATGCTTGGTGGTGAAAATAATTAAATCTGATTTTTCTCCCATCAGATGATGCCTAGCATTTTCCCAGCTGGATGAACCATGAGGTACCAGCCAAGTTTGTGTGAGAAAAGAGTGGCTTTCCAAATGCAGAAAGTAGCCTTCTGATATTCCTCCCTTTCTCATGGCTGCATCAGCTTCAGTACCTCCACCTAATATTAGGCCAGTCATGTTGCTAGGATATGTTTTTTGCTTGAAAAGAAAATATCTTTTCTGTTTTCCTTAACCCTTCCTGCTCTGGATTTTTGGATCTATATCTCCACCTCACATTCATTTTCTGCACCAAATGGCATCCAGTCTGAGCTGGCTGCTGCCCATCCCTACACACACTTTCCCATGTGGTGTATGTCGCTTTTTTTCACTCCAGCTGGTGAATGTATTTCATCAGTGACTCAGGAGCAGGCTTTCACCTCAAATTTCTGTCTTATCTCTTAGGTAGAGTTTTGCATTTTAAGAATTGGCATATTTTTACGCCCATTTTCTTTCCTTTTTTTTTTCTGTTTTCCAATCAGTTCCACTTGACAGTGATCAGCTTTGTGAGACATCTCCTTTGCAGCACATCATATACACTACTGGCTTTGTTCACTAAAAATTTGCAGTCAGCAACCTGTGGTTCTGAGCTATAATACCCAAAACCGTTACACCAGGTTCTTTACTCTGTGATATTTCCCAGTCTGACCTCCGAAACATGGTGCAATTCCTGACACAGACTCCTGGATTAAAGGAAAAAAATAATTAAAAAAAATATTCAGATAGAACGGTCTAGGTAGAAATTTAATGTGCAAAATACCTCAAGGTACAGTACAGTACAGTGCACCAGGTTTTACAAAATATGCATAAACCAGGTGAATCAGGCTCCCATCCCTGCACTTAAGGGAATTACCAGCAGTGAGGTGTTCCAGTTCCCAGCCGTTGGCAATATGCCCTCCTGTAAATGCAATTAAAAAATCTCTGCCCAGCAAAAAAAAAAAAAA
>VZRJ01007526.1:133749-237287 GCA_013397565.1 Ptilonorhynchus violaceus | reverse complement strand
GAAGAAGAAGAAAAAAAACCAAAGCAAATGACCGTCTTTACTGAAATTTTTTGTCAGACTGCACCATCTAGAGGGCGGCAGCAGCAGCATCACCCAGCTCGGGAGGGTACCAGTGATGCTCTGTCCCGCTGCATAGAAAACACTCCCATATCCCTGCTATAATCAGTGCAGCTGGGCAGGAACTCACGCTGCTGAAAAGATTTTCCTGTCTTTGTGTGAATCGCTGTCAAGGTGAGCAAGGGACATGACCCTGACCAACCATCTGGAGCCAGCAGTTGTGTGTGTGCTCTTATTAAATTCACATTAAGCTCGATAGTGACCTCTTATTTGGCAAGGGAAGTATTTCCTGGTTTGCAGCGTGACATATGATTTACCAAACCATTAACCAGTTTATTATTAGGTTATTAGCACATCTACCACGGCTCAGTGCCAGCTCCTGCATTTGGGTCACCACAACCTCCTGCAGTGCTACAGGACCAGGGCAGGGTGACTGGAAAGCTGCCCAGTGGGAAAGGACCTGGAAGTCTGGCTGAACACGAGCCAGAGTGTGCCCAGGTGGCCAAGAAGGCCAATGGCACCTGGCCTGTATCAATAGTGTGGCCAGCAGGACCAGGGCAGTGATTGTCCCTCTGTGCTGGGCACTGGTGAGGCCACACCTCAAATTCTGAATTCAGTTTTGGGCCCCTCATGACAAGAAAGACCTTGGGGTGCTGGAGCCTGTCCAGGGGACAGTGAAGCTTGGCAAATCCACAATTTCTGCCTTCAAAAGTCAGGTCTGTGTGATGTCTCAAACATCCCGTAAGTGATGTGTCCAAATTCAGCTTTCCCATCAGCTAATAAAGAAATCATTACTAATATTAATTCAATAAGATTCTCGACTACTACAAGAACAGTTTGAAATAAGCCTAGATATTGAGGCAAGGAACTTCTTGCTGCACAGACAGACCATGCCTTCATGCAATTCTCATCTCTAATGCAACCAGGCCAACAGTGAACAGCTGGGAGAGTAAAAAGAAAATGCAAAAATAAATGTCCAGAACAGTGCTGGTTACCTTCAGTTTGCAGTTTAATAGTTTTTAGCATCATCCTTGCAGGACCTAGATCCTTCTCCTCTCCTCAGGGAGCACAGCACAGAAGCTGAGTTAAA
This sequence comes from Ptilonorhynchus violaceus, assembly GCA_013397565.1. NCBI lineage: Eukaryota > Metazoa > Chordata > Aves > Passeriformes > Ptilonorhynchidae > Ptilonorhynchus > Ptilonorhynchus violaceus. The sequence goes on along the minus strand of VZRJ01007526.1, from coordinate 236,140 downwards.
TCTTTCAATGTGTTTTGCACAAAAAGCTGCTGCTTCTTGGCTGTCCAGGGAAGAAAAGCTGTGAATAAGCACCATGAAGATTTTTAGGCAGCTGTGCTTGAAAAAGGGATCTCCAGTGGTTTCGTTTCTGCTCCTGTGTAATGAAACTGAGCAGGCAGCATTTGGGGTCTGTCCCTCCAAGGGATTAAGAGGGATTTGATCCTGAGCAGTGAACAGCAGCTGACCCTGAAAGGACATACAGTGAGGGACCCTCCTCTCTTGCTCAGCACGATGAGCACACCCAGATAAGCAGAGAGTGGGGCAAAGCTGGAAGGGAGCCCTGCCTGTACAGGGCAGAGAGGGGCAGTGGGCTCTGCACTCCCTCACCAGCTCCCCACATCCTGCCAGATCCCAGAGCTCTGCTGGGAACATCCTGATGCCATGGCCTGGGACACAGCTGAACCCTTTCGTGGGGACAACCTGTTCCAGTGTCACAACACTGCCAGTTCCTGAATGCAATGTGGTGTTACAACTTGGAACCAAATTGCTTCTGATGACCTCATGTCATGCAGGTTTTAGGATGGTTTTGTCAGCTCCACTGGATTAGTTTCCTCAGAGTGGACAAGTTGGACAAGACATTTCTTCTGAATACAGAGCATTTACAGCTGTTCAGCCCCTTTGAGTCATGTTAAATAACCCCCAAATGGATAATTAGGGGTTACTTATTGAAGTATTCCCATTCCAGCATGTGGAATTCCCATTTCTCTTCCCATCACTTCTCCCATTATAGCACAGCTTATGCCATGGAGCACCACGGCATGGGGGAGCTGATGCCAGAATAGGGGAACAGGATGGGAAAACTTTTCAGCTGGGTACTCTTCCACAAAGGTGTTGTCCTTTCCTTAGACACCTTCAGGAAATTCAGAGGTTTCCCAATCTACTCCCTCATCTGGTAGCAAAATACCTGGACAAACTGCAGGATAGGAGCGTTTGTAAGACTCAGATTGCTGCAAGATGGAGATGTTTGCAAGGCTTAGATGGCTCAAACAGCTTTACACTGTCCTAAAAAACCTGGGGACATCCCTTGAAATTGGGGAATGGTTGCTCTTCTTTGTTTCCAAATAAAGATTAAGTTCTAAATTGCCCAAATCAGATATGAACTCACTGGGGTTGGAGCCAGGCGACAAGCTTCAGATCCAGACTTCAGCAACCAAAAATAACCTTGGGAAACAATCCTCTAAACTCCACGATTTAATTAAGAACATGTCCATCCCCACCCGTATTCCAGGGGAATGAATCTAAATACATCTCTGTTCTCAGTGCTGTTCAGCCCTGTACCAAACAAACATAAATAGTTGCAATGCCTTTATTTTAGAAGTTTTCCCCACAAAAGATAGAGATATATAGGCCATTAACCACAAAAAAAACTGAGAAGAATTCTGTGTGCTCCACATTTAGATTTTTTGGGATCCAGGATCCTTCCATTACATTTGGTTTTAAGTACAACATATGTTAAAAAATATTCAAGAATTTCACTTAATAAGTGTCTAAAAGCTAGAGACTTGTCCACTACTGAGTTCTATTTCAAAATGCAAATAAGAGTTCATGATTCAGATGGCCCTTCTACAATCTTCTCATCCTGGTGTCTGATTTGTACTTGTTGGATAAAATGAACAAAAATATGTGTTTCCTCCCAGCCTCAGTCAGTGCAGAATAGCTCCAAGTTCATTGTATGACCCATAAAACTCCCATGCTCCAGTTTTCTCAGCTACCAGGGCACAGCGATGCACTGCCAGCAGATCTCTCTGCAGCACATGCCAGAATAGGATTCTCTGCTTATTTTAAGTGAAAATTTGGCTTCTTTGCATCCTGCTTCCTGAAACCCCTGTTCCACCCTGACGTCCTTTGTCAACACCAATGCATCTGAGCAATTTTCAAGATTGTTTCTGTTTGTAGGCTGCTGCCACAGTGTAAATGGCCTTTAGCAGCCCAGAGCCCCATCTCAGGCAGCAGAGAGGCTGCTCCAAGCCTTTCCCAAACTCGCTGAGTAAATCACACAAGAGCCACCGAGCCCAGCTAAGTCAGCAGAGAGCTCTGAGCTCTGCTCCTCCTGCTGTTGGACACTGCTGGAAAAGGCAGCTTGCAGAAGGGTCACTTCTGCTGCAGATCACTGCTTATCATTTTACCATGGGCAGCGTTGTTGGGGTGGAATAAAATAGAGACATGAAGCAAAATGTCCAGGACTGTCATGCACCAGTGCTTCCTTTCAATGGATGCTGGGAATGAGGGTCATCACATTCCTCATTAGTCTCTGAGCATTTAAAATTCCTTTTTATGATTTTGACTATCCTTTTTTTCCCCCAAATTGACTGGTATTGAAGAACAACAAACAAACAAGCGAACAAACAAAAAGGCAATTTGTCAAGACTCCCGAGCAGCTTTAAAGAAATAATGGCTGAAATCATCCCTGTGTCTCCCTGCCACCCACTGATCACCCTGCTGAGGACCAGCCCACAAACGGGAACCCTCAAGTTCCTCCTTCAGACTATCACAAGCAACAGGATCTGCAATCAAAGATGGATGCATTCCTTGTTGTTTCCTGGGTCGTGTCACCACCTTTGTCACCACCCACACAGCTCCTCCTGCTCTGCTCCCCTTCACTCCCAGCAGCTGCCTTGGTGTCAATTGATCCAAGTCCTCTGCCTGTGGCTGTATTATTTTTTACAACGTTGGGCTATTTGGGTGCCCTTGGGGTTGTGGCTGCAGACTGTGCTCTGGGCAGCAGAAGGGGCACAAAGTAGATTTGTTGCTTGTGAAGCTTCACGCTGCAAAATACCTCGTAAAGCACCAATTTCATCACATTGGGTTGCAGCTCTGAGGAGAGACACTGGTGTTTCTTCACTTTGGGGGCTACTCACCACTGTGGGAGCAGGTGAGTACAGAAGCTGTTGGATTTAGGAGTGTCTTTCCCATGTAAAAGTGCTGACTTGGCTACCCTGTGATTTCCCAGATCCTATTTTTCAGCTTTTGATTGTACACAGCCAAGCATAGAGTCCCTGAATCCTTCAAGTTTTGTAGATTGCTGTTTGCCTGGAAATCCACACCAGCGGTTAAATACTTATAAATCATTCTGTTATTTCCCTAAAAGTGTTCTATCCAGAGCTGAAGAATTAGGATCATAATTTCTAAACTCAGGAGTCCTGAGAATTATTCATAGGAGCACATGAACAACTTGGAAAATAAGGAAGATACTAAAGAAAAATAAAGTACTCTCACAAATACTCATTAACGGAGAGATGTGCTTGTGAATAACCACTCCCGTGCTTACACACAGCCAAATAAGCTGCTGCAGAAGGAGAAGTTAGTCAGAAAAGACACAGAATTTGGCTCTCAAATAAGAAAATCTTCCACTCTTAATCAAGAGATGTGGTTTACTGAGGAGTTACCTATATATTCCTAAAAGCACCATACACCAAATTAACGGAAAGAAGCTGAGTTTCCGTTAAAATACTTGGCTTCTTGAAGGTCTCATTTTGTTAGATTCAGCTGCCTAAAAGACACTGATCATCAGGAAAATGAGAAACTTTTAGCACTACAAGTTGGCTTCAGCCACTTTTAAATCCCGAAGATATTTCAGACTGAATAGCTGATAAAGAAAAATAATCTAAAGTCGAAACTAATGAGAAGAAGCAGAAGCAAAGCTGGTTTATATCTATATGGAGAGTCTTTTTATTACACTTAACCACTACAAACATAAACTGTGACTTCACAAACAGACACAGCAAAGCTCCCAACCTTGGTAAAGACAGCAGCACTGAGCACTGGCATTACACTACAAGTATTTCCACCTGAAACTACTAATGGAGAGAATGCACTTGAGGTGGCAGAGATCAAAGCTTATTTCTCTTTAGACTGTGCTGCGTGCATCAGAAAGCCTCTCCTAAGATGAAAAGGATGGGAAAAGCAAGAAGGGAGTTTACAGCTCTTTGAGGAGCTATCAGCAGCAACCTCGGCGTACAATGCTAGCTCTGGGTCTCTGCTGCGAGTTGCTTTCATGTGAGAGAAAGCCAAATACTTGAAGGATGATAAATGATGAACTGTGAATGATTATTCTAATTCAGAGGAAGGGAAGGCAGCTTATGTCTGGCATTGAGGGAAATGTAATCACATGTCGCTGACACATTAACCACCAAGTGTTTGTCCCGGAAGGAAGTCGAGTAGTTTAACTGGTATTATCAAAACATGATTTCTTTTTTTTTTTTCAGGATGAAGAAAACCCTTGACAATTGAACTTACTTACAGGAAGAAATACATCAAATCAGAATTATGAGTGAGGAGGGGTGAGTTACGCAAAAATAAAGAAATCATATTGGTAATGGTGATATATTATTATCACTCGGTAGTTAAGACTTGGGAAACATATTACAGAGTGTGATCCTATTATAAAGATGGGTATTGTGGAAAACTGGACTGTCCTAGGAGGTTTGTGCAGCCACAGGTTGCACCGTAGTGAGAAATTAGAAGGGATTATGGCTGAAGAGAAACCAGTGGATAGGGAACGTGGGGAGAGGTAATCCTGCAGCTGTTCTGAAGGAAGGTGGTGCTCCTGCCTGCCATCCCCTTCCTCTAAACAAGTAACAGCACTTGCTTAGGGCCCAATTCCCAGTTGCTTTTGCCGTGCCAGTTTGATCTGCATTGTTTTGGGATTGTTCATGCAGCTCCCACAAAACTTCTGCGTGGGTGAGAGCTATGAGTAAGTGAACTGGAATGAATTACTACTTTCAAATGAAAATAAAATCAGCAAAACACAAGAGTGCTGCCTCTCCCTATCCCTCCTGTTCCCTGAGGTGCAGGATTTGTGGTTAAGGTGGCAGCAGGGTAGAGAAAGAGGCAGTAAGTTACCACCTGAACACACACCACTGAACCTCCCAGGCCTGGCCAAGGGAGGCATCAGGAGTCGGTGGATTCTTGATTCAAACAGACCTTTCAGCCTTGACTCAAACAGTCCCTGGAGGGTCACAGCTGATCCATCTCTGGTGGCTGGAGATGCAGACAATGCAGACAAGCTGTGCCTGTGCTCCAGCCGCCCAGAGCCCTCCTCCCCATCCACCCAGAAGCCGGCAAACTGCATCCCTGTGGGACAGTTCCCTTTGCACTGGCAGGACCACTTGTGTCCAGCCAGCTTGGGCAACACTTGTGCCCCTTGCATTTGTTTGCCTTGTACTTGTCCATTTTGTCCATATCAGATAATAAAAAGTCCCAGATCCTCTGAGTGTGCCGGGCAGATGAGAGGGACAGGTTTGAATCAGTTCAGACTCGCTGTGTTGAGAATCTGTCAAGTGCTTGTGTGACCCCCAGAAAAATCCCTTAAACCAAAGAATGTGTGGTAGAGAGCTGAGAAAGCACCACAGATACTGGTCTGGCCCTGCAGCCCCTGAGTAGCTACCAAATCCTAAATATTGCAGTTGGGCAACATGAGGCTGCTCAGCACTGAGCTTGATGGCAGTAGAAGAGACACTGCCCATGGGATACTTGACAGGCATCTCTGAGGGCTGATGGTACCACAATAGACCTTTGCTCAGCTGGGAATCAGTTCCTTTGCTCCAGCACTGCTCCTCCACGCCTGGCTGACTGTTGTCCTTTCTCCTCTGGAATAATTATGGTGGCTGAAAATAAATGTGTGGGACAACCCGTGCCAGTTTCCACAATTTAACAGTGCATGGACATTTGTGTGAAAGTGTGAGCCAGGATGTTTCTAATTCTCCTAATTCTCTTGACAAAATGGTTTTCTAAATAATCAGGCCTTAATTGTGTGATTCCAGTTAATGCAGAGGGAGTTAATTAACATCTGGAACAAGTTTCTTGGCCGGAGTTATTAGCTGTGTCTGGTGCAGAATTCAAACAATGTATGAAGGGAGGCCTATGGCCAAATGATTCTGGACAGCTGGAATGAGAAATGACCAAAGCAGGACGAGGTGAGGCAGCTGGGCCAGGGTCGTGTCCACTTCTGGTAAACAAGTGTACACTGAGTCAGGACATGGCTGTTGTGCCAGCCCAAGAGGTGCTCTATGTGGCAAAGAATGGGCATCATCCCTCAACTTATCCCCACTTCAAACCTTCCAGCTCCTCCTACTTGACTCCAAAAGCCTTGTGGATCAGGATTCTGGAGGCTTTCAGAGCTGAGGAAGGAAAGATCCCATTAACATAAAGGGTAGATGACATATTAAGAAGAAATTCTTCCTTGTGAGGGTGGTGGGGCCCTGGCACAGGTTGCCCAGAGAAGCTGTGGCTGCCCCATCCCTGGAAGCGTCCAAAGCCAGGTTGGACAAGGCTTGGAGCAACCTGGGATAGTGGAAAGTGTCCCTGCCCATGGCAGGGGGTTGGAACGAGATGATCTTTAAGGTCCCTTTCAACCCAAGCCTTTCTAGGGTTCCATGGCAGGTCTTTGGTGCAACCTTGCACATCCCTCCTGTGTTTCTATCTGCCAACTCAGAGAGAAGGATTTAATTTTGTGCTCCTAAGAAGGAGAAGAACACCAAATCACAAGCAGGCAAACTCTGAAGCTCTGTCTCATTTATCCATATCAAATAGAGAAATGAGGATATGTCCTTAAAACCACCAGCATCCCTCCAGGAAAAAGTGCTGGACAAACCAAGCACAGAATGTAAAATTTTCATTGTCCTTTTAGGTGAACACAAATAATTTTCTACAACCAAAAGTGATTATTTATTTATTTTTTAATTCTATATAAAGCTTTTACAGTATCCTTCCATTACATTTGGTTTTAAGTACAACATATGTTAAAAAATATTCAAGAATTTCACTTAATAAGTGTCTAAAAGCTAGAGACTTGTCCACATTCTCCCTCAGCTCTCTTTGAAGCCATGACTTCACAAGAGCAAATGAGTCACAAGAATAGGCAGGAGAACAGATTTTTCACCCTGGAAATCCTTCTTTTCCTATCTTTCCCTACTAAAACACAACTGAGAATCCCCAGAAATGGATTTTCAGGTATGCCTTGAGAATCTCCTTATCTAGCTAGGGCAGGGATGGTAAGTCTGAGCTATTTTCTATAGCTGCTCACTTATTTATCACCTCTAATGTGGTGAATTGTTACTGAAGGTTTCTTATCCACGTTCCCGTTTCGGTGGGAACCCGGTGCTGTGTTTCATGCATGAGTTTTACACTGCTGCAGCAAGAAGGCTTGCAGATGAGGAATGCTTCTCCAAATAACCCCCTAGCTAGGAAATATAAACAATTCTCACGGATCTCCGGCAGAAAACCACAGATTGTGGTGCAAATTTTATTTCCGTGAAGTTCTACACATGAACGCAAAAGAGACGCGGAAGGGAAAGAAATTCAGCTGATGGATGTGGGTGAAGCAGAGAGAAGTTTAGGGTGAAATTCAGGTAGACATTGTGGCAAGCATCATCACTTTCCCAGGAATAAGTGTCACTAATTTGAATGCCATAAGATCTCTCATAGGGGTATCAGATGCCAGTGCAGCCAAATACCCACCCAAGTTTGGGGAACTCTCCTTCTCCTTATCCCATATCAAAGTAATCAGGAGAATTAAGTACCACCACCTGCATTTCCCCATCCTCTTCTTTGCCAGAGCTACAGATCTTGTACTAAAATGTTCTGAAAAGAAAGCTGTTTAGGTTCAGAATGCTGTTGAGGGAGTCAAAGCCTCCTGAAGGCCACCACTTGTTTCCACTGATTTAAACTGAGAGAGAGTAGATTTAGATGGAATGTAAGAAAGTAATTCTTCCCTGTGAGCGTGGTGAGGCCCTGGTACAGTTGCCCAGAGAAGCTGTGGCTGCCCCATCCCTGGAAATTTTCAAGGCCAAGCTGGACGGCGCTTGGAGCAACCTGGGATAGGGGAAGGTGTCCCTGCCCATGGCAGGGGGTTGGAACGAGATGATCTTTAAAATGTTCCCTCCATTCCAAATAATTCTGTGATTATATGATAAATTAAATTTAAAAGGTTTAGAATAAAGTCCTAAACTGCAATCAGCTCTGGCTTACAAGTCTGAGAGAGAGCAGGAGGAGTTGTGCTGCTGGGAGACACCAGTCTACACCAGGAAGAAGACTGGAGTGCCAGCATTCAGCCCTAAACACTGAGGTGCTCAGTGTTATTCTACTATCCCATAATGAGCAGTAATTCAGCCCTGTTTGGATTTATGACTGGTCTGACTTTCATGTACAACTTTCATAATCTCCACCATAATTACAAAAATTGCAAATAACTTTTTAATATCAATGTTTAAAAAATTAGTCAAATCTTTCACGGCACTTTTACTGCCTATTTACTATCTCAAATCAAATGGTTTACAACTTTGTGTTCTGAAAATATACAACATAAGAAAACACTAGGCTGGCAAAATTATGCTTTTATGATAATGACAGGGATGAGTTATTGTTGCTCCAGTTAAACTCTAATGGCTGCACAGATGCTGGGAAAAAAACTATTGTACAACATGTTCTGCCACCATGAGCATGGCACCTGCTCGCTCCACCATGGTACATACAAGAGCATGTTAACATTTCTTTATGAATATTATTTTCAAGGATTATAATTGGACCATAAACATTCACTTGGGGATAAAATATCAGCGTGCAGGCGTTAAAAAATTACCTTGAGAAATGTTCCGCCAGTTTTGCATATCTGGATTTCGGAATCAGGTTTATGAGAGATCATATATAATTTGTTTCTGATCTGGTAGGGCTCAGAAATGGTCTGTGTTCTTCTCAGGGTCTATGTGAATTTGCAGCAGGTGAATGTAGTGATATTTACAGAGCCAGAAACCAAATCCTCCAGCTCTTGGGAAGTGATAATATCTACCCCCAGATGACGTGTGACACAACTGGCAATGGCAGGAGTTTCCTGTGTCTTCCCAAGCTGCCCCTGCACCACCCACCCATGGTCCCACTCACCCCTGAGGTGCTGCCCGAGGACATCAACACTGGTTGTTATGAGCCGGCTCCTTTTGCTCAATTTCATCTCACAAACCAACAGCTGAGATGGGAATTTAATCTGTTTCCCACTGAAGTGGGTGAGGAACACAGTGGCCATGACCCCCAGCTCATTGTAGTTATGCTAAACATGGACAGGGGATTACACTACCCACTGCCAGAAAATACAGGAATAGAGGTAAATAACACTACTAAATACATGACACTACAGCCACTTGCTCTAATTCCCATTACAGAAAATTTCACCTATGAAGTATTGTCAGTAAATATGTGAGGATTTTGGTCAAAGTGGATTGTCCAACTTTCTTAGAAAGGCAATTGTCATAAATAGAATATGAAGAACTGAAAAAAAGGGTGCTAACAGATTGGGTAAAATCAGAGTCAACCAGCCCAGTTCTGTTTTTTGAAATTGTTATAATTTAGAAGACCTTTTTTAGCCTTTGAGTTACTGGAATTTCAGTGAGGTAAAACACCTCCAGAGAGAAGAACCACTGCTAAAAGTCAAAGTGGACATTTACTTGTGTCTCAAGGATCATGGGTTTTAGTGAGGGAGAATCTTCCCAAGTCTGTGATCCAGCTTTTTTTTTGCTTTAAACCTTCTGTCCAGCTGGACAGAGGATGAATGAAGATCAGACATTATATATTTCATTTTCCAGCACTGAATCTGCTCTATCTTACTCAATATTAAAGCCCTGCTAATGCCTTAGGCAGCAGTAGCTGACCCTTTGAATTAACACCTCCTCTGCAGTGGGTGCCTCATGCATATGCCTATTGATGTATTTTAGAGTGGAGATAATTTTTATTTTGACTATCTGCTCTGGTTTCATATTCCCAATAAAACACCTCATGTATATGGGGGTTTTTTGTGCCATGTATTTCGCCCTATGTCCTGCTATAATGTCTTGTTGTATTCCACAGGAAAAGCTCTCTTATGTCCATCTTTGTCAGAACTCTAGGAGCCACTAATGTATTATTTTAAAGGGCTCTTTATCACTCAGATGAATTTTCCCCTAATTGTGTCCTTTAACTCCAAAAGGGGTTTGGGGACATACTTTGTACGAAAGATTCTACAGAAAACAAAAGTTGCATTGCTAGTGGTTCTGCTTTTATATTTCCATCCAGGGAAACTCTCTGCACACCAATTTGCTTTCTCTTTTCCAAAACCCATTTCCTCCTGGGGCTAGTTCCTGGGACAGAGCTGTCTTCAAATAATTTAATTATCAAGTGGCACACACCTTTTAAGTCCCCCCTGAAACGGTGCGTGATGCCTTTGGTTTACATCACTTGTTGGAAAACACTCCAAAGCATTGAAAAACTATTAAATTGTTACAGTATTGGATGCCAACACACAGGGCTATTAGTCTAATTCATCCTTCAGATCAAAGCCCACACAGGCAGCTCTCCTGCCTACAGCTATTTTCCTTTTACTTTCCTGCTTGACAGTAGTCCCTCATATCCCTCTGTTCTACTTTCTTTGAACATACAGATTTTCCTTTAGTCATGGAAATATAATTTATGTCTATTATACTGTATTATAGATTGCAGATCAGGACAAGCGTGCATTACCGCCTGGAACGTCTGTTTATTGTACGTCGGTTTTCTAAAAATAAATAAATAAGAAAGCCACCCTGCTTCGCCGGGGAGAGAAAAACACGGAGGGGGAGGACTCGGGGGCTGTGGGGAGCTGCACTCAGTTCTCAAAGTTTAATTTCCAAGCGGAGACCTCGAAGCATGATTTATTAACATCATGCTGTTTGCTTTTGTCACGTTGGGGATGTGGCGGGGGGAGCGCTGGCCCCTCTCCAGCCCGGACCACCCAGCGCGCCGAGCGCAGCTACCGGCCCCGCACACCCCGGTTCAAAGGGTCACCCCGACCCACCGGCCCCACCGGCCCCCAGCAGCCTGCCCGTGCCACCCCGCTGGGGGCAACAGCAAGAACAGCGACAACAACCCACCCCCCCCAAAAAAATAATATCCGAACAGACGGGCTGTCTGGGACGCGAAAATTGCAAAAACAATCCCCACCCCACGACAGAGAGTGTGTGTGCACGGAGGAGAGGGAGTGTGAGGAGGGGGGAGAGAGGGAATGAGACAGACAGAGGGGAGGGAAGAAGGGAGGAGGGAGTCCAAGCTCTGAGAAACATCACTCCATCTCTCTCAGTCCACGGGAGCTGAGCAAGGAGCAGGACGATGTTTGACAACTCGCAGTACCCCTACAACTGCTTCAATTACGACGGGGATGATTATCCTACCTGTAGTTCTGACGAAGAGAAAAAATTCACCAGACCGGCGTACAGGTAAGGTGAAGTTTTTCCAAGTCCCCCCGTCTCTGGTGAGGTTTCTGAGCTCTGGGCTGGTGGGATCACAGCTCTCAGGGGAGCACGGGGCCAGGTGCGTGCAGTGGGTCTGACCCCAGTGCAGGCACTGCAGAGGGCAGATTTCCCCCCTTTCTGTGTGTGGAGTGTTCATGATTTGTTTCCTCCCATGAGGGGTCACAGCGACTCTGACATGCCCTTAAGCCTCCAGATCTCAGTCAGTCTCCAACCTCCAGGACCCCTGGGAGAAGGGGAATTAAATGCTCAGTGTGCCAAGGGGTGAATGGGATGCAGACAATCCCGGTGTGGTGGGAAGAGGCGCGGTGTGGATGTTCACAGGGACGTCCAAGGTCCTTTCCACGAGCAGGGAAGGTCTCCAGTGACAGTGTCTCTGAGCCTGGTCTGTCTCACTTCAGCCTTCCTGCTCAGGGAAACTTTTCAGATGGAGTTTGAGAGGTGTGTGATCTTCCTGCAATCCTCCTGTGTCCGAGCCCTCTGCACTGAGTGCCAGGGCAGGCAGCTCGGGGAACCAGTGCCTGGCAGTGACTCCTCCGTGTCACCTGGGTCTCCTGGAGGACAGGCAGCGACCACACTCAGGACTTCTCCCTGGGACACCTCGGGTCAGGGCACAGATCCACCAGGAGAATTTTGGAAGCAGGATATAGGCACACATGTACCCATGTGGTCCTAAAAACTGAGTCTGTGAGTAGGGTATAACAGCAAGTTTTCCTTTTTCCAGCTACATTGCCTTAATTGCAATGGCCATCCAGCAAAGCCCTTCAAATAAAGTCACCCTCTCTGGCATTTATGACTTTATAATGAAGAAATTTCCTTACTACAGATCAAATCAAAGAGCCTGGCAGAACTCCATCCGACATAACTTATCACTTAACAGTTGTTTTGTGAAGGTAAGATCAGTTACTGTGTATTTACATACACACTGTGCATGGCTAAAAAAATATGTGCAGCAATAATCTCATCACTAAAAAAGAAGGGAAACAAACAGCTGAGCTGCAAATCACTTAAAATCTCTCTGAGTTGTCAATTACAGAGATAAGGAGTATATCCTTGTCTGATGTCTGCTAATAGACAACAAATTGAAGAGGATGGGGTTTACATCTTACTCGTATAATGACAGAGAGTAGGCTTAAAAGTCTTGTCATTTGTGTTTACACCATTCTTGAATGTAAATGAATGCAGATGCTAAACAGCAGCATCTGTAACACATACAAATACTGAACTGCCTTTAAATAAATACAGGTTCCCAGAACAGAAGGGAATGAGAAGGGGAAAGGAAACTATTGGAGCTTTGCAACAGGATGCGAATCCATGCTGGACCTCTTTGAAAACGGGAATTACAGGCGAAGACGGAGGAGGAGGAACGTGAAGAGGGAACATAAGGAGCAGAGACCAAGCAGAGTGAAAAGTCCTTCGTCCCCCAACATCTCTTCTATGGACTCTGCTTTGAACAACATTTCCTCTTCTGAAAATAAACACGAAAGAATTGAATCGGGCCCAAAACTTCTGGAGCCTTGTGGGTTTGCTCCGAACAGCGTGACCAACAGGCAGAGCCTAAACAATTCCTCCTTAGCGAAATCGGATTCTGAAATCAAATTTAGCATCGATTACATCCTTTCAGCCCCTGACCCTTTGCCTGTCCTGAGATCTCAATATAATATGCAAGAAAATAAATATCATCTCCTGGAGGCCCCGCATATTAATCTCCAGTTCTGGACAATGTGATGTTATTTATTTGAGGTAACAAGGTCTGAGTTGCAGTGTGTTCAGCAGCCTCGTGTCACTGAAAATCAGCAAAATCAGCCGCCTGCCTCCCTGTTTGCCTCCCGAGCAGTGCTCAGAATGGGTTACGGACTCACCAGCTGATGCTCTGTCTGTACCCAAAGAACTTTGCTAAGATTAAAGCATAAATAACAGCCACCAATATCGGTTTTCACTATGCTGAAATTTATGAAATTCTGGCTTTATTTTCTAAACTGTCTTGGACATCATTTAACACCACAAAGAATTTCCTTTCTCAAGCAGAATCCGACAGAGAAGAGACTTGCTTATCATCCACTGCTTTATTAAAGACAGAGTGAATTTGATCCCACTTTCAGTGGTGGAAATTAGGATTAACTCCACTGAAGTATATAGGTCAGAACTTAAGCTGATCTAAAACAGTGTAATTCTGTCGACTTACACTGGCTGGGAATGTGGGGGGGGTGGGGGGTGGTAATTTGTTTCTTAAAAGGAATCACAGAACATCACCCTGTCTTCCCTTATTTTTTTCTTTTAACGTCATGTTTCAAACCTTTTTTCAGCTCTAATTCATTGTTCATTAGAAAACGTAGTTATTGATAAGTATTTAAAGTATATTTTTGTTTATATTCAGGGCAGAATTGTTTAAATTGTTGAAGTGAAGTTGTATTCAAAATAATTCCACGAGACCTAATTGCAAGGACGCTGAACTCTGGTAGACTTTGATAGGTAATGTGAGAGTCATAGAGCCTCTTAAAGCCTTGCTTAATAAAAAACCCCAACACCTCTTCCCTTGTACTATCAGAAGGCTTCCTGGGATGCTGCAGAAAAGTCCTTGACCAATTTTCATTTAGCAAGTGTGAAGGGAGACCCAGCTTTGCAAGAATCTGTATTGAGTGTTGAGCAAAGCTAAAATCCCACCTACCTGCTCTGAGACAAGTTGTATATTCCTATTAAATAGATTTTTATTGATCCTCCTTGTGAGCAATTACCAAAGTGGTGCTTGATATGATTTCAGCTAAACTGGTGAGATTTATAATTTCCAGATATCAGTGTTAGCTCATGAGCTCCATTTCTGAGAAAGCCACTTCATTACCTTTTACATGCAGTGGGAGGTGTGGGAACCTTGTGGTTCCAAACCAGAACCTGATGGACAATGATGAACTGTAACGAGCATTTAGGAACTTGCTTTTATACAACTTGTTCACAATGAATTGCTTTCCAGAACCTAACAACAGTGTTAGCAAAGGCTCCACAAAATCTTGGCTTTGACTTAGCTCCTACAGTCTTCACCTACTGCAGATAAAAAAAAAAAAAAAAAGGATTCTGATGGTTTTAAGCAATTAAATACAGAGATGAAATTATCTTTGCAACAAGAACTAGAGGTAAATGAAAGTGTATGAGATAAGATTTAGCAAAATTGTGCTAGAGGTATGCTCAGGCATGACTTGAATTTTTATGCAGAAGCTTTGACATTTCACTAAGTTATTTTACATTGTGTCTAATATATACTGTACATTTATACTATATATATTCTTATATATTGTTATTGAGAAAGGGAGCAATATCACTGCACTTATATGTTGTAAAAATGCATGATGTATGTTGTCATGATGCTGAAACTCCTGCCATATACTTAAAATTTACCATCAGTGGTATTTCACCCTGATTGGTAATAAATGCTCATTTTTTGGAAAACTATAAAACTTGTTATCTTCAGGCATTTCTACAGCATGCAAAAGCCTTTGCTTCTTCTTCAGAAAAGAGAAAACAGAAAATCATGTCAATTACATCACTGCATGTCTTCCAAACTTTGAAGGGATGATTTCTTGAGACTAAATTCTGCTTCAAACGGGAGCTTTCAATTCTCTGTGAATCCATGGTCATTCTGGGCGATTATCTGAAAGCAAAATCTGACTCATTAGACCTGATTGATCTGCTGTTTACATGGATGTTAGAAAAAGAAGAAAGCCTCTGGGGGGACTGGACAGATGAATTCTCATTCGAAGAGGGACGAGAATTTGCTCCTTTAGTGTTTATGCTGATTAGTAAATAGGTGTGGGAAGAGCATGTCCTCACTTAGTGCTTCAGTGTTTGCATGCACTCACGTGTGGGTCAGTACTTGTGCACCTCTGGGATCCTGCCTACACATAAATATTCGTGTTTTATATGCAGATTTTTTTTCCTGATTGTTGGCAATGCTGCTGTTGGGCTGATAGTCCCAGAACACATCTGCAGTATATTTGAAATACATATTTTCTGCTGTGAAACATGCAAATATGATTGTTCCTATGTGTTCTTGGTTGGTGCTGTTAGCAAGAGATAACTCAGAGACAGCAAAAGTTCCTCCTGGGCAACACCTGGGTAAGGTGAACACTGTGGGCTGCTGAGACCAAGGGAGATACAGTTTATGGCTACTAATCAATGTAGAATTAATGCATTAGGAAAGGCAGAAATACACCCAAGTGGATCTACAGCGGAGATCCAAAGCCATTTTCAGTAAGATGAATTAATATTCACAAATAGCCATGTCCTTTGCTCACAGTGAAGTGCCTGCTAGGAGAGACTGTCATCCTTTAGTTTCCCTAACATATAACCAAAAAAATTTGTGTACAAATAGGTGTTAACATTTGTTTTGCAAAGGATATCAATCATATTTCAAAAAATGAAGGGACATATTTCAATTTACCCAGTGTATTATATTCTGACGACTCCGGAAAGGTTTCCAGCAGTTAAAGTGAATGGCATTTAATATAGAACAACATAACAGGGGTGAGGGCTAGACGTGACCTTATTCAAATGTCGTAGCCATTACAAAGCCATTCCCAATGTAATTATAATTAAATACTTTATGCCTTTCTTGCAAATCCTCTGATCGATCATTGATATTAACATTAATATTGTATTACCCCCGAGCAAATGTCTCCCACACAAGTGTTATGGATCACCAGGTTTCCATTAACAAAGTTGTGAGCTACTGCCGTGTGCTGGTCGTGGATAAATTTACGTAAATTACTTTTTTCTCAGGGAAGGGGGGAAAAAAGTCCGGGTTTCTTTCTTCTATCCCTGCACTCTGAATCCAGAGCTATTTCTTCAGCTCCGTCACAGCCACTCGCACAAAGCCATAACGAAATAAGAAAAGGAAATCTCACAGGAACATCCCTGCTTGCCCTGTGTTGAAGCAGGTGGATGTTCTCTGGTTCGGCACTGGGGTTCAAAGCTGAGCTGAAGCCAGGGCTGAGCAGTGCAGGGCAAGGCTCTGCACCCACCAAGAGCATCAGCAGGCTGGGCAGGCTGATCACAGCAGCCAGAGTGAGGAAAGGTGTTTGGCTCAATTCCTCGTCTCGAGGCACCTTCCTGACTGCAGAGAGAGACCCAGAACGAGCCATGGATTTCCTTAGCCCAGCAGAGGTCCCTCACCTGGGGGGTGACACTGTCCCAGGGCTGGGGTGAGGCAGGAGGTGGGTGTGGGACAGCAGCTCCTGCCTGCTGGGCTGGGGGCACAGTGAGGGGGAACAAGGCTTTTGACCTCTCACTTTAGGGTCACAAATACCTTTGCAAGGGAAAGATGAAAGATTTCTTTCTGGGGAGATGCAAGGCCTGGCCTCACTGAGGGACCCTGGAGGGGGGTTGTTTATTTATCCTTTTAAAGGAAGGCTTCTCATGATAAAACAAAGATTTTGATGGAGCCACGCCATCAAAAGGTTATTATGCAGAGATTTCACTTCTACTGATTTAATTTCTTAGGCTTTTGCCATTGGTGTCACAGAAGTGGTTTTTTGTACAGCAAAATGATGATCAGCCTCAGAAAGAAGTTCAAAGTACTTGGGCAAGGATGCAGCACTTTTTTTCCCCCAGAACCAGTGACAAGAGGCCAGATAACATCCAAAGCAGGCCAGTGGTTGACCTCACTTACAGGAACCTCTCCCTCAGCAGAACCTCCTGCACATTATGGGAGCATGAATGCAGATTAGGACATCTGAAAACAAACCTTCTCTTTGTCAGTAAAGCCAAGTTCCCCTATTTTTATGCAAATCAGAGAGATCTTATTAGTTGAGACCCATCAACTCCTCATATAAGGAGAAGCTGTGCTGAAGGAGCATTTGAAGGTCACAGCACACAGGAGATCTGGCTCTCCCCGTGCCTTTGCTTTGCTGTGCTCCATCCTACGGGCTGAACTGCCACGGTGTTCCTCAGCCACGCAGCAGGTTGGTCCTCAGCTCCCTTGCAGAGCAGTCTGTGTGCTCCCTCAGACTGAATCGAGATTTCTGCACTGTTTTCTGGTCAGTGAGGGTTTTCCTTTTGGGTTCAGGACAAATCCTGTGAGTCCTTTCCACTCTCTACCAACAGAGGGGACACACTGAGAGGGGAAGGGGCTTGGAGGGACAACCTGGGGGAAAAAATCTCTGCTGCGCATCTTCAGTAGTACAGAGCTGATGGTGCAGCTCAAGGGCTCTTGGGGTTGTGTGTCAAGTCTCTGCTGTAAATTAAGGGCAGCAGTACCCCATGTCCCACCACACTTGAGCTCAGGGAAAAGGGAGAACCTCGACCACGTGCCCTTGAGCACACAGGGACTTGAACCTTCAGCTCTGGCAGTGGAACACAAATCCCAGTTCGTGATCAGCCCTTCAGATCCTGAAGTCAAGACTTGGAAATGCTGAGCTGCTCATTTCAGCTGGCCTCTCCCCTCTCTGTCTCCTCTGGGCCATGTTCTCCTCCCTGCTGTGAGGATGTAAATCCTTGCAAATCCATTAACTTTGGTATAATTACCTTTGGAATTGAAGCAGCACGTGTGAAACCGACCTTTGCATATTATACCCAACGTTTCTCCTCACACAGTCTGCAAAACTGTGCCAGCACCTCCTCTCCTAGGGAGAATTCTCAGAGCAACAAATGGTCCTACCTCTTTATTTTGCCTCAGCATCAGCTTCTAATTGCTTTCTCCAGAATGTGGGTACCATCTGCACCACTCTACACAAAGAACCTACTCTCCATCTCTGTTTTAATGGGAATGTCTTTCTTTTTGCACTTAGGGTCATTAAATTAAAGAACAGGGTAGGTCCAAGTCCTATGGAAGTTGCACTGGAATTTTTTTACCCAGGGAGCTAATATAAAATAACAAAGTAAGTTGTGCTCCCTCCCACCCTAGCTACAGTGGTTGGAGGCAAATCCAACTGTGAGAATTTTGCCTGAGAAAGAACTGCCGGATTTCTCCCACTGTGAAATCCAGCTGTTAATTCAAACAGAAGGGATGGACCTGACCAGATAGGCCAACTGGCTTGTTTCCATCCTAAAGTCCATTGTGTTCCGCAAGTTCCTAAATTTATGGTCATGAAGGTCTTCCAAGCCCTGTAATGAAGTATGGCATGCGATGTTTTTGTTATGGAATGTGTGCTGCAAAGGGAAAAAAGAAGGTTTGAATTTATCTTTCAAATGAAGATCCTGGAATCTCTCAGGATAAACAAGCTAAATTAGGAATCAAAATACACCATGTTTCTCACTGAAACTGAAAATAGCCCTCCCAGAGCACTGACAGGGGAGAAAAGCAGAAGCTGCAGTAAGACCAAGCAAAGTTCTTTTTGTTGTGTTCCTCTGTGTGTTCGTTGTCCCTTTGTAGCAGGGGTGGGCAGTGAACCCTGCCATGACAGCAGCAGGAGCCCCCTTTCATCTTTTGGGAATGATTGTTCTGCCAGAGTATTCCAGAATAAAAAACCAAAACACTGCATTGCAAAATTGAGCTGCTGGTCTCCGTCATCAGCATTTACATGGGGCACACACCACCTTGTCTTGCTGTGAGCAGGCTGAAAATAAGATACAGAAATGCTCTTTGGCTTGACAGCCTGTGTGGTGCAGCTCGGTGCCACAGCTCCACAGAGCAACTGCTCTGCACAAAAGCTGCTCCCTCTTAGGTCTTCATTGAGGACGTGATAAAGAATTAATAGGCTTGGAAGTTTGTTTGGTTTTCGTGCTGATATCAGTGGTTCCAATTAAAAAAACAACCGAAACCAAGCCAGGCTTCCTGAAATCTGCACCGTTCAAGAACACTGCTCTGTCCTGCAGTCATTAAACCCCTTTGTCAGCCCTGGCAGTGGCCTGAGCAGCCCCATCCCCGTGGATCCAAGTGCCCCCCGAAGCTGCAGTTTCCACAGCTGCTAATGGTGAAGCACTGTCATGTTTTCCTTGTGTGGGAAAGAAATTAGGATAGAACCAACTTCCCTCTTGGGCCCAAAGGCTCTGCTGACCATTAGCCATCTGTCCCAGGCAAGATCTGCTCTGGCTGAAAACGCTTTTTGAGGATTTGTGCCACAGATATTTAACCCTACGACAGAACTGCTCCCATCTTCCCCTCTCTGCCTTGGGGCATTGCATTGTGCTGGTACTGACTGCATCCAGCACCCTCTGCTGCCATCCCCTCCTTCCAGCACGGCCTCTCTGAGGCTGGGGAGAAGAAGCAGCACTGTCCATAAAAGTGAATGTGGAAAATAACAGGTGCAATGAGCTGTGTTTCATGATTAATCCGTCTCGAGCTTTTCCGAGGCCGAGAGCTACACGAGCAATTATCAAACCCTGGGAGGCACTTCAGCACTAATCAGCCCATAACATTTTTCTGCATTGGAGCATCTGGGACTGGCTACATGGCTTGAATCCTGACTCTCATGAAATGAATGAGAGTTTTGCCATTGGGTTCAAGGGATCAAATCTTCATCTTCTATTGCCAGGGCCAGAGATTAATCAGATTAAAGGCCATGTGGACTGCAGAGAAAATTAAATACCTTCTAGCAGTTACTTGGTGTCTTCTCAAGACAAAATAGCGGCTTGCTTCCACAGGTTTCTTTGGCTCTGTCTTTCAGCCAGTCAAAATACTTCCTGAATTCAGTGGGAAATGTGTCCAAATAGGGAATAAGTTCCCCAAAGCCCAAGGGCTGAACACAGCAGAACCAGATGCTGGCATCTGGGGTGAGATTCCTGATGCAAAGATGTTTGTATGTTCTTTGAGAACACCTCTATGCTGGGGCTGGTGTACACATTCAAATAAACAAGTCACACTAAGCTAACATCCACACTCGGGATCTCAAATTTTCTTTCAACAGGAAACTGTCCCAAGATCTGCTACAGTTTGGCAAAGGCATGACACTGTATTACTTTCCATTTTGTTTTGCTGTTGTTGAAATTACAGGAAAATAAATATTTTCAAGATGATACATTGTGTATCCCTAATAAATACCAAGGGCATTTAATATAAACTATGGACACATGGTTTGCTTTGTTGTTCTAAGTAACCATTTCCTTTTAGCCAAATGAAAAGCCAGTTGTGCTGTGATGCTGCAGATTATAAATTAGCAGCTCTCATATGGTTTTGTGCAATTGTTTCTTGAAGAGCTTTAGGCTACTTCAGACAAAAATTTCAAATAAAATGTGAATCCATTGAACTGTAACTTGTGGTATTAGTTTTATAATAAACAAAGGTAGGTCACATAATCATGTCATGAAAAACAACATTTTAAAATTCAGGCAGCAACATTTTAATCCATTTTAGGTTCTGATCCTGAAATCAAGAGGAAGCTTGGCTCTTTCTGCTTCCCAGTGCGTGAAACCAAGACAAGCCTAGCCTGGGTGGAAAGCACACAGCCAGACAGGTTAGCTGGGAGTGGGAAAAGAGGGGACAGATTTCTTGTCAACCAGGGAAGAAACAACCCAAAGGCAGCAGCAGCAGCAGCAGCAGCCCGTTCCCACGCCAGAGCAGGGCGGTGGGTCAGGCCAGGAGAGGAGGGGGGGCCTGGTTTGGTCTTTCTTCCACTGCTTCCTCAGCCCTGCTGGGGGGGAGCAGCTGGGGAAGAGCTGAAATCCAGGCTGGCTGCAGGGGGAAGGCAAGGAGCCCCCGGGGGCAGCAGACTCAGGGGGGAACCTGCCTGATTCCCAGCCTCAGCCACACGAAGGACTGATGTCAACCTGTCTGTCCTCTGCCAATGCACACTTACCTCGGCATGGCAGAGGTGAAGCTGTTTTCCAGAAAAGGTCCCACTTGCCTTTAAGGGAACCTCATATCTGGGGTGTGAAACACATATTTACCGCAGGCACGGTGTCCTGTGGTGTTTTGTAAGGACACTTGGAACGATCTCTGCTACACGGGACATGTACCTCAAGGACCATCCCTTAGCCTGGTCTCACCTGAATTATCCCCCAGTAGTGGATGGATGGGACAAGCCACATGAATTGTTCCCAAGCACTCTCAGCTCCCAGCACCCTGTTCTCTCCTCTGTCTCATCCCATCAGGTGGCAGCAGAAGGAACACAGGGCGGCTGGGGGAGGTGTGAAGGAGCAGACCACCTCATCTCTGCAGAGCACCTCATCTCTGCAGACCACTGCCTAATTCATGCTTGGGTCTGAGATCCTCAGAGAAAAATTGCAGCACACTTGCCCGGTTGAAATCTGTGTAGGATTTTCTCATGAGGCATTTGCTGCCCTCATGCTGTGCAGCCCAGGCACCAAGGTACCACCAGCACTCCCTGGCAGAGGGGGTTCTGTAACACCTCTCACCTGAAACACTCCTTGTTTGACAGATGTTTATCTGAGAAGAGGCTCAGTTCTTATTTAGTGGGTATTTTCTAAATAAAAAGGAATAACCGTGTCAAGTCTGTGCTACAGCATCATAAAGCTGTAGCTTGTTACTTAACAACAGACAGGGAGAAAAATTAGTATACCTGGATATATAGGAACTTTTTCCTTTACCTCTAAGCCTGCCTGAATTTGAATCATTTATACCATGACAACAGCATAAACTGAAATTTGGACAGGGAAGACTATACTTGAGCTGAAAACCCAACTGAATTTTTTCCCTGTAAGGAATATTCCTATTAGCACAAGTGAGTTTTCCGTGTCCTGGCTCCACAGCCACGTGGGTGTGTGCACAGCACATCTGAAATTGATATCTCTGTCTTAATTCGGGGTTGCAATTACTGGAGCTGAAGTCTAAATTTTTCCAACCACCGAACTCCCAAGCTAAATGACTGTACAGCTACTGAAATTGATTATCAGGCTTCCTGTTTCCTTGCTTGTGACCCAGTAATATTGACATAAGGTACAAGGAAATTGCAATCAGAACTACTAGTAGCAATAGCTGGAGGCAATTGCAAAAGAAGTATTGCTGGTGGTGGCACACGGACTCCTATATTAGATTCAGCCATACTCTGATTATAATGCACTTACTCGAGATAGCAGGAAATTCTATTTTTCTTTTTTAAATTACAGCCAAGAAAACGTTTCTGTTTGCTTCTGTATTTCATCCTTTTCTCTGGAACAGCCTAAATGGAAAACCTTCTGGCCTCAGAGATCCAGTCTATTTTGTTTCCAACATGGGCAGTGCCTTGGGGCACATCATTTTATGTCTCTGTGTCTCCTCAAGGCAGCAGAGAGAGTTCACCTTTGCAAAGAGTTTTGTTAGAAAACCTGCTGCATCAGCAAGCTGATGTTATGGACCTTCTACATTCTCTTGCTGTCACTTTTCTTGTCTCTGCTTTAATCTTCCCTAATGCTCAAACATCTTGTCCACCCTGCCACTGACCGGTTGGCACTGACCAGTTCTGCACAGGGCTGAGTCGTGCCTGAATGTGTAAGAACTGACAGCTCTCTGACTTCCATGTGACTCCAGGAGCAGGAAGCTTAAGAAACACATAAAACTATAAAGAGAACTGGGATCAGGTTGCAAGGCTTGGAAATGTTGTTACTTTTAAAAAATAATCTTCTGGTTGCTGGTTTTCAGGCTGAGGTAAAGCAAACCTTTCATGAAAGGAACTTTCTATCACATATTAACTCACACTGCCACCTGCTTCAGTCAACATTGTGCTGCTACTGCAAGTAGAAGCATTTTACAGCCGTTTCTTTCAACAAAATGTCCACAAAAAAACCCTTCTACTGGCAGTAAAAATGAGCAGAGAGCACCTGTAATTTCAAGAGGAGTCTCAGGCACTGGCAACAATGGTATTGCAGAGAGTTATTGAACCACTCTCTTCACAGGATCTCTATAATGCCAGGATGTGTGTTCAAACCTGAGGAATCCATGCAGAAACTTAAAATCATTTTGCCATAGTGAATGCTCCCTGGATGTAAAATCTCCCAGAGCATCCAGCCCGGCTCTTTTTAGTGATATTCCCCACGCTATTCCAAAGAGGAGTAGAACACAATATCACAAATATACAGGCTCTACGAGGAGAGAGCTTTGATTTTGCCTTCAGAGAAGTTTCCCAGGCCAAACTGAGCTCATTACATTTGCTGCAGGCATAGCCCTGGTGCCATCCTGGGGTAATGATCCATGGCCATCCGCCACGCAGAGGCTGAGGAAAAGTGGATTGTCATGGATCGTGGCTCCTCAACAGGCCAACCTTTTCACAGGAAAAGTTCAGCACAAGTGGGAAGGTTGTTTGGGTTGCTGGGGTTTCTTTCTCCTACTTGCATGTGTGACTCGTGAGGAAAAAACCTTTTATTAATGAGCTCTGCCCTGCTCTGTCCTTCAGAAGTCCCTGGGGCTTTGCTTGTAGGACCAAGCCACAGCAAAAATGAGCTGTGAGTGTGGATAAAACAGATAAATCTGCCCTGGAATTACAGAGATTCTTCACCTGCAATTGCTGCTGAAGGTGCAAGGCAGCATCTGCTGGGGACACTGTGAGCTGTAGCAAGGGTGCAGTGTATGACTTTCTATCTCCTTGCAATGCCAGATGTTTGCAATCCCAACAAAAGCTTAGCCCTAATGAACCCTGGCTTTTAAGGCTTGGAAGCCTCCCGTGAACCTTAAGAAAAATGAATATTTAAGAGAGTGAGGAAGCAGACGTGCCCAAATGCTGTGAAAGTGACTTCTACTACTGAACTTTTCCTTCTTCCAAAGGGGAGAGAGTGGAAATTTCACTGCTGCTCCGAGGTGTCTGGGAAAAAAAAAATAAGGCAAGTTCGTGAGAGTTGTACAAATGTAACCAAACCTGTTCATTTTCTCAAAGCTCTCAGTCTTGGTCTGTGTTTGATCTTGATGAAGTGGAAGATGAGTGTGTCTGGCAACTGGGCAAGCCTGTCCTATCTTCTCCACAGCTCAGGTGAAGCCAGACTCTGTTGTACTTAACCAGGCGCTAATCTCCTTTTGCTTGCAGTACAAAAGTTCATGGGAATTTCCCGTTGATGAAATGTGTGCAAAATTATGCTTAAAATGAAGACTCCCCAGTAAACCGACTTGTCATCACTAAAATCAGCTCAAGTTGCAGAATGTTTCTCTTGCTAAGATAATTAGTCCTCAATCAGAGTAATTTGGGGGGGTAGCTGGGGTGTTTTAAGGCAGTGTTATGCTTTATTCAAGAAAGCTCTCCTGTATTTGAATTATTTCCACAAAGTGATGCAGATAATTGCTTAATGCTTTGTCATTCTAATACATAATCCCTCAGCATCTGAACAGTATTAATGGGAGCAGAACTTGGCAAAGCTACCTCTACAATTTTTTTTTTCCCAATGTTTTCCATGCCAAAGAGAGAGCATCTCAGACAATGAGAAATGCAAACTTTCTAATTTTTGCCTTCAAACTGATCCTGAAATAAAATGTATTCCTCTGGCTGCTGCTTTGGGACTGCTTTCACATCACTTTGGGTTTAATATATTACATTTTAGCCAGGTTTAACCCCAGTCAGTAGGTGCACCCTGGTTTCCTGAGATAAATAACTTGACTAGCAGAATCAGGACCCAAGACTCATTTGTCCTTCATAAATGTTTGTTTTGTTTGTTTAAATATTAGCATCCCCCAGCTGTGCAAAATAGACCTTTTTCATTAGTTGTTTGATCATGGTGGGAAAAGCTATTAATTTAGTCAATTCCCTGCAATGAGCTGTGGGGTTGCTACCAAACCACAAACTGATGAAAACAATAAATGCTAGACTGTATTAACTGTAAAGGTTAATCCATAAATCAAAGGGAAATGTCAGATGCCTTTTAACATTGATTGAGATGTAATTTGGTGTTGGTAGTGATATGTTTGTTACATAAATTCACAAATGCACTCAATTCCTGTTAGGGGCCCAGGTCTTTATAACTTACAGCAAATTAAGTAGTTTGCTTTATTTATGTAACCATATAAAGATTGATTACCCCTTCCTGTTCAAGTTACAATATAGCACCAGTTTTAAAATAAGTGAACATTAATATCCAGATCTTCTTCCAGGGTGCGTTTGACTCGGTATAAAAATGAATACCCTCTTGTTTTTCCTGAAAGTATGCCATTACCTTAAGTATGTTTAAGGCACTTTTTCCTTTTAATTTTTGAGTTGGATTCATGTTTTTCAAATTACAGCATGAGAATTAGCCTTTGTATAAACGTGCTCAGAAGTATAGAACATATTTTCTATATTATGGATACATCATATTTCAATATATAATATAAAACAACAAATGTGAGGAGGAAATGCCACAAATTAGATCAGAATGGAACACAGCAACTGATGCCAGAACAGCAAGAAAAAGATCATTATGGTCACTCATGGAAACGTTTCTTTCCACTTCTCTTCACGAAAGAAAAAAAATGTGAGGCCACAGAATTCTTCACTTCGTGGAACTAAAAATCAGGTCACCAGACCTCAGAGCATAAACAAATAAAACCAACCTTTGCAGCTCTGTCTGTCCAAGGAAGTTGCCAGAGAAGGTCCTCAAGGACAGGAGCATCGCTCCCAGGTCACTATTAGCCAAGGAATGGGAGCTACTGAGCTCTTCTTCCAGCTGCCACTTGGGTGGGCAGAGTGCTGAGGCTGCCAAAGCTGGGAGCACTCCGTGCTTCCAAACACTGCACACTCCTTGGCTCACTCTCTACGTCCTATTTCTTTCCTAGAGAGAGTCACAAATGATACAGTGTGAGGGGTAATCGCTGCAGGAAGTCCATGGGAGTCGCATTTTAAAGGCAGTCAGGTAGGTCACTACCATTTTCTTCTGCTTAATTTAGCAGAGACAACAGTGGGAATGCTTTCCCTCACATTCCTGAAGGGCATTGATCCAAACAGGTATCCAGAAGGCTTCTAGTGAGATTAAGATGTATAAGGACACAAGACCCAGCCCATATAAAAATGTCCCAAGGGTTTTTCATTCTGCAGTAATGGGACCCTTCGAAGCTCAGCAGTGGCAGAGTATGTCAGCAATGGAGGTGGGCCAGGCAGGACCTTCCCATGTGGATAAACCACTTAAATCTTTATGGCTTTAAGCTCTGAGCCACTGCCTGATCAACATCAAAAAGGAGATTTTATTGTCTCTCTGTCTGTGCACACATATCACAATGAGAGAAAACACAGTCCTTACTTACTTACCTACCTAGTTTTCATATTTGCTTGCACATGCCTTATGAGTGTAATGAGACATTTCAGCAATGTTTCAGTTACCACTGACAGATCTTGGCCTATACCTGAAATTTTAAGAGGAACATTTCAAGACACATGTGAAACATAGAATCATGGAATCATAGAATTACTTGGACTGGATGGGACCTTAAAGATCATCTAGTTCCAAACCCCCTGCCACAGGGAGGAAACATTCCACTAAGCCAGGTTGCTCAAAGCCCCATCCAGGCTGACCTTGAACACTTTCAGGGATGGGGCATCCATGGTGTCCTTGGACAAGCTGTTCCAGTGCCTCACCACCCTCACAGTAAAGAATTTTTTCCTTGTATCCAATCTAAATCGACCATCTTTCAGTTTAAAGCTATTCACTCTTGTCCTGTCACTCTGTGCCCTTGCAGAGAGTCCCTCCCCAGCTCTCCTGTATCCCTCTGGGCACTGCAGGGGTGAATCCCTCTCTGCTGTCCTTTGCGGAGGTGCACAGCTCGGACGTCTGGATCCGAGGGCAGCAAAGAAAGGCAACATCCCCTAGCTCAGCTGGCTGCACCTTCTGCTCCTGGTGGGGGCTGGCAGGGCTGGGGCAGGGCAGGGAGAGGGGCAGAGGGTGCAGTGCTCTGAGGGTGCTGTGGCCCCATGAGCAGGAGTTGGGTCCGCACGGTGCTGGCAGGGGCTCAGCCCTGGGCACAGCCTGCCCTGCTTGCCTGGATCGGGTCCTCAGAGTGAGGCAGAGGAGGAGATGCAGAAGGAGATTGAGACCACCCTGAGCTCCAGCCGACTCCCACGGCTCTGGGTTTTGTCCTCGGAAGGAAGCAGAGAAATGTCTTTGTGATAAAGCAATGCAGCCAAACACGAGCGCCGGGTCCACTGCGGGAAGGCATCTCATAAACACTGCAACATATTTGGCTGAGAAGAGCAAACCTCTAGGCTATTATAAGTTTGTCTCTCTGTCCATGCTCTGTCTGAGGTTCTTTTTCATTATTGGCTTTTTCTCTTAAGGTGAGATTACCAATTCACAGCTTTTTCAGATACGTTTGCCTTTATTTGTCGCAGAGGTCTAATCAAATGTTCAGGGCTCCTCACCTTCAAGGGTGGAATCATAATGAGTGTATAATGAGCTGTGCCACAGCCACGAGTTCCCATGCCTTTTAAACCAGCTTCAACAACTCTGCAATCTTCAGCGCAGATGAGTGGAGCCCTGCTGATTCACGTGGCTATTGTCTCTGGAAATAAATGAAAACCATATTAATATTCACAATGTCATTCCCTTGTATGCTAATTGGAAGGATTGCAAAATAAACTACAAAGACAAGCACAAAAACCCGTGTGGCTAGCTAGAGTAAACCTCAAGGACATGAATAACAAAGTGTTGGATGGAGGGGGACCTCTGAAACCACCAACTTTTGGGAATTCTTTCTACCATCCTACAGTTGAAATAGAGAGAGCAGCTATCTCATCATTAATCATGGCCATGCACTTGTCCCATGGGCCAGCACAAATGGCAGGGATAACACAATTAGGGCTGGAAAGTCTGCAGAGGTCAAGGTCCCCTTGTAGGTGGGGAGAGGAGTTCCCTGCTGGGCATCTCCCCCATGGTGATGAGCTTGATGGGCCACAGGCAGGTGTTACCAGACTTTCATAGCAGTCAGCTCAAGGGGAAAATTCCTCCCTGCTCTGCCCTCACCCCTGGTTCATCTCAGACAAAACATTTTGACTACTGCAGTGAGATTTTTCCAAGTTAAATGTCAGCGGATTTTCTTTGTTTTCTATTTTTTTCCAATTTTTTAATTTTTTGGAAAATTGTTTCCTTGATTTCCCTGGCACTGATTCAAACCCTGGGATTTTCCAGCTCAGGCACAGAAAACATAGATTCCTTCTGTGAGGATCTGTACCCTGTTCACTGCTGACATGTGGCCTCTTGTAGAGAAAAAGGAATTATACAGTAAACTACTCAAGCAAATACAGTCATCCATGAACTAATCCTCCTCTCAATCTCACACTGGACACCAGGAGTGATATCTCCTGCTTCCCTGGGCCTCCTCTGGTGTGACCCCATTTAATTATGTGCACACCCCCCCATCTGAAGTTGCCTATGGTGTGGCAGTACCAGCATCAGCAACATAAGGGTAAAGATAAGGGTAACCCTGGGGTGTGCCCTGCTGCTGCCATCCTGGGATGCTTGAATACAAATATCCAGAATATTTTCCCTTTAGAATAAACCATGAATTCCTCTGTCCAGCCTAATTAATTTCATAAAATAAATAAATCAATTAGCAAAGAAATAAAAACCACCAAAAATACATGAAGGAGAGACAACAGAGCACACAGACAGAGAAGTCGGAGTGGAAGGACCACTAATTCCTTGTTTCTCTTTTACACCCTGATCACTGAAGAGTAGAACTGCATCTAAATTATTAATTAGGAAATAAAAATTACTTGGATCTCTTTTTTTTCTTTCTATTTTCTAGTTCTTTTCTCTGAGCTATTGTTTCCCCTCCATTGCTGATGGCATCTACAGCACCAAACCCACACCAGGTGTGAGAGGGCACAACACCACCGACACCCAGTCCCTTCCTCCATGTCTGGATTTAGTGCAGGGAGCAGGCTCCTTACCTAGTTTTCGATGCCAGAGCTACTTCATGAAAACCAAGGAATACACAATAAATATGTGGAACAAATAAAAGGAGTGGGCAGGGCAGGTATGCAGTTCTTTAGCATTATAAATTCTTTAGTTTCCATTTTAATCTAATTCCCATATACTAGTAGGGTCACACCCTGGCAGAGGAGATTGTCTTTGCTGTGAGCAGAATTTGCTGGAGCCTTCTGACTCCTCAGGCTCTTTCCTTCCCCACATGCAAGCCTAAAGTGCTGGAGACCTTCCTTTTCTTGCCAGCCAAGTCCTCATAGAAGCCTCTCAGCAGCTCCTTGGGTGAAATGCAGTTTTCCAGCGGAGGGAAGCTTATATGAATCGAGGATATTTAAGATACAATTTAGTCAGATGCGTTTTAAAAGCTCTTGAAATCATCTGTATCCTAACCAGTCTGGGGTCATGTCCCTTAAACCCTGTCCAACCTCACGGAGAATTCCAAAATCTGCTAGTTAGTGGGGGAAAAATTCCGTCTCAGTCTGGTTTTGGCCCTCTCCTTGTCAGGATGCACATCCAGTCTCACCTGCTGTGATGTGCTCAGCACTTGCCAGGCACTGCAACCTGGCTAAGACAGCAGCCCTGAAGTCCCCAAGCAGGGCTGAGGAGTGTAAATAAGGGACATTGTCACATTTGGTTACAGGAGGGCAGCCCACAGGAAGGCTGCCTGCAGCAAGAGCAGCCGGGCTGAGACAAATTCTCCCATTGTTTGGGGTCATCTGGTCTACAAACTGTTTCACATGAGAAAATTAGATTACGCCAAACCAACTTCTTTGGAGTACTGGGTTTTTTTTTTTAATTCAGCGTTAAAAGGATGGAAATAATCGTAAATCTGGAAGCAATCACACACACATCACTTAGAAATGCTCTGCCTCAGTGCAAGGGAAACAGAATACATCAGTGCTGATTGGCCTGGGGTATCTCTCCCCCCACCAAGCCCATGTCCCAGACAAGTTAAATGTTTCATTAATTAGGCACTAACTATGGTTAAAATTAGGAGAGCTGCAAGGATGTCTCCTCCTGCTTCAGACTAATCCTCTAATTAAAACCAGGGCCCCCAGTTTGAGCTCTCAGGGTGACCCTGCATTGCTGGATTGCTGAGTTTGGGGGCTGAGTCAGCCTGTGGGGTCCGTGGGGCAGGAAGGGACCTGGGTCTGGTGCCAGAGCAGGGGGCACAGGGTGGGAGCAGGCTGGAGGCAGGGGACACCTCTCACCACGCGCTGTGTGTGACGGACGTGCACATTCCCAGCTGCTCTCATGAGCCTGTGGGAAATCCCAACTCGGGGTGAGCAGAAATGGGGCAAACCCGGGCCCTCAAAGGACAGTATCTCCAGAGAGGGACACATAGGACAGCCACCGTGTCCTTTACTGCACACAGGAGTGGCAGAAGCCACAGCCACCATTCAAGTCCCCACAGAGGAAGGGACACCTCACAGTCTCCTATGATCCCCCCACATCTGGGCCATGTCCAGCTCCTCCATGCAAAATGCAAAGGAAGACAGTGCTCCAACTGGGAAAAACTTAGGTTAGAGGGTACATGTTTTTTCCCGTGAAGAATCTGAAAGCTCCTTATTCCTCCCAGGCTCTCAGGTTTGATTTTGCCTGTGTGCAAAGGTGGCTGTTTTGCTGCACCATTCCTGTAAGAGGGATCAGCATGAGGAGAAATCCCCTTTTCTTTTCAAGAAGCAGAGAGAAGATCTCCTCCATCTATCCATCCATCCATCCAAAATGCTGTCAGACTGTGATTTGAATCAGAAAGCAGTGGTTTTGGCAAGGCATTCTGTCAAGAAACAAAAGCAAACCTGGCCATTGAAGGCAAGCAGCGAGGGAAGAGCACCAGAAAAGAAAACAATGGGGACATTCTGTAGTAACCACAAACCCCCAAGTTTTCTGCCATATTCTGTTTTCCATAAATATTGGCCTCGCTTTAATGCAGAGCAGCCAAGAGCTGCTTGTATGAATGCAGCCTCCCTAACCAAGAGCTTTAATCAACTATAAATAAAGTTTCCATGACAGACAATAACAAATATAAATTCACGGTGCTGAAGTACTTCCCAGCACCTTCCAACAAACTAGAAAACCAGGAAAGGCTGCTAAAAGGCAGACATTTCCAGATAAGAAACCAGTATCTCTTTAGGGGTAATCTGCAACATTTGGGGGACAGCCAGAGGAAGGATGGAGAGTTGCTTGCCTTGGTGCATCCAACACCAAGAATCAACCCCCCAAACTGGTTGAAATACCTGCAGTTTTGCTTTCCTCATAGGTCAACACCTTCTCTGCACTTTGGGTTTTCTCCTTTTGCAACTCAACTTTTTAGAATGAGGAGTGACTTGGGACGTGTTAAGCAAGTTTTGTTCCCCATAAATCCAGAGTGTTGAAGTTCTCATAATGAAAAGCTGAAATTGTCACATGATGAATCAGCCACAGGAGATGAGGCATTTTATACACCAAATACAATGAGATTTGCTTTGAAAACTAAGGACCTGGAAGGTCTGAGGATGCCAGAACCAGCACCGGTCCTTGGTTAGCAAATGCGCTTCCTCAAGAAGGAGCAGGGGATGAATGTCTACAACCAAACTTCATTTTTAGCTTTGAACAGCAGGGGTCAGGGAGTTCCACCTGGTTTTTTAACGTACATAATTTGAGACTGGGAAAAAAACACCTTAAATTTCACTCAAGCAAAACATTCCAAGTAAAAATCAACCATGAAATATTTAATTTCCATCGGACCTCTCTCCTTGAAGCACAAACATGTTTAGTTCCATCTCTAAACAAAAGTTCCAGCAAAAATGTTGGAATCAAAGGAAAGCAAAGCAAAGCGTCATCTTGACAATATTGCAAGATTAGAGAATTATGAATTATTATTCTGAATTACCTTAGTTGTCATCTTCTCTTGGCTCAAGCACCTGAGAAACATGATTTAATTTGCCAGCCCGTCAGAGGGACTCGCATCCTCATTTTTTCCTTTTCTTCTGATGAAATATTTGGCCACAAACATTCCTCCAGTTCCCATCCCAACACCCCACCAGCTCTGACCCTGTTTACTTCACGAGAGCTGATTCCTTCCTAGTCTGAAGCAGGGGATGACTGGAGGCAGGGAAGATACCAAATAAACAACATTTGTAAGATTTCCCCACAGCAAAAGGAGCTACAATACAGTGTTTTAACTCTCCCACTGTGCCAGGGAATTTCATCAAAGTGTGTGACCTTGGTGATCACGTGCCTTGGCACCCTGCCAGAGCCAAAGTAAGTCAAGTAATCATTTCAATGCTTTTTCTTTTTGTTTTTTTTTTCTCATTTACTGGCATTGAACCCTTGATGTGAGTTTATCATACCTTCTGTCTCTAATGCTAACATGCACAGATATTTACAGAAAAACCAAGATGAATTACACTGGAAGAGGAAGATGCTGGAGTGGCACTGCAGAAGTTCAGCTCGTAAAGAGGAAAAAAGAGAGCCCCAATGTTATTTCAGCTGGAATAGCTGCTAAATTCACTACTAGCAGCTTTCCTTGCTGTGAACAGTATCTTTACCCTGTCAGTGCTTCTGAGATTTTGGGAAAAATTCACCATTAATTGCAAGGAACTTTTTTCTGAGAACCTGGACCTGAGTTTCTGTCATGAACCTCAATGACTGTCATTACAACCTACCTCAAACCCAGCCTGAAGAAGGCTAAACCCTGGAGAAAGCCACAGTGCTCTCATAGCCATTTATAGAAAGGGAAATAAATATGTGTTTTCACTGACTGCTCAGTAAGATCATACACAGTTTGGTATCTGGCAAGTAGAGATCCTCTCTCTCCCAACAAAACAGCAATCAAAAAAAAAAAAGTATTAAAAATCCCATCTGACTGACAGAGCAAGAGCTCAGACTCCCTCTCAGGAGGCCAAGCTGAGGAGCACTATGAAGTTTTTCCATGTGGATGTGCCAAAGGCTGTGTTTGCCTCGTGTACTTTTTTGCTCAAGAGCGCAGTTCAGAAGGGTGAGTCTTGCTGTGATTAAAGCCCTATTATCTCTCGAGGAGACTCGGGGCAGGCTTTCCCAGCAAATGGATGGGGCTGTGTGGTTGTTACAAGCACTCAGAGGGTTCCATGGATACGTGTGACAGTGTAGAAGGAAAAACATCCAACCCCCACCCCAGACTTTGGGTGTGGGGATCTGATTTGGGCAGAAGCAGCGGCCGTAAAAAGAGGCACTGCTGGTGCTGCCGGACACGGGGGAGGCGAGGGCAACAAAGCAACTTTTTGGCCAAAGGGCTGCTCTGGGTGAGCCATCTGCTGTGGCTGAGAAATGACCAGCAGCTCCAGAACATGAGTGAGCCAGAATCGCCAAAAAAAAGGGTGTTTGGTAGCAATGGTGCAGGGATCATGGTACACATCAATAGCCAGGCAAATAGAGGACACAGAGGGGTTTTATTTCCCCTGAGCCCATCCTTTTGCTCCATTTGCACCTCTAACCAGCTATAACACAGATGTCTGCCTTTTTAAGGGATATGGGAGGGTTTAGACAAACCCAATCTGGTTATTTTTCAAATGCTATTTTTTGAATGAGTGAAAAACAAAATACATCAGAAAACTTGTTCTGAAATCTTTCCAGTCATAAAAATAAAAAAAGAAGGAATAAAGGCAAGGGAATAATTTTCATGAATTTCAAAATAGATTGTTTCAATGATCCTTATAGGAAATGTCTTATTCTGAAAAAACTTCACAGTTCATATTTTGATGCTTCCCAAAGTTCAACTCTTTGAATTCTTTTGCAAACAGTGATTTTCTTTTCATGAAAATCACTTCACAAGCTTCAAGAAAGATAAATAGCCTGAAAATTAAAGACAACACTGAGTTTTCAGTCAAACAAAACCATGCCTGGAACCACAATGAAAAACTGGGGGCAGAGGGTGTGTGTCTTACTTCATTTCATTCAAAAATTTCCTCAAGCCTCTTTCACTTCAACCAACTTCTCTCCCAGATTTGCATGGGGGTTTTTTTTCCCAGTTTGGCCTTAGGACAACCTCAGGTCTTTCATGCCCCATGTCAGTCAGTCAGGGGGTGCTCTCCCACACTTTTGATGAGGGTGGGGGGCAGCCCCTGGAGCGGAGAGGGGACAGACTGTTCCCACGGTGGGCAGGAACGGGGCAGCCCAGGAGCCGTCCTTGGCTGGTGCCTGGAGGAGCTCTTTGTTCAGGAGGGGGAGAGGCAGCTCCAGCCTGGTCTGGTCTAAGTTCAGCCAAAGTTGAAGCAGCCGGGATTTCCAGTGACATCCCTCGTCAAGGAGGGGAGGAGAAGACTGCCTGAAGATTCATTGGGGTGAACTGCATGCAAAGGTATAGATACACATGGTGTATATAGATAGATAAATATGGGGTATATAGATATATATGCACCTCTGTGGTGTCTACAGAAGGATTGCCCATTGTGTCCTTCACTACCAGGCAAGAGCCAGTGAAGACACTCCCCAGCATGACTGGTGGCTGCTGATGTAGCATACCCAGTTGCAGGCAGGGTGCCCTAAGTGCTCATTTCTGTAAGGGGACTGTGACAGGGGATTTAGGGTGACTGGCTGTAGGCGCTAAACTGGATGAACTCAGCTCACACACATACACACACACACACACACACACAAAAAAAAGAACCATTAAACAGCCTGAATTGGAACCAGGCTTCAATAAATCTGCCTTGTGAACGAGGCAAGCAGTGGATGCCTCAGACCACTTGTTGGGATGGGGGCACTGGACATGTGGGGTGATTGTTGTGTTCTCAGACCTAACCCATAGCACAGAAAAACACTGGCATGGCCACAGTCCCTGCTCTTATCCTTGCCATCAGGACAGGCCCTCAGGCACACAAAGGGAGGAAGGCAAAGCTGGTACTCTGTTTGAATGCTTGAAACGAGGCTGGCTCAAATGACTAAGAAAAAAAGGGCAAGGCAGAGGACTGGATTAAATGGACAGAAAAATGGCATTGGAACAGCTATGGATCAAATGCTTGGTAAGTGTTTTATCTGCTAAAATGTGCTTAATAACAGTGGAAGAACCAGAGCTGAGGGGAAAAGGACGTGATAGTCCAACTGGAACATCCATTGTAGGAGGATTCCCTAATGCACTGCTAAAATATTGGGCAAACTGCAGAAATAACCAAATTACAGGCTTTGCCACCTCAAAGAAAATTTTTTAAAAGTAGGTTTGCATCAGCTATAAGGCATCTGGCCACTCTTCTTTCTGAAAAATCTCTATTAGACATATTTTAGGGGAAGCAAAGTAGAGCTCCAAAGGCAGCTACCAGAACTGCCCTGCATTTTGGTCCTCTCGGGTCACCTCTCACCCAAAGACTTTTCATCCAAGCAGCACAAAAGGTGTTGCTCATGACGAGGGTTCTTGCAGCAGCTGGAAGTCTGCAGCCTGGTCACAAGTGCCCATGCCAGGTGCCAGGGGTGGGCAGAGGCAGGGCTGCTCACTGTGTCCATCTGCATCTGCACAGGGTTAGGGGGGTTCTCCCGTGTGGAAATGCATTTTATTGTTGTGGTGCCCAGGACATGGCTCGTTGGAGGGGGATTATCGACAGCCTGAGATGATTAGGAAGAGTCTGGGAATGTTGCAGGAAAGCTGGAGGGTCCCTCGTCCCCAGAGCTGGGGTCCAGCTGAAAATGCCAACTCATTTTGGGAACTTCACTACAGAAGCTGTGACTTAAAACATGGCAGAGCTTGCTGCACCATTTCTCTGAGAAGGCAAAACAAAGACTTTAATTCTTGTCATTATTAAAAATATAGTGGTCTCTAAATCTCTCCAAATACAGCTGATATGAAATAAATCATAACGAACAAATAAATTTTGTGGCAGCTAACAGTGCCTTTTGTCAAATTTCACCACTTGGTGGCAATAGCAGTAAAGGTTTGATGCAAAAGATTTTTCTGGAAGCTCCCAAGCCACTTGAAGTGTAAACTGGGCTGCTGTTCAGTCTACCTTGTGGCATAATACAGCTCTATTTTTTTTGTGTGGAGAAATCAACTGTCACAGCTCCCTTATTCCAAACTCTGTTCACTTCTCACTCACTCATCTGGTGAGGACTACAGACAATTTATGAGATTTTTTTTTAATGTCTTCTTCACTTCTTTTTTTCCCTCCTATCTTTTCCTCCTCCAAGACACTTAAGTGCAGCTTCTGTGAAATGTTAATTCACGGAAGGATGTATTCTCAGAATCAGGAAAATTGCGACATTCATCTCTTTAGCAAATGAGGGAGACTTCATAACACATAAGTTGCCCAAATGTTCCGGTAAGGTCAGATATTTGTATACCAGATTAGTTGCCAGTTAGCAGAAGAAAAAAAATAGGGAAAAAAAAAAACAACCACAAAACAAAACAAATAATAATAAAAAACCAACCACGAAACAGTATGAAAAAGCAGTACTTCAGAGCTGAAGTATGACTTCATTACAACTTCAGTTGCCAGTGGTGACTGACCAATATTGCAACATCATTTCTAGAGGTAATAATAAACTCCTATCATCTTTCATTCTGCAGAAATACAAACCCAGGGCTGATGTTCACCCACCTCCAGGGTGGGGCAGGGTGGCTGGTTTGTACCAGGCACAGTGTGCACCTTTTGTAGGCAAGGAAACAAGCCACAAGGAACAACAGGATGCAGGCTGTATTTTAGGCAGTCAAATAAGTGTGCGTATTGTGGTTTGTCTGATAGACCTGTGCCCCTTGAGAGCACCCTACAGCCATGGGGAAGGGCTCCAAGGGCGCCCATCACTGTCACACTGATACTTTGGTTGGTGCATGAGAAGCAGCACAGAGCAGGAGCTGTCTCTCGTGCAGGATTACAACATGACAGCACACACACAAGAGTTAGCACCCCATTCCCGTGAGAAGTCCCAGGGATTTCTGTCTCTCCCAGGGGATTTGCTGCCATT
Source organism: Ptilonorhynchus violaceus (assembly GCA_013397565.1). Classification (NCBI taxonomy): domain Eukaryota; kingdom Metazoa; phylum Chordata; class Aves; order Passeriformes; family Ptilonorhynchidae; genus Ptilonorhynchus; species Ptilonorhynchus violaceus. Next base: position 199,214 of record VZRJ01007526.1, on the reverse strand, counting down.
TCAGCCATGCCCCAGAAGCCCCATGCAGCGCTGTCTGCAGCACTGGATCAGCAGCGGCATTTCCTGGAGCACCTGTGTTTTTCTTGGAGGTCCCTCATCTCCATACTGACCAGACCTGATGCTGCTTATCGTCGGTGATTAGGTCAGCTCATATCTCCAGGACTGGAAGGAATGATATAAAAACATACCATCCTACACCATCTGGGATGACCTGCCAGGAAGCAGTTTATTTGTGTGTCCCAGGCACTCGGTCTACCCTGTAGATATGTGCAGGCAGACAGGTGCAGATCTAGCAGGAAAGCCCCCAGAAATGTGCTTTAACCCTGCTGTCACCCATTTGTGTTTCCCGGGAGGATCCAGTGCACACACTCCACTGTGTCACTCGGGATCACCTGGCAGCTTCCCAGACCCTTTTGCCACTGCTTCAGTGGTGGCCACGTCCATCCTGGCTGGCAGAATATGGTTTTCACACCCTCTGGAGGTAACCAAGCTGCTTGGGTGAAATCAGCTGTCACCTGAGCCAGGCTTTTGAAAATGGCCTTTGAATAAAACCCAGGAGCACTTATCAGATGGTGCAGGATGATTTGTCAGTGGTAACACCCACTCCTGCCTTTGCTTGGAACCACCAGCCCCAACTGCATCGCCTGGGGCAACTCCCAACACATCACTCCCCTGTGACCATCCACCACTTCTCTCCCAAATCCCATGCTCTGCCCTTTCTCCCCCTGGCAGCCCTGAAGAAGTCAAACAGCCACTGGAAATTGCAACAGCATCACTGAAACAAGTGCTTCTTTGCCAGTTTACCTCAGCAGAGCACTCGGTGCAGGCATCCGGGGCTGACAGGAGGCTTTCCCCGCGGCAGCTGTGCCGGTGTTAGCAGCTCAGGCCATCCCACGGTTCTGCTTCGGGAACAAAGCTGTTTGCAGTTCAAATGTCTGATGGAACAGGATTCCAAGAAGGGAGCCATCAGCGAAATTGATCTCTATGTCTGAGGAGAAATCTTGGATGAAATCTTTCCCTGCGAGTCCAACAAAAACAGCACATCAGTTACTCCAGTGGATTTCATTTCTCAACCCTTTAACATGTAATTCCTGGACAGATGCCCTAAACTGAAAGAGTAAAATACTCTGCTCCTGGACACTTGAATTGCATAAGAGTGCATGCCCACTGCTAAGCCATGCACAACTCATTATTTGTACTCTGCCTGAGACTGCCACAAAGCCCAAGCTCTCAAGGGACCAATATTTTTATATTGGTTTTCCTAAACAATTAACATAAATCACTCAGAAAGGACCAGAAAGAAATAGAGCTGGGATCTCATACTGAAACTGCCTCGTGTAACCAAGTTAACAATTATCACACATGAAAATAATATGTAATAGCTGAAACTCTGGGGTATGCCTCCAGGATTTTATGGTTGGTTTTGGGTAAGGAGAGGCAAGATACTAGTGGACTTGGACATCCCTGGAGACATCCTTTGCTTCAGGACTTTGGAGTCTTTTGTCCTTATTCAGAACACATCCCTCAGGCACATCTTTTCTGCGTGCCCTTGGTTTAGTATTGGTGCTTTTGAATGAATTCTTTATTTCTCAAGGGCTGTGAGTGTCCTGGAGAGCCTAAATAGAAGGTGTTCAAACAGCAGAAGAAATCAGTAAGGCAGTTTAGTGGGCTATTGACTTATATCACAATTTAACAGGTGTCTGAAGGTCTATTTGTCATTTAGCTAACTGAACAACACATTTGAGGAAGACACAGACCTTATCCTAATTTCCTCCTTAGACACACTAATCGTTACTGTAGGAGCCCATATAAATCAATCAAAGAGAAAACTAGTCAGCAGTTGCAACCCAAATCATAGACAGAGTAGCTTACCAGGCAGACAGAAGTCTTTCAGTAAACAGAAGTGACCCTTTACAAAAGATTTCCCTTTTCACACATCAAACAGTGTTAAGCAATATCCAGTATTCAGTGTTACATCCCTTCCCAGTATGCAAGACCTCAGTGAACACCTTATCTGACTGGCCATCACACAAGCCATTAGAAATTCCTGATTTCTTTGGGCATTTCTCTTAGTTTTGCTCTTGTCTCAGCTGTATTTGACAGAAAGTATTTCGGGCAGCAGGAAATGTTTAGATGGATTAGAACTTCCTAACAGGAACTATGTTTAGTTAGCACAGTGACAAAGAGCAAAGGAGGGTCGGGCTGACACCAGGAGCACAGGGTGCCCCGTTATTCCCATTGTTGGTAGGTGGTGTCTCAGCCAGTTCCTGCAGGGACAGGGGACACAGCTGTGAGACCTAAACAGGGACAGCGTGCAGATAACCCTGATTCCCGTGTTTCCCCTGAACAACATCCACTTGTTAACACAGTTGCAAGTGCATGCCAGCTCGTGCTACTCTCTGCAATGCTGGGATTTCTTCTACCCCTTGCCTCGTTCAGCTGCAGAACCTGGATTTTCCAGCCATTCCTCCTTCCTTCAGAGAAGGGAGGTAGAAATTGCTGAACAAAGCCAAGCACAGCCTATAGTTCTGCTTTTTATCTTGCTTTTGAAGACGCTGCTTAATCTCTTTCTGAACAACAGCCAGTTCCAAGAAAGCAAGAGCAAGGTCCTTAGGACAAGATGATGGATGGAGCCACGGAGTTCAGAGCACTTTGTTCAGCCACTCAAGTTCTTTCTCTAGATAATGATAAAGTTAACTGGATCAATTTTAGAGGTTCATAACAACAGAATGAGTATGGATTGACAAGTCATGAAGTGCATAACCCACTTAGATGTCATCAGGCTGACACAACACAGACTGTACCTGGAATATCCAGTTCTAGTGTATTTTTAATAGACTAATTGTCTTGTAGATGGCGTGTCTTAAATAATACTAAAATCACGGCTTCCCTGTTCAGTGTTATCCTGGTTTTATTTTTAATACCACCACCTACTAACAGGGACAATACCCAGGCTTTCCTAAATCCATGCCAAAGCACCCATTAACTATTGTGAGCTGATACTTCTGAGAACAGGAGCAAATCCCCATGGAGGTAAATTAGTGTAACTCCATTAACTTAAATGGAGCTTTATTTTCTCACAGCAAGCATCTCCCTGTCTTGGATTCTGAATTAGTCCCACATGTCAAGCAGCACCTCTTCAATGAGTTAAATGGACTCATTTTGTTCCAGTGCAAAATTGACCACAGAGAAATGGTAGAGTTATGTCAACTTATGTTGGACTCTGGACTCCAGAGACATTTTCTCTTTGCCATGCTTCCCTCTTGCTCTTCCAGTGAATGTGCAACTAGGAAATAATGAAGGAAGCTGCCATGGGATTGTATTGTCCTTGCAACTTGACCAACATTTTACCTGCCCAACTAGAAACCCATGTGGTCTTCTAAAAGTAAACAGCCCAACATTTTACAGAGTAATGGTATTTTCATCCCTGACCAAAACAGACAGACTTAGAGTGCCCTTTCCTTTGCATTATTTTTTATAATGGTGTAATTTCAATGAATAGAGGGTTATGCTTTCAGCAATGTAAACAAGGTCAGATTTGTGTCCACATCACTTGTGCAGCTCAAGGTACATTTATGCTGCAAAGGGACTGGGATATTCTTTGAAGAGGGCAGTGCTGTATAAAGGGCAGGCAGTGAGCCAGCATTCTCCTTCAGCCCTGCACTGTGATTCTATCCAGATACATCCATTTTTCCCCTTTTCTTTGTGTTTGCGGTCTCCTGAAAGGATCCACCAAAGGTGACCATGAAACACGAATGCACATTTTCAACAGAGCAGTTTGTGAACGTGAGATGTCAAAAAATATGCAGATATTAAAAAAAAAAAAAAAATTTGTGAGCCGCCAATTGAACATGCTGAAAATTCCTCACCATATTTACACTGGTGGGAATTGCCAAGGATATGGTGCAGAGGAGGGATAAGAAAGGAGCTGTGGTGCAAGTCAGAGAGGAAATCCTTGGTTTGAAGGAAAGCTCTGCAAATTGTGCTGCAAATTGTGTGTCGGTACAAGTTTGTACAACTTTTCATCTCTGAGCAGTCGGTTCATTGCTTCCGGAAGGAGAAGCAATGGAGTGAAACTTTGGTATTGTTTAACAAAGCAACCTGTGTGTGAGAGTCAGGGTGAGGTCTTGGCTTCCACATTGCCTCCTGGCACGCAGGGAAACCCAAGGAAAAGCCACCTCTCCCAAATCAAGATATTGCTGTTGAATCTCCAGGCCAGAATTTGGAAGAGAGATGACTGCCCCAGGGTTATCTCATGTAGCCACCCTGACTGTAGCAGTTGTGCTGCTGCACTGACACAATCCTGCCTGCTGCTCACGCTGAAATGAAACAACAGAGGCAGCAACTTTTGCAAACTGAGAAGCCTTTAAATCAATATATTGAAATAATATGGGATAATTCTGATCCCTGTCACATCTGGAGCATTCTGGAAGCTGCAGCAGCATTGTTAAGTCGGTCTATTGCTAAAGCTCTCCCTTGGACCAGATGGTCTCATGTTCCCATCCCACTTGCACGCTGGGTTTGTAGTGGTGGAAGTCAACACCTCCACTCAGTTCACTCATTCGTGCTCTTTCCAGCTTTCCATGTAGGGCCAGGCAAGACCACTGTTTGCTTGTTATTTCTTGGTTTGTGCCTCTGACAAGTTCATAAAACAATATTAATGAATCAACCCGGAAAACAAAAGATTTACATATTTTAGCAAGCTGAAAAGCAAATAAATTTACAGTTAGCAACTGAGACCAACAGAATAGTTTGTTTGGGACAAAATGTTATGTTTACCTTCAAGTTTGAGAAATTTCATTAAATTTTTTTTTTTTAATTGGCATTAAGGATGGTGGCAAGTGTTAAGATATTTGTTCTCATTGGAAAATCAAAACATTCTGTTTTGAAGGGTGCTTTTCCTGAATGTTTGTTTGTTTGCCTCAGCGGGAACAATCTGCAGAAATGAGGCAAATTCACAAAGCATTTTCATGTTGCTGAATCCCTGGTTTTAAAAAAAAAAAAAAAAAAGGCACAAAAAAAAGCAGCTAGAGCTTTTCCCAGCATTACTTCCAGACTATTACAGAAATTAGAGTAAAATGGTATTGATTAAGACGGGGTGGGGGGGGCATCACCCTCGCAGTAACTCTATCCAGGGCAATGGATTTACATGAGATGACTTTGGGGTCGTGGTATTTCTAAAGCCTATAGTCTTCAGGGGTTCATGTTCAGAACATTCTTCTTCGATGACATGAGGGAGAAATATTGCAGATAACAGCCCCAATGCTTATAAAAGACAAAAGAAGCAGGATTTACTTAGACAACAACATGCAGATGCTGAGGTGTGGATGCAGATGGGCAGTAGGTTCACTGCAGGTTACAGCCAACTGCTCGATGGCAACATATCCAAAAGGGACCTGCCTTTGGCCTCTTCTTCCTCCTCTCACTTCTTTTTAATTTTTTTTCCATTTGGTATGTCAGGTCCTTCAACTATTCATTTCAATGTCTCATTAACTCATATTTTAGGGATTTCACCCTTCCATTTTGCCAACCTGTGGCAGCTCCACTGGTGCAGTCCATTTAGGTTACCCAGGAGCCAGACTTCATATGTGGGAGTCAGTGAGAGGACACCCCCATGGAAAGCCCATGAGTCTTTCAGACAGGCACGAGTGTCCTTCCAAAGAGTGCACAAGGATCCAGAGGGGAGGCACAGAAATTAGAATTAAAATTAAGTGCTGGTTATGGGAGCTAAAAAAATACACATAGCTAGAAAACACTCTCCCCCATAAACTGGAAAAATATCAGCTATTGTGGGCTATTTGCCAAGGATTCAAATTCTCATGAGCAAGCTCCTCTGAGCTCATTTGAAAATCCTCATGAACTCTGCTGCCATTCACCCATTAGGTTCAGGATGAAAAGGAAGCCTGGAAGCTGCTGAGAATTCAGAAGGCTGCCAGTCCTTCCAGATCCAAGCGTGGGACTCAGCCGAGCTTTCCCTGCCCCACAGAAAGCAGATGACATAATGTTTGGGCTCGTTCTGTCCATCCCCCATGTGGTGGAAGCAGAGGCAGGGATCAGCTCGCTTTTGTTTGCAAACAAAGGGATTGGCAGCAGATCAGGTGTCTGCATCCGTATTTGCAAGGAAGCCCAAGCCCAAGGCTGCTCCCCAGCTCCAGCCTGACAGTTGTCCACATCATGGCACACAAACACACAGCTCCACTGGATGGTGTGGTTACAGGATGGGCTCAGTCCATTTCCAGGTCACTGGGCCCTTTTCTGCCCATGCCTGGCTTTTGGCAGAAGCTCAGGTTGGCTGTGTGCTATGGAAGTGTGGGGGTCATGAGGCTGGATGAAGTGACACCCTTTCCCAGGACTTCCCAGCACAACCACAGTTGTGAGAGCTGGGCTTGCTGTTCTGCAGAGCTTGTTCTCCATGTGAATCACGATGATGGGGTGCTGCTTGTGTCCTGCCAGTGTGCATCACTGGGGTCATTAAAAACACCCCTTGGGTTTTACACGTATTCCACTTTGCCTGCCTATCTGTCCACGGCCTGAACAGCACCCACAGCCTTCCTTATCCATACCTGGAGACTGGGGAGCCTGTTCAGGTGTAAACTTGGAGCATGAATAATGCGTGTTGCCATCCATATGTGCACGTGGCACTACCTGCAGGTAGATGTGTGCGTGTGTCAGCTCTGGTGAGCTGATCCAAGCATGCAGCAGTGAAGCAAATGCTGCTCATTGCACAAGCTCCCTTGAGTGAGGAGGGAGGGTAGGACCCCCTGCCACAAAGTGCTTCTTTGATTTCATTTTAGATAAGGACATTCCAAAGTTAAAATCCAAGCCTTGATAATGGTGATGAAAAATGAAACCAGTGTTGAATGCTCACTGCCATTCTTCTTTTTTTTTCTTTATCCCCGCAAAAGACATGAGCAAGATCTTTCTAAATTATAAATAAAATATGACACCTGGAAAAGAAGGAAAATTCAGAGGTAAGGCTCAGCCTCTTGACCTCATTGCTGTGCAGCTGGATTGCCAACACCAGGACACGATTCAGAGGCAGTCTGTGGGCACGTCCGTAGCTGTGCACAGCTGAGAAAATAAAAGACCCTCAGCTAGGGCAATAACCCAGATAAAGCATCACCTTTCCCCTCCACCCCAGCAGCTGGGGTGGCACTGATTTCCCCAAAGCCACAGGCTGGAGTCCAGTGTCACCCCCGAGCTGTGGCAGTGGGACACGTGGGTGGCGGCGGCACGTGCCTCTGAGATGTGCTCATAAAGTCAGGCACCTCCTGATTTTCCTCTTGAGTAGATTTTCACAAGTCCAGCTGCACAAGTCAAATGTGCTGTCTGTTTTCCCCTGGTGCAGGGTGATACCGACGACCTGGATGTGTGGGCAACCTGGGCTGGGCTATGGCTGTTTCCAGGGGAGAGCTGCTGAGGGAGGATTTGGAACATCCAGCATTGATTTTTGGATGTCAGTGTTCAGGAAGACAGAGATAATTTGGGGGATTTGGGGTGTTCTTTTTTTATTTAACAGAAACCTTATTTTAAGTGATTTTTTGAAGTGTTGCTGATAAGCCTCAACACTGAAATCCAGGTTAATGGAGTAGGGGAGGTTTGCATGGCAGAGCCTCAGTTTTGGAAGAAAATCAAAAAAGATCAACCTGCTTTAGCCAGAAATCTCACATAGGCTCACAGAGAGCCATTCCAGGCTGCTGTCTGCACAAAGGAGGTTTGATCTTTCAAAACTTGTTTTATCAAAATCTCTTTTGCAGTTTGCAAGGGACAAACAGTGATTATTTCTGATGTAGATTGCTGGGGAGGCCACAAACATCTGCCACTGCTTTCGTCCCACCATCCCAATGCACGGAGAAGGTAGCTCAGGGAGAGGGATATGCAGGTTTTCTTTGCTGCTGTTTCTGAGTGTGGTTTGTAAATTTTAATTGTAGTGATGGCCTGATGATGTTGCCCAGTGACATACAGCTCGAATTGTGAACTGCAGCAGACAGAGAGGAGCCGCTTGTGGGGCAACTCTTAAGATGTCCCATATTAACTCCACAAAGTCATGATGTCTTTCTGAAGATGAAAAAGCTTAAAAGAGTGATTTAAAGGTGAGGGACACATAGTGGCTCATTCAGGCAGAACCACTCTTCCCCCTCCCTGAGCCTACCTTTAATATCTAATTATCAGGACTAATGACTGATTATGTGTCTCCAGTGTTCCCGACCTTTAATAATTCCTGTACCAATATGCTTTACCACTTTCTGGGGGAAATGTTATCTGAAGTGTGAAATTAACCATTCTTTTGTTATGAACTCACCACTTGGCCATAGCTGCTACATAGTTTCAAACCTGAAACATATTTGAACTCTTTCCAAGTTCTTCTAGAGCGTGACCTCGTGTGTTTTAATAACTATAATTTCCTCAGTAAAGTACAACTCTAGAACCAGAGAAAAAATATACAGACAGCTGCAGGGGTGGGGATGGCTGACCTTAATGATGAGCTTTACAAGTATAGCAGGAGGAAAGCAATAAATCTCCAAAACCAAAGAGCTTTCTCATTTTAACCCCTAGCATGCAGCAGTGCCCTGATGGGAGAGGGGAGCAGACCTTCCCGCAGGCTGCCCCAATGACAGAGGAGATGGGAACGTGGAAGGAGAATACAGAGGAGGTAGCAGGTTGAACTTCCTTTTCTCATTGATCTGCTCCTGTTTCAGACTTTCATCTCCAGAGTGGTGGTGTAAATCAGCTGAAAGCAGCAGGATTTGCCCCTGCCCTGCAGAGCCCTGGGTATGCGTGCACATGTGAGTAATCCCGTTGGAATCAAGGACTTGAAAGAGGAGCACGCACACGAGTAATGTTTTGTAGATACAAGGGCTGGAATCTGGGCCACATGGCTCAGGACAAAGAGACATGTCAGTTCTACATAAATAACACAGGCATTCGGCTTCCAAACTTCCACCTCCTTAGCAAGTGCAAGAGCCACTCTTTCCATCCCACGTCTCGGGGAGTGGTGACCAGGACAGCGGGGTGACCCTCGCAGGAGCTGGGATGAGCCCAGGGACTGGGTGCTCCTGGCACCCAGGGAGAGGTGGGTGCTCTGCAGCCAACGGGCTCTGATGGGGCAGGGAGTGGGATCTCACTGGGCAAGCAGGGATGAGCTGTGCTTTGTGCTGTGATCCTACTTGGAACAAAAGTCTGCTGCAGCCTGCTGTAGGTACCGTCTCTGCTCGGGGGAATTTGGACCATAGCAGCAGGAAACAGCCTCTGTTTCTCCTCCAAACACTTTCCCTCTGTACAGCAATCAACTCCTAAAGCCTCAATGAAACAGGGTTAAAAAACAATAAAAGCAGAGAGCCAGTGCAAGAGACCACCCAGGTCAGGGCGCGTTTGTCAAGCATGCATTGCTCCATGCACTGTAAGGCTTCTCTTAGCCACTTCTGGGAGATTTTACCATAGGAATATGACTAACACAACACTTGGCAAAGCAAAGACTAATAGTGTGATTGTTCTGTCGGCTTCTTCCCTTCTTGAGTAATATCGTGCTGAGCAGTGTTCGAGGGAGCGATCTGAAAGGCCTTTTCATTATTGTATCGAAAACTCCTCTGACTGCAGATCTCTTAATCAAAGGACTTTTATGTAAAGTCACATTTTTTCCAAAACCAGAAAAGTTCAGGCTCAGAGCATAAACATTAGACTCATTATTTAGAAATAGCAAGTAAGTCCTTTGGGTTCTGGTATCAGATCAAAGCTAAAAAATTAAATTGCTTCGGAAAAAAAATTACTTCATTTTGGGAATCAGCATATTTCTTGTTTTCTTTTTCATTATGTAGCTAAAAAAAGGAATAGTGAGATTCTGTCGGTGGTTTTCAAGTGTTTTCCAAAACTGGATGGATGCTGCATGCTAAGTACTTCCACAGTCTGTGGAGGCAGCAAATATTTTGTTGACATGACAATAAAAACATTCTGCAGACTTATCGAGTTATTTACTCCGTCACCATCCACAGCCACAAGAAAGGAGCATGATCACCACAATCCTGTGGAATAGAAACCTGCTCTGAGCTGGCATTGCCTTTGAACTGAAGTGCTGGAGCCTGCCCTGGCACGTGGAGGAAGAGATTTCCATCCAGGTTGTGGGTGAGACTTGGGAAGCAGCCTCAGGTCAGCAGAGGCCCCCACCAACACATGGCCTGACCATGTCATCTCAAAGAAATCACTCTTTTTGGGACTGCCCAGTGGTAACCACTTTACTAATGGTGGTTTGGGCAAAGATAATTAGTTTATTACTGCTAATGGGTTTAGCAGCACTTCTCTGGTCACCAGTGCTGCCCATCTTCCTCCAGTCCTTCCTATACTGCTGTCTTCTCCTTGCTTGTGGCCCCCAGCTGGTTTTTTAGGCTGTGGACACAAAAGTGATGGAATTAGATCTTGGCACAGGTGCAGGATGGAGATGTGGGGATGGTGGAGACCCGTGTCCCACAGATCCACACTGTCAAGACAGATGCTTTCTCCATCCAAGATGAATCCCACCCTGGAAAACTCTGCTGCTGACACCCTTCTGTTGGTGGTGGAGGATGAGTCCACAGTGCTGACTGCCATGCTGGCCATGGGCTATCTCAGGAGAGAAGGACCAAGGGTAGAGGCCAGACTAATATTTGGGATTGCTTTTTTTACGTTTGCCTTCCTGATGTTTTTTTCCCCAGCATCCATTACCTGTTGTGCTCCCAAAGCAAACGTGACCAACCTTAATTCCTGCTGATTTTTGTGAACTCTGCAAGTGCCTTGGAGAGAGATGGGACTCTCAAGAAGTACCGGGGAGAGCAGGCTGCTGAGGGCTGAGGAATGGCAGCAATGCCCACATGTTTTCTGTTTGTGACACCGTGGCTGATGGGAATCATTTAATCACACAGTGACACCGGTTCACTCTACCTTTACACCAGTCCTTAAGATGTTTCTCTTATCTCTGGCTTTCTGTGGATGGCCGGGGTTTTCCCTGCCTGGTTCCTCTGTCACCTACAGATGGCTTTCAGTGCTTAATCCTTGGGAAATGTGGGTTGTGTCCATGACTCAGCCGCAGTTTCCCTGCTTGGCTGTCACACGGTGTTTCATCTCTTCACTTCTCAGTCCCCATCTGTACAAGGAGGTCAGTAACGAGAGGAAAACAAGCATAGCAGGGCCAGCTACACACAGACCCCCAAGTGTTGAGGGGCCATATAATTTCTTAAATGAATTGGTCACATGATACTCATGATTCCCTTTTTTTTTTTCCTTTTACTGGGTAATTGAAACTTCATAGACATTAAGAATCTGAACCATGTGTAACGGTTCTTTATGTACAAACAGCCTTTTCTCTGCAAACTGAGGGGTTTGTGGGGAAGAGAGTCCTTCTGTGAACACTGGAGAGAGCAAGCACCTGTTTCCCACAAGTGCTACGATTCCCACAGCTGGCATGAACAGTTGATATTCAGGGTATAAATGCAAATTTTCCATCTCTGCATTGCAAGATTAGCTGCCTTGTCCCCAGTTAAACCTCCTCAACCAAAATATAACTAAATCTTTCCAAATGACCATCCCCTGCTCCCTGTAATAAGTTCCGCTTTCATCTGGCCCAACTTCTGCCCAAGTCTTTGCATTTCCTGTAGGCTTAGGCTCAGCACTTGAAGACCTCAATTAATCTCCTAGACTTGGGGGTCTCCAGCTAGAGGAGACAGGAGGCCCAGGAACGCAGGTGGATGAGTTGGTCCTCTGGGTCGTATTGACTGGGAGACATGCAGCCATCAGATTGGCACTGTGCCAAGGGGAAGGTCCCTGCTGAAGCCAGGGTGTGCAATTTGACCTTGTAAGCTCAGTAACATGGGAACCAATTACACAGAAACCCAAGCTTCGGCAGGCAGGACCCCACTCTGCTGCTCGCTGCTCCCCGGCAGGTGACACGCAGCGAAGGCTGGAATGGAGCTGGTGCTGAGTTGGCAGCAACGCTGAATCCTCTGGAATTCGTGTTCTGTCTTCAAAAAGGAGGAATAATATATAAAAATGTCTCCTGGCCACCCACTTCCGTGCTGCCGCTCAGCCCTGACCCATTATTTGGGAAACTGCTACTTGAGAAAGGAAAAGATAAATCAGTGTACATTAGAAAAATAACTTGAAACTCTGGCTCAAGGTGGGCAATCAGAGGAGAGCAGAGTCCAAACTTTTCTGCTGGTTTAGTAAAATGGTGTGATATGATCTATTAAGCAGGGGAAAGGAGAAAGACAAGCTGTCCTGCAGGTGTTGCTGGGCAATGTGAAAAGACACCTGGGAAGAGACTTTCTGGTGGAAAGAACTGGGCTCAAGGAGGTAGAAGTGGTTCTTTCTCAGATGTATTTCCCTCAGCTACATTCAGCACCATCCGATGGAGCTCACTGATCACGCCATCACGCTTCCCACCGCGGGGAGATTGTGTGTTGCAGACACTTGGACACGGAGAGCTGGTGCTGGAAGCCAAGAAAGCAGCTGGGAAAACACCTCACAGCCCAGGGAACTCTGCACAGGCACCTCCAGACGGGGTCTGGACACGGAGGCCCAGCCTCCGATGACCCTGCACCCCACTCCAGTGACAGCACAGCATCGCCTCCGCGCCGCTGCCTTCGCACCGCGGCAGAAAAGCTGGTTTTGGGGAAATGGGAATAACACCAGCGCAAATCACTCCCAACTGAATTGCTCACGGACCTTCAGACACCATCAAAGTCAGAAGCACAGCATGTTCATGGCCAAAATCACTCACTCCTTTCTCACACTGGGAGGGGAAAGGGTCAGCAGTAAAGAGATGTTATTCTGTGTTTGAAAGAAACACTGAACCACAGACCTAGTTTTCTTTCTATAGGAGAGTAAATTGGCCATAGCTGCAAATGAACTGCACGGATCCGCTACAGACCAGGACAAAAATTTTATTTCATTTAATTTCAATCAGAAATTTCAGATTTTAAAGAGTAAAAAGCATTAATTTAAACAATTAAACAATTTTATAACCTTATAACTGTCTGTCTGTAAGTATGGGCAAAAAAAGGACCTTATAAGCTTTTGAGGAGCACATAGGAGTCTAAGACTCAGGGAGACTTCTGGTTCTCTGAAACTCCTAAGTGGTCCCCTAAACATCTTTTAGACTCTGGCTGGCCTGCATTTTTGCAAGTGGTAAAGATGTTCTACTCTCTTTTTATGCCCAGGCTTCACCCTTCAGTGCTCCACTTGTTCCCTGCACACCTTGAGTCGTGTCTGTCACTCTTTGCCTCTGTGTCCTGAGCCCCTCTGAGCAGTTTTCATATCTCTGGGCTACAGCCTCTCTCTGTTTCATATCTGAACCTATCCCTTCCCTTCCATATCTGCACTTATAAAGTATCTCTTCTTTTCTGGTATTACTTACTCCTAATCACTCTGTAATTACATTGTGGAGCCCTGTCAAGCTCCCAGGAACAAAGCTCGTATGAAGGATGCAAAAATGCACCTCTGTCTCAGGGGAAATAATGCTATGGCAGGGATGAGGAAGTTGTTTGATCATTAGTCTTATCTAGAACAAATTGCACATAATAACCTCTAATATTTTCTATCAGATTTTGTTCCACAGACAGACACAATTTCTTTTTTTGAAAATGAAGCTGTATTTAACTGAATCATCTAAGTATATCTGAGTCCCCAAAATGAGATACTTAAATGTGCATTAAAAAATAAACAAATCACTAGTTCACTGAATGTGGCCCTTGTTTCACTGCCCTTGACACAGGCTTTGGAACTCCAAACCTTTGTATTGACTTAAGATAAATGCTGCAAGACCATAAGCAATCCATTGTTCTTATAGTACCCAATAATCTAGTCCTTTTATTTAAATATGATATAAGTAATCCCAGAGCCAATGAAAGCATGGAATGACTAGGTGCTACGTTCCACAAATACTGTATTGCATGGAAGAGTTTAACTCCTTATCTGAAAAACAGTTGGCTGTGACCGTATTAACAATTATATTATCAGTTTTCCTTGGCAACATTTATGTGTCAAAATGCGTCATGGGTTTCACAGCTTAGTTCCAGAAATAGGCTGTGATCTGGTTGACATCATACCTCTCCGTAAAACCATTTTTTTTTTTTGCTTTTCATCCCTCCATAAATACTTGTACTCACATCTCTACGCTGGATCCACTCAGGCCATTAAGCCATAACGAGCTCTTCCCACCGTTCAGCACCACAGCTCAGCAGCAGGGTTGAAAAGTTTACCAAAACAGCCGTTTTTTGCCGGGGAACAGGAGACCTTGTGGCTCCACTATGGCAGAGCAGGAAAAACGCAGGGGCAGCGTTAAAAAATAGTAAGGAATAGGATCCTTACAAAGTGTTAGAAAGTGGCATTGTGAAACTGCCTTGCAAAATTCAATTAAGTGAAGTTGCAAATAGCTACACGGCAATGTTGTGTTGGAGTCTGAGTGCCATTTTGATGAGTCATGAACATTGCACTGTCTTTTCAATTTATTTTTTTTTTTTGGTCTTCTTTTCAATTCTTTCACAAGTTTATATTAGGAAAAAACATTCTAGAATACTTTTATAGTATTCAAACAAGAAAGTATATAAGGCATTCTGCTCTCTGTATGTCAATCCTTTCATTCAAAAAGTAATGAAGGATGAAGTATAACTAAAAATATGTCATATGTTGTCATGGTCAGTTCCATGTCTTCATGAACTAAGCCACAGACCAAAACATTTTCCTTTATTTTGTAGGACCAGTTTCCCGTATCCCAACATAACTGGCTTTTACCTTCAAAATCTAGGAAGTTATAAGATAAGGTAAAAAAAGAAACCAACCAAATAAAAAAAAATCCACCACTGAATTGAAAAGTTGTCTTAGGAATCACTCAGGAAAACTAAAACAACTAAGCTACATTTTGAAATTGAGTGTTTGGACCAGATTAAACTCTGGGACAGTGTTACTCAAGTTTTAGCCATTCCAGCTTTGATTTCATTTACTTTGGAAAGGAGTTGAGTAGCAATGAAGTTAAGGCACTTCTGTCAGGAGCTGAAGAGAAGCTTTATAATGTACTTTAAGATCTTCAGGAGTTTTCTGGAAGCTTCTGTGTACTTCCTCGTGCAAACAGCTCTTCACTGGACAAATAGCATCTGAATATTGGGATGTTCCTATCAAGTCCTGTAGAAGTTTGAAAGTGACACAAAGCCCAAAATAAAGATATATTTTAAAATTTCTTGGGTTTTTTTTTCTTTTCCATTTCCTTTTTTTTTCCCCTCCAAAAGCCAGAGGCATAATTAAAAAAAAAAAAAAAAAAAGAGGGAGGAAAATACAGTGGAATTGCAGAACAAACAAGATGGCAAAATAACAGAACTATTTTTTAATAAGCTGGGAATTCGCCTCAGTATGCAGTTCTTGGAGGAGAGGAAGTTTCTGTGAGCTGGCCAGATTCCCTGTTGCAGACATATGGACACCTGGAAGAAAAGACAAAAGAAAGTTTTATTCTTGTATAATCCTAAGGTTACCTTTTTGTGACAAGCGTAAGTACTCCTTATTAAGGAAAGCTTGAAAGATTGCAGAACCTGTAAATTGCAGCCTTTACTGGATAAATGATAAAGAGGCATCAAACTGGGGTCTTTACTCTTCCTGTGAACGCAGGATAACTCCCTTAACACTGATGGAGCTACAGAGTTAGAAAGTTGTTTTTGAGAGGATAGTCCAGCTGGTGAAAATAAAATACACTGAGAAAAATGAAGTGGAGGTGGGGAGGGAGAGGAAGGGGAAATTCTATAAATAAAACCTATATTTGAGTTAAGCTCTTCTTGATCTTTAATGAGTTATGTTTCCTAAGGGAAGAGAGGAATAAGAACTGCGATGAGGGAGACAAATACTTGTTGAAAATTCAGGAGATATTTTCCAGGGTCCCTGCCTTGAGGCTGAACGGGAACAGAGCTGGACTCACCCAAGGAAAAATACAAGATTAATGAGGAGAACTGTAAAATCCAGAAGAGAAGAGAGATGCAGAGGGATGTTTCTCTCACTGAGACTGAGCATGGGATGGAGGAGGATTAGAAACTAAACATTGTTCACATGTCAATGTTTTTTCAAATATAAGCTGTGGAAAGCTTCTTAGCTCTGGGATGATTTTGGTGGTCTTTCTAAACCTCAATTAGTTAGCTATTAATTCCCTATCATGATTATTTATTTTAGTCCATTAAATGGAGGCTAGGACTAGCTGTGAACCTGGTGGGAGGGAGCTCTGGAGCACCACGGATTCTGTTCCAGTGACATGATGCTGTGGGGGTCCAGGAGAAGCTGGGCAAGGGGAAGATGTAGCACTTAAAGCAGTTTATTCTGAGCTCTTTTTTAGCATGAGATGACCTGAATTATGCCTAAATATTGGCAATTGGCCTCAGCTGCTTTACAGGGTTCTCTGGTAGCTCTGGGCACTCTTGCTGGGGACATCTGTGGTGAAAAAGCAACAGCAAGAGCCATCCCGCTTCATCAAATGTTCTCTGAGCGATATGTGTTATTAAAAACATTTAGTGTGTCAGTCATCTTTTGTTCTTGGGATGCCATGGGGCATGCTACAGAACCCTCCCTTGATACAGGAGGTCTGGAAATTACATTCAGTGTTACCTCTGACTTTAACAGGAGCTGAAATTCAAGAAACAGGTAAGAGAGTGGGAAAATATCAAACCTTAATGCACCAAAAAGGAAGGAGGGTATTTCCTTCCCTTCGCTTGATTTTCTTGAAAATGAAGTAATTCTATTTTGAGCAAAGCATGTGTTAATGTGTATGGAAGTGTGTCACTCAACTGGATGTCATCCACCACCTGTGACACTCAATTTTTAAAGGAAATGTGTTCTGCCATCAGGAGTTACAGTGCTAATATTATCAGTACTCCTTTTCCTTCTCCATGACCTACAAATACATCAGCTTAAACAGCCAGGTCTCTGTGACAAGGGAGCACGTGGTTATCTCAAGGCAATGCAAAAGTCACACAGGCTGCAGGTGTTTTCCTGGAGTGCTTCAGAGGCACTTTCTCATTAGGGGTTGACAGAGATGTGTCTGTACATTTCAGGATTCATATTGGGTTACCAAACCTCTTAACATGCGCTTGCTGGGAGGCATTAAAAATATTACCATCCCCCTTGTGAAGTGCTTGGATAGGCTGTGTGTTTCTCAGGGCAAGTAAAGTTCCTCAGGTGCTGTTTGTGTGTCCCTGGGACAGGATTTAGACTGTCTGTGGATGGCTCAGCTTCTGGTGCTGGTAAGGATGGGGAATGCAACCGCAATCTCACACAGGGCGTGAGAAACAGAGAATCTACCAGTAAAACGCTTCTCTCTTTGCAGTTAGAAATAAATATGTTCATATCTCTCAAATATTTGATGAAGGCAGAAATACTGAAAAATCTACAACGCTGAATAATGGGACTTTTGAAGGCACCTTCTTCCCACTGGCTCTCTGGAAACAGACATTGTGGGAACCAGGAGGACTTTAGGTCCACAGAGATTGTATTCACTCAGCCACAAGATGGAGGCGGAGGTGAATCTCTTCATGTTCTGAGTGTTGTGTACAAGAAGGAGGTGGAGCAAAGTGTCCCCTCTCAGAAGGACCTGCCACACTCAGCTGAACTCGATAAAAGACACACTCTTGCTAAACCATTAGTTTGAATAGAAACATTAGATGTCCACCACCATGGAAGGGTGGGTGTTGAGGAGAGGAGCAGAAAAGGATATTTCTGCTCACCCAGTCCCCAGGGTTTGCTTCTCTCTGTGCCAGTGGTGTGCCAGGGCACTTCTGCCCATGGATCATTGCCACACTTGATGGCTTTTTTTCACAGCAGAAGTGGGGCTGCAGGGAACAGGTAACAGCACTCTGGTCTGTCTGGAACATGGGATTGATGCGGTCACACACATCCTGTCCTTGGGTGTTGCAAGTCATCATGTGTCAAGAGAGTGCATTTGTCAAACACATCTGTTGACTTTTCTGAACAAGTTGCACAAGATGCTCACCTCTTCTTTCTAAAAAAAGGATTGTGTTGCAGCCAACATTGCTATCAGAGCTCAGGAACAAATAAACGTGTGGCTCATCTCCAAGGGGTTTTCCCCCCCGGTTTCCTCACAATTGACAAAGAAGCCAATGTTGTTTAAGAGTAAGACAGGATGACAAATCCATGCATGTGCTCTACTTTGTAGCTGTCTGAGCCTGCTGCTGCAGAGTTGTCTCAAGAATGACGGCATTATTATATATTTCCTGGCACAGACAATCTAAACTGGTGCCCATTTTCTTCCATCTGCCCTGGGAACTGAGAGGGAAAGAACACACAATTGTACCCCGGATGGATTAAAACAGGAAATATTATCTAAAATGATGGAAAAGCTGCTTGTCAAGCAAAAAAAAAAAAAAAATAAAAAAAAAAAATTCAGATCATAACAGTGGACAGATTTCTGTTGTAGCTCATAAATTGATGTAAAACCAGAACAATCTCAGTAGAGCAATTGTGTTTTGTTATGTCAAATTCTGCCCCCAATTACTTCAGTTTATTCAGTGACATTCTTTTGGATGTCTACAAGCATGAAATAGTTGGGTAAGAGATTGATTTTTTTAGCAGTTTGAAATACGTATCCAGCAGAGAAAATTTGGCCAATTAGGAAAAAAACCACAGACAGGTGCCCATTAATCAATCACATCACAGTCTTAATGTTTGCCAGGATTTACCTAATAACAAATGACAAATTAAGCTGGTCTATCTCCTCAGGGAACCTGACGGTCTTGCAGGCAAAGGAAACCAAGCTGTGCCATGGAGGGATCCCACACAGTTTGTTGCAGCCAGAAAAAGCTGCTCCTCTGCCTCATTAGCTGCTCTCATGTGTCTGAAATTCCCCATCTCTAGGGATCAGACTCGAAAGGAGTTTGCTGTGGAAGCTGCTACTGTGAAGTTAAGATCTGATAAGAGGGAGAGACAAAGCAGAGCCAGCTAACAGCTCTGTTCCTCCTCCTGGTTCTGCCACTGGCTTCTGGCTGCTCTTCTCCCACATGGTGCATAAGGAGGGAAAAATATGGATTTGCAATTGTATGGAAACTCCTTGTAACCTCTGACATTGTTGCCAGCTTCTCATATCTTACAAGTCTACTTAAATTACAATGAAACAGCCCAAAAGTTCCCCCTGCTTCCTCCTGTTTCTCGTAACTGGAGTTAAGCTCTACCCTGACTCTCGTAACAACTGTGGGTTTATGAGCTACCTGCATGTCAAGCAATTCCTCCCGGGAGAGCCATGAGGGAATGAGAAACAGCAGCACTGAGAGAGCTGGGGAAGAGTTTGCACCTACAAGAAAGGTCTGATGGCCTCATCATTGAATTCTGATGGTGAAGGGTGGAGTGTGTCCTTGGATGTCTCTGTGAACTGGAACCATCTGGACACAGCCCTGGGCACTCTGCTTTAGGTGACCCTGCTGGAGCAGTTGGGCTGGACATGGTGACCCCCAGAGGTCCCTTCCAACCTCAACCATTCTGTGATGTTGTGAACCCACTGATGAATTTCACTTTGTCCAGTCTATGCAACTTCTCACTGCCTTGGCTGTAGGCCTCATTTCCTACACTTAGTTATCCATTTTATGTATTAGGAGAAAAAAAAAGACCTCCCTGCCTCACACATGGCTTCTGCTGAGACTTGCCCCAAACATCTCTTACCTTGACAGACCTGTAAATCTGATGGCACTCTCCATTTAGCTCATGTCTTTGGCTTGGGGGAGAGGGTCTGAGGGGAGATGGGGGACTGAGGACTGGAATATCTTTTCTATGTTGCTTCCTGGGGTTAAATATATTGCTTTCTCTTGGTTTAGACTGGCAATTTTCCCACTGACACACTGGGTGGTAACATGGCCACACTGAATTCAAACTCCCTCTTGGGCTCACTGGAGACAGTGTCTTCTGTCACATTGCCCTAGGTCAGCTCTGACATTAAGGACTTTTAAAAATTACATGTAGGTTCGCTGAAGCTCCTCTTCCCACTGAAATGACTGATTTAGAAAGATCTGGTCTTTGACTCCTGGAAAATTATTATCTGTATTGAGAGGGAAGTATATTCTAACAACTGAAGATTTCATTAGATGATCTGATCTCCTCCATGACTCACTCAATGTCATTTAACTACAGAGTTCTCTAACTCCTTGATTGAGAAATGTCTTATCTGTAGGCATCTAGTCACCATCTGAAGACTTCAGGAGACAGACAGATAAAAAAATACTCCTTCATCTCTTTGCTATATTTCTTTCCTAGACTTCATTCTGTTACATCCTCTTTACAACCTGTCAGTGCAGACAGTAATGGGAGAATATGAAATATAGGGAAACCTTAGTGATTCGGAACCAAAAGGAATGGTATCCCTCAAAGTGAGGGGCATGTGAAACTTATCAGTGTATATTAGAGTGTTTTTAATTTGGGCAGAGAATTTCAATAGGGTCATTTGGGAAAATAAACAAATGTGCTTTCACATTGCTGAGATTTTGGTTTTCAGTTATCAAAACACACCAGCCAGCTCAGACACTAATGAGAATTCCACCCACCAAAACCAAATTGTGTTTATAATGAGTAGAAATGGTTGAAAATTCTGAGTTTTGAGTGCTTGATGAAAGTGTGTCGATCACTTCATTTTTCAAACAGGAAAGAGTAGATTCTGATGTAAATATTGTCAAAGACTCTTTTCCATACCAATTTTCTGTGTAATTAATAACATGTTGTTTGGGTTTGTTCACTTTTTAAGTACAGAAGTCCTCACAAAAGTTGTGGTTGATTCTGAAGTAGGATATGGTTCATATAAATGTAACACCCAGAGAAAGAAAGGCATAAATCAGACAGTCTAGTTTATGCTCATAAAAAAGTTATTACCTTTGCACAAATGCTTTGTCTTCACTAGAAGGAAAAAAAAAAGAAGCTAATTTTTAAAAGACAACAGAAATAATTTACTTCAAAATGAGTTGGTTGTAACTAGTGCACCTATCCAAACTCCAGTAGAAGTTGGCTATTTTGGTGCAAAAATATATAGGTTTTTTTCTGCCTGTCAAGTCATATGCTAAGATCAGGAAGAAGATATGGAAAAGGTCGGTAAGGATCAATCTTTAAGATGGACAAATTGCTTATTAATGAGTGCAATAGACTGATCACCACAGAAAGAATAAAATCTAGTGATTGTATCTAAGAAGTATGAATGTTTTTCTTGTCAAATGTCATTCCCTTTAGAACTTGGCAATAGTAACTTACTGCAATTTTCTTTCAAGTGAATTTCTGCTGGGCTGTGACTCTGTGTGTAATCTTTTTCTCATGATGGTAGTAAAATTTGACATATCAACTGTATATTTATAATGGAAATAAACTTCATTATGAGTCCCCAAAGGGATCTGATCTAAATCTCATTGAATGAAAAATGGAAAGACTCCCATTGACTTCTCTGATCTTCGGTCAAACTATTTTAGCTATAGAATTCTCTCACTTTCCCCCTTTATGCTTTGCTTTTGGAAACCACACGTATTTTAAATCTGTGTATTCAAGCCACCTCTTGTTTTGTTCCTGTTGTCTCACAGAGTATTAGAGGTGCACTTGCAATGTAAAACTGAAAAATTATCATCTTGTTTCAGTGCTATTCTCTTGGCAGCAGAGTGTACAAGTATGACAGTGATGAAATCTCGAGTTTACACTGGGCTGCGTGGAGCACATTCTGCAGGAAGGTAACTGCTGACTTCTGTAGCATCACAACCAGTTTCAGGGGAGAAGAAATTGGCCCCATTTCTGCAAAATAACTGTGGCTTTCCTTAGCAGTCTGATCATGTCATAATTCACTTTAATGCTCATGTATGCTGGCCCAAGGGCTTATATAATTATTATGCCTGTCTCATCATGAAAGATGGATAACTCACACCTGAATACAAGAGTAGGAACTTGTTGTTTTGTTTAGATTTTAAACATTTTAAAATCATTATTAAATGAGCAAATTACATATGCCCTGCAGAAGAGGGTACAAGTCAAAGCTATCTGGGTACTTCTTACTACTCCTGCCATGGATTTTGAAGAGCACCAGCTCATTAGAAGGAAATATTGATTAATAGGATTGTGATGAATTTATCTGAATATAATGCAAGGAGCAAAAAACAAAGAGAAACATAAACTGCATTCTAGTGGGATTTCAGAATGTCTCATAGATCAATTAATACTTTACCCTAAGCCACAGGATATCATATTCATGAGGGACTCTAATTATGCAGATATGTGTCAGGAGTGCTATTTACATAAAGGTTTCTGAATAACCCAGACAACCATTTCCAGTTAAGATAAAGTCCCAGAAGGTGGGTCTCCCTTCGCTGGGGAAGCAGAGATTTCCACATCAGCTGGGTCTGCAATACACAGACATGAATGTGTGTTGCAGACCCAATGAAAGCAACAAAAAATCAAATATTCTATGAAAACAAGTGTCAGGGAGATGAAGATATTTAAACCCTGGGGAAGTGGGTAAAAAGGGTCTCTTTCACTTCCACAGCCTTTTACCAAGGTGTTTGGAGGTTTGCAAATGGAAGTATTAAGTTTCTGGACTGTGGTAAAATGAAGAAGATCCTGCAGGCATAGGATAATACAAGATTTCTCATGAAGGAAATGTCCCGTGCTGATGGAAAAGCGCTCAAAGGCATTGAGCAAGATGTTTCCAGTCCCTCCACGTAAATTGCACTGTTCCCTCCCTACATCACTTATGGATACATTCAGACCTTTGCTGTTAACAGGTATATATTTAACTTTGTAGGGTTTTTTTCTGATTAATTGAATCCTTGAGCAGATAACTCTTATAAACACCATGAGTATTGGTTGTTGTAGGAACTGAAAGGAGTATGGACTGTAAAAGGCAGTTTCTTCCTTTTATTTTTCCCTATATTTTATGTTAATGATCTTAATTTTCTTTCTTCTCCAGCCAAATCAGCAGAATTTGTATTAAGACAGGTACTAAATGAGTGTGTCATTCCAGGCCAGCTCCACTCCCTGGGTCGCTGTTACAGCTGACTGGCTCTACAGTGAGAACATCCTCCCTCTTCACAACGAGCGTGTGACCATTAGATCAGCCTTACCTCCCGTGAGGAAGAGGACGAGACAAGAGCTGAGTGTTCACATCCTGCCTTCTCTGACTCAGGAAAAACCAAGTTTTGAGCTGTCACTCAGGCAACTGCTGCTCCTCTTGCTCTGACACCAGCTACCACTGACACAGTCAATCCTGAGACCTACAGCTTTCCTTCCTCAGCCACCATGATAGCAGATGCCATGTTCAAAAGACTTTGGGAGTTACTAATGTTGTAAAATCTGAAGTCTTCCTTTTGTCACAAAGAAAAACTAAAAGCTAAGGAGGCCACAAGCGCTCCACTACTGACTGTGCTGATTCAGGTATTCCTGTCAGCCAGGGTCTTGTACTTGTCTTTTCCCATGCAAGGAAAGGTTTTTAGCTGGAGGATACTTGAGTTGATGCTAATTGACCCATCCTGGCTGCAAGAGCTTTTATCTTCGTGGCAAAGCTAATCCTGAATCAATATCACCCGTTTGACATTTACTTTCAGCCTAGCCCAGAGTGAAACCTCAGATTTAGGTAATGTTGTGCTCTGCTTACACTGTAATAGTGTCCAGCAACATTCCTGAACCCAGCCCTCCATAAATCCTTGTGACCTGCTCAAATCCTAGTCAAAGTGACACCTCTAGCATCTTCTATAATATTTGATAAGTAAAACTCAATAGACTGAGTTTATATCAGTTATTCCCTACAATTTTCCTCATAACAATTATCTTGCATTTTGTCTGAATGCTACCCCCTCCTGCATCCTACTCCAGTGGAGATGAAACACAGCTCAGTCCTGTCATCTGCTTAACCTTTTTCTCTTTCTGCTATTATGGTCACCTGCCATGGCTGACTGACCTTAATCCTTACCTTTTGTCAGAAATTTTTTCTCTCTTGGAGTGAAATATCTCTGTGCATCTTCTGACAAATGTCCGAGGATTTGCAGAAAAGCAAAGGGAACTGTCAGACTGAAAGCAATGGAGGCTCTGACCATAAACTCATGAGGATGGCAGGGAGCAAACAGGGTGATTTGTCCCACTGAAATGCTTCAATCCAGTTTGCAAATTCATGGTTTGCGACCGTGGAGCACGCGAGTATCAAAGGGAAGTACGGGTTAAAGGGAGAAATGCAGTAAAAGAATGTATCCTTTGTGCAGGGAGGTTATGCATTTAACAGATCTCTACTGAGTTACTCAATAACACACCAGATGCCTTATGGAAAAATGGAATTACTTGGAACTTCAATGTCAGAATGTTCACAGGCATTCCTCCTGGCTGACCATAGTTCCAGTTTTGTGTTCCCTCTTTCCAGTCTTTTTGCTGTGGATGTATGTAATTGTTCTGGCTCTGCTTACCACGGAGCAAAAGGACATTCACGTGCCATGAAACCTCCAGCTGAGGACAGAGCCCTGCCATTTCACCACTGCTGGAAATAGGGGAGCTCTCAGTGAGCCCTCTCCTCTCCATCATCAAGCCTTGCGCTTTACCAGGGGCTGTGAGTAAAGCTGAGGAGGATGAAAATCGCTCCCCCAGCACTAATCACATTAAGAATTTCAAGCCTGGATGCCAGGAGGGTGATGAATAAGAGCTAAACCACCTTGATGGATCTTGAAGTTTCACTGGAATTCCCCTTGCTTTGAAAGTGGAGTCCAGCCATGATAAGAAGTGCCATAGCTCTCTTCACTGATGGACCTTCAAAGAGATTCCTCCTTCAAGGTGCTTCGGAGATTCCAGGGAGAAGGGGGGTATTGGGGCTTTATTGAGGTAGTAGTTAAAATTTTAATTTTATCTCTTGTCATGAAGACAGCAAAGCTGCCCCTCTCATACAGCTCTGTCAGACCATTTCAGAGACAGACTGGCGGAAGCCACCCACTCTATCTCCTGCAATCCTCCCTCCCAGACACTCTGTATCAAAATGGTTTGTGAAGCAGCTGCCCCAAACTGTCCATCAGCACCTGGCCTTTTTTTTCCCCTAGCTCAGCACTTTTAGGAGTCTTTATAAATATTAATGCAGGACTAAATATCTGCTATAACCTTACTGGGAAACTGAAATTTTGAGAAAGCTGGAATGTGTTTGCAATTTTTAAATCTTCTTTTTAAGTTTTTTTTTATTTCTTCATAAGCAACAGGGCTTTAACCTTTTAACGATTAGATGTTTTCTTGATGAACTTCATTGACTCATAATTGGGATTTATCCACAGGAACCGAGCTCTGTTCCTCCAGCAATTTCAGTCTGGAACCAATAGCTCTGTCCCCTGCTCTCAACCAGAAAGACCTTTTACCTTCACTCAGGTCCTTCCTCAGGACTTTACTAAAATTAATTCCCTTTCAGTTATCGCTTGACCTGCACAGGATTTCATGTGTATTAAGTTTTTACTTTGCAATCTGCAGACCACTTTGGTTTTCTGGTTTAAATGTGATCTAGATGTAGGGCCAATCTTATTCTTGCATGATTTTGCCAGCAGATTATGAAAGTTACCAATGAAATATAAATGGTATTAAATGAAAATTGAAGACTTGTCTAATCCCATGTCAGCAGAACACTTTAAAGACGGCCTAAGAAAACACAGTTGCGTTCTATATGAAATAGAGAGGTACATTTGGTAAAAGGAAAACTACACAAAATATGTGTGCACTTCAAAACAACTGATCTTTGAGCACATCAGCCTGTGGTCACACACATGAGAGCAGGAAAGATGCGTTATTTCACTGAACTGACAGGGATTTTAAGAGGCACCTGGGTAATGAGCCAGCACTTTCACTGGTACTCCCAGCTCATCTTGGCTGGATCTGTCCAATAAACAGAGGTCTGTGGGAACAGAAAGATTCCCAAATTTGTCTAGCTTTTTCCAAGTGCGTGCATTTTTCTCTTTAAATTCATGAGTCTGCTTCTGAAAGGTTTCAGAAGAAAGAAAAAATAGAAACAATATTTTTTTACAGATGAGAGGAAATCAGAACTAGACAGATCCCACCCACTCTCCATGCTTTACCTCTTTTCCTACCAGTTGAGTCACAACTCTGTTTTAAGCAGATCCCTTGCTTGTACTGTATTTGTGTTGTAGGTGAATCCTCATTGCAAAGGAAGAGCAAGACTCTCGTGTCATCAGGTTCAAGTACGTTAAAGTTTAATATTCCAAGATGCTCTGGACCAAAGGTGTGAGGATCTATTTAGGTCTTAAAATTCAGTATCTGAGTTTGTTGGCTCTTGTCTCCTAAGCAGTCAGAAGGAGTGGAACAATAGGAGTGGTGATTAGCTCTCCCCAGGAACTCTGGCAGGGATATTACCGACCTAATGGGATTAGTATGATAAATGCCTTTATAGTGCAAAGCTAAATAAGATGTTGATACCATGAAATAAATAAATAAATGCATTCTTTTTCAAAGAGTTGACATGATTGAAATATGAATCTCCCTGTCTGCCTGCACAGGTGCTCTTATTGCCAAGTGGTCCATGGTCCTGTGTCAAAGAAGGGTTTTTATTCATTTCCCTATCTTGTACATTCATTGTACTTCCTCCCCAGCTCCTCACTTCCACTGAGTGGAGCTCCTCAATTTCCACTGAGTTATGACAAGCAGCACCCACCTATCTGGAAGAAAAATAAACTGTCCTTGTGCCCTCGTTGTGAAAAAGCAAGTTTAGCTGGTGCTCCAAAGCCCTGAACTGGGAGAAATTCATTGATTTACAGTATGAGAAATCTCATGAGGAGTCCCTTACATCAGCAGGTTGTAGATTTAATTCTATTGAACATAACTTTCTCATCCCCAAAGCATAAATTATTGACTCAGTAATTTACTGAGTCAGTAAATGCTGAATCTTTCAATAGAAGAGGTGATAAAGTATTCTTCAGAGGAACATAAATGTGTTGTCCTCTTTATTTGGTGCAATAACCACGTCAATTAGGGCAACTTTTAATTAAATTATTTTCACCTAGACTGACTTCCAAAATTGCAGTTATTAACAACAAGAACACTAATGGCTCATGTGTGCTGCAGTGGGGTTTAATAACAGCTGTGCTCACTACGAGAGCTTGCACCCCACAAGGTTTTCAGAACAGGCAAGTGGGTGTGTTGCACCCACTGCACTGACAGAAATGTCACCATTGTCCACGTTGTTTTTATTCCTCCTCTCTCTCCACAATAGCCTAACTCACTGTACACTTGCCTTCTTTGTCCAGCTTGACATTTGGTCCCACACCACCAAATAGTGTCTGGTTTGAGGTAACCAAGTAGGAGTCGGTTGCACTTCAGGTCCTTTTTTTTCTTTCTTTCCTAAACAGGTCTGCTTGATAACAGAGCAGGGAGGCATTTCTGAATGCCACAGGGGCACCCACTGTGGAAAAGAAGCCCCTACCTACATTTTTCTGGTCTGTCCACACATGAAAAGGTGCCTTTACAAGATGTCCTTCTTCATACTCTAAACATGAAACCTGTAATTAAACAGGAAAAATGAAGTTACCGAGCTGTGAGCACTAAAAAAGCTCACGCTTCAATAGCGTTCTGTTTCTAGGAGCCCGGGTGAGCCTGAAAGCAGAGAAATGGTGCAAAAAAGCAGGTCACAGCTATTTCTAGAAATTGTGGAAGTGATTGGAGCCCCTTGACGCCAGGAACTGGAATTTCCAGACAGTAAAGTAGCACTAAGGTAGACTGTATCCGATGCCAAGGAGCTGGCAATTATTATTAATTCAACCACAAGTAAGTGCATTTCAGGTAGGATTAAAAGGTTGAATTAAGACTACAATAGCAAGGACAGTCAGTCAAGGATGGGAGTCCAGTCTGGCCAGCCAAGCTCTGCCCATTGGAATGTCTCATGGAAAACAGAGATCAAAATGATTTAGCTCTTGAAGGCCTTGTTTTCCCTCTTGCAAATGAAAGCACTTCAAAATGTAGGAGTTCTTGTGATTAGACTAGATTAAGTTTTTAATTACTTTTGCAATCTTCCTTAAAAAGAGCCCTGAAATAGAACAGTAACTATTACTTACATATAATACACATTTTGCAGTCTTCCTAATTACATATGTTTCACCAATAGCTATTATGCACAGTCAATTAAACTTGCAGTTAAAACACCTTAAATTGCATACCATGGACAATACCGAGTAAATAAATAATTAGGGAGTTATTAAAATGCAAATTCATAACATAGAGGAGCAATTATGGAAGAAGAAAGTATTTTAGTTCATGACTTATTGACCATATCAGCTTTTCTGGTGGGTCCTTCTGCATTAATGGGAATGTTGCTGACACAATAGGCACTGCAGCAAAATGGTTTGTTTCGGTCAATGCCTAATTACTTGCAGCTTTTAGATCCCGAGGTCTTGACTTAATGGATTTTAATGGCTCAGGAGGCAAAAAGAAGCTCTCTGCATACCCAAAGACTTCACAACATTCTGGAAAACAGACTTTTTCTTTATCCTTCTGTATTTTCTCTGTGTCTATCTTTGCCTATCATTCAAAATAAGTCTATTTTTTCCCTTGTTTTTCAAATTTAGCTCACAGAAAAGGAACCATTCTGTTTGCCAGACTCCTGCCAGTGAAATCTGAGATTAAATAGACCTTGGACATCAGAAACTGGCATAGACCCCATCAGGGCTGTGATCTTTCCAGACACAGATGGGTCCTAGCTGATGGATGGACTCCTGCTTTGGATTCATGGAGCTGCTGTTCACCACCAGCTCCAGATGTGCCCCACAACTGCTGAACACAAAGCTCAGCAGTGTGACCGCCCTGCCCAAGAGCTCATCCAAAGCAACATCAGAAATCATCTCTTGTGGGCAAACACTTTTTAATCTGTTCAAACATAAGTCATTGGATGGTCACAGAGGGAGATGTCTTGAAAATGCTGTCCAGGGAAGCCTTTGCAGTGCTTTGGTTGGTTTCAGGGCTTCTTTTGTCCTGTTTAAATCAGGAAGAGATGATTTACAGCTCAGGAGTTGTTTCCCTTGGATCAGCAAATACGTTTGGTCTATCCATAGTTTCTCTGTGCTAATAATCAAATTCAGAAACAAGTCCCTAGTGCCACACAAAGCAGTGAAGACTGCAGACCCTGAAAGTGGTTCAGTGAGCTGACAGAGGATCCGTCCACCAGTGACCATGAAACACCACAGCGCACTGCATTCCCAAAGCCCCAGCTGAGCCAAATCTTGGCAGGGCACTGAGGGAGGACAATGCCCTGCTCTGCCCTTGCTGCCTGTGAGCTTGCAGGACACAACGGGGCGTAAGGGGGTCCTTTGGGTCTGACCCACTGCAGGTCTCCTTCCACCACACCGTGGCCCCACAGAGGGGCTGTTCCACCCCTCAATGCTCCCACATCTCACACGCTCTGTGCTGGGGGAGTTGTCAGCTGCCCTTCCACCACGGTCTGTGAGAGCTGGGTGAGCTCTGAAACACTGCCCTGCTTGTTTGTCTCCTTGCCCCTGCACACCCACAGCAGTGAACTCGCTGTGTAAATCAGGGAAATGCTGCCCTTTAGATCCTGCACAGTGGAGCTGTGTGTGAGCATTGCTACAATGCATGTGCTGGGCCATCAGCTTCTTTTGTCCCTTTCCAAGTGAAAACTAACATGTAACATATTAAGGATCATTTTCCTTTGCAGTAAGGCATGCTGTGTATGCTGAATGAATTTTATTCATATAAGGAACTGACTCAGATTTCTTACACTGATAGTGTTTTCAGTATTACCTTAAAAGTCCTCTACAAAATCTTCAAAATAAAATTTGAAGCCCAATGTTTCTTACAAATATGTTTTTCGAGACGTAGGAGGAAATTCCTATGCACTTCTGTCCTACGAAGGATATTGGCGTTATTTTATTGACATTGATCCCAGCTTTGTTGCAATAACTTTCTTCTGATGCTGTGTTCTTTGCTATGACTTGGCTAGACTTGCCTAGAAAACCAAAATTAGAAGAAGAGTTGCAGTTCAGAAAATATTTATGGCTATACTAATTACATATAAAAGTAATTTTTACAAATCATATATTGCAAAATTCCTCCAGGAAAAACAAAAAAAAAACCCACATAGTAGTTGGACTAAAACAGCTGGTTACCTTTCAGTTTTATTGGCATGTAACAGTGTGATTGCATCAAGCCCAAGCCAGCTCCTCAGCTAATGAAAACTAGCAAAGCTCCATTGCCTCCAGTACCCACTGCCTTAACCAGAAATAAATCCTTGGCTCTTTCAATGTATGTGCAAGGCAAATAAATTCAGGGGTTTGTTGTTTGGTTGGGTTTTTTTTAAGATCATTGCTTAATGAAGGGAGAAAAAGACAAAATCTACTGGCTGAAGGTTTTCCCATGTAGGGAAGTAACAA
The DNA here is from genome assembly GCA_013397565.1 of Ptilonorhynchus violaceus. Classification (NCBI taxonomy): domain Eukaryota; kingdom Metazoa; phylum Chordata; class Aves; order Passeriformes; family Ptilonorhynchidae; genus Ptilonorhynchus; species Ptilonorhynchus violaceus. The sequence goes on along the minus strand of VZRJ01007526.1, from coordinate 168,855 downwards.
ACTCCAGGGCAGGCACCTCCCTGTGGTGTGGAGGTTGAACTAAAAATGGGGGGTCTGGGATGGAAACCGGGCAATGGGCAGGAGATGATCCCACACCTTGTGGGCCACGGAGTCTGTGCAAAGCCCGAATGTTACCACAGTGCCTTGATTATTATTTATTCAGTGTACTGATTATTATTTTAAAGCTTTTATTTTCTAATTGTTCATGGGTATACAAGACCCCATCTTTAGTCAGCAGAACTTCCCCTCAGTAAACCTAAAGTCGTTTCTTAAAGGCCCTGGAAGTTTTGGAGGTCCAGGCTTAAACAAGGCAAGACAAAGAGGAAAATTAATGAAAAAGGAAAAAAACAGGACAGTGTGCTTGCACTGTTATCCCTCCAATAACTTCAACTTGACAAGGTTAGAGAGGAAACTCGTCTAATCATTGTACATTTTTTCTTATTAAAAAAAAAAAAGCAAAGTTCCTCACAAAACCTTGGGAATTAATGTAACTGGTCTCAGTAAATTAAGGAAATCATGTGTGGCATTCTTCTGCTAGAAAAAAAAATCCCTTTGCTTTTCCTTAGCTCTCCATTTTCAGCTCTATACTTTGTAAAACCATGTGAGTCATGTCTAATTAAATGTGGACTCCTCTGATACAGCATTTTTGCCTGGTTTTAGATAGCAGCAATCTGTAAATGCTGTGATCAATTCTTCCAGATCTACAAGAGACATAATGTGTTCTGTAAGGCACACAGGGGCTGTGAGAACTTTATTTCAGCTCCAAGCTGAGCAACTTGCACCCAGAATGGTTCTTGTCTGCCCAGTTTGGGTTTTCCCCTTCCATGAAATAACTTCTCCATCTCAAGGTACTCTTGGCTGGCTGAAATATGTTAATGAATTCACGGTGCTTGGATGAGTATGTGGATAGATAAGTGAAAAGAGAATTAAAGCTCTTCATTTCATTAGTGCCCCAGTCTTTAACTGCCACTCCGCGCTAATAAAATGTTAGAAATATATAATGTACTCATGTCATGTTATCTTTCAAGCAAATAAGTTAAAAGAACCACAGTAACCAATTTAAAATATGCATGAATACATATAGTATGTTTACATTGGTAAACCCAGTCTGTTTGTACTAGGAAACATTTTTAGCAAATAATTTTATTTATAACTCCTGTGCAAGCATTCCAGACAGAGGTGGTCTGTAAATTCCAGAAGACTCTATTTAAAAGGGAATTCTTTAACTAAGAAATGAAACTAATAATATCTTCTTGAGGTGCTAGATACTGCTCCAGCTGATACCAAGTGTTAATCTTTGGAGAAATGAACTCATTTTTGTTTTGACACTAAGATAATGCTCTATGATTTCACTGTGAAAACATTATCTACCCCTGCTCTCTCTACCTCCAATAAAGTTTTACAAGCAATAAAAAGGCCTAGAGATCAGCTATTTTCCTATTGGTGCTGTTGAATGCTTCCTTTTGATGCCTCCCGACAGAAACCTCCCTGGTGAGTTATTGCAAGGAACACTTTAATGCCACTTCTCGATTTTAGGTGTTTAGTCTGAGCTGCAGAGTCTGGGGGACAGACGGGCTCTGGGAATGGCACACTCGTTAAAGGGAAGAATATTCCCAGGTAGGAGGAAATCCAGGTTAAATCTAGATTAAAAATAACTTTTGTCTTCTCAGTACTGGTTGTTTTCTCCTTGGCTTCTCCTGACTTGTTCCTCTCAGAGGGCAGCAGCGTGCCTTGTCCCCATGGCCAGATGCTGGTGTCTGCCCCAGGTGGCAAAGCAAGAGCTTGTAACAGGCTTCTCTGTGCATATAATGACACTGGAGATGGGGAACTCCCATTTCCTACCCTAAATAACTCTCTTGGGGATGATCCAGTTTGTTCTGAGCCAAGCACCATGTCGTTTCTAACTGGTATAGCTCTCCTACTAAAGTAGCAATTAGGAGAAACATTGCCAATTAGCTAATTGCATTTCTCACAGCTGCCTCAGTGCAGATTGCCTTATATGTCATAAACTTCTCTACGGTTTGTAAATGACTTATCTCGGAAGTATTTTTTATAAGCAACGTGTTCATTTATATTTTAATTCCAGGAAAGTTGTTGGCTTTCCTGTTCCAGCCCGTGCAGAACAATGCAAACCCATCCAGATTTCCTCAAGAGGTTTGCTCAAAGAGACCTGAGCAAGAGCCACAGCACCCTCCAGCTCAGGAAATAAATCCCAGTTCCTGCCGCACACCAGGGAATATCCACAGGGACACATCTCCATAAAGCCATGTTGCCTCCAATCTCCTTGAGTATCCACCTCTGCCCACTGCCAGGAACAGGACATGGCTCTATATGGCCCTTGAGAGCTGGAGCTACCCAAAATGGCAATTCTTGCCTTATTATGCCCTTTAGCTTTTAGCTGGAGTGCACCAGTCATGTTAGTCACTTCCTGCCCTTCCTCCTGGAGTCTGTCACAGGAAAGGAGGAACAATGCACCCTTGGGCACTTCAGTCCTCACCTGGCAGGCGGCACAGGGCAGCGGTGGCGCGTGGCACTGGGACACTCACCCGAGCCCCAGGATGGAGCAGGAGCAGTGGTGGAAGAGCCCAATCTGAGGGGGTGTTCAAAGTGATGTTCAGACTTCCTAAGATTCACTTGAATTCCCAGGCATCCTCATCCCTCCTTGATCCAGTATAACAAAAGCTGTGGCTGAACCACTGCAGTGTTCACAGTCTGGAGCTGCAAGAATCTGGCATATTTTAAAACTGTTACCTGTTCTACTTCTGTCCATGTTTATCTACACCATTGCACAGAAAGGCTCTTCTCCAGAGGCATCTCCCATCCCATGACTCCCCATGGGCACAAACTAGACCTCTGACATTCCCATCAGCTCGAGCCAGTGAGCAAAGCAGAGGGATTGAACTAAACTGGGGAGAAAAAAAAAAAAAGCTTCCACTAGAATAACACAGCCTAAGCTTTGTGCACAATAATGTCCAGTCTGTGCTGCAAAGGGATTTGTCAGTGATCTGCAAGTAGGGTTTGTTTCAGACCGGACCAGTGCTCACCCGAAAATTTGAACTTCCACCAAGCCCGGGCCCAGCTGTGAAGAAATCAAACTTGGCAGGACTTTGTGGAGGATGATGATGCATGGGCTGGGCATGTGGAGCTGCAGGGAACTGGGGAAATGAGACCTTCCTTCAGCTACACAATGGAGAACATTACTCTGCCTTGACCAGTCCTTCCTCCGGTGCCTCCAGTGGAAAACACGGGTTCTTCCATGGCTCATTTCACCTTTCTAGGCTACATAAAAGGACTTATTATGAAGGCAAATGACAAACCTCACTTAAGGAATCATGAGGCAAGAAATACATACAAACCAAGTGCCAGATATTGTTGCTCATTGTCACAAATCACCACAAGCCCATGTACTGCAAGAACTGGAGGAGTTAATCTTCTTTATTCCATCCAAAGCTGAGCAAAAGTGGTCTTCTTTAGCTAAATTGTCCACAGAGATATTCTTTAATTCCAGGAAGAATTCTCATGTTTTCCAGGATTGTACTGCCTAACCTTTTTTACCTCCTTGCACTGTGTCTTTCTAAATTGCTTTTTATTGGCAAAGACATTTTTGTTATTTTGTGTGGGTTCAGATCTTGCCAATGTTTCAGTGCAATTGCTAAGTCCTGCACATACTTAAAATAATAGGCTTGAGCCATCTTTCATCTGAAGCCAAATGGGTTTTAGTACAGTTATCTCTTTAAAAGCAGTGTTCCCCCTCCTTCTTTGCTGCTTCACCAAAAGAGAGCAGGCAGGAAATTCTTAATCCAACTTTCATTCACGAGCAGGTTCGTAGTAGCTGTTGCAGACAACCAGATCCAAAACCTATTGAAAGCAATAAAAAAAAAAACACCCATTAGCTTAAATGGGCATTGCTTCAGGCCCAAATTGATCTCTGGACCTTTATCTAAGTTTTGGGAATTTCCAAAATGTTTATAAGGTAACGCCACTCCTTGGCTGGCTGAGATTTAACCTTTCACATTTGTGGAGACTGTTCTTTATGTAGCTGGGCAAAAAGTACTGGAGTCCATTCTGTGGTTTCTAAAAGCAAAATAGAAGATCTTAATTTTAAACCTGCTCATTAACAGGTGGGGTTTGGCATGTCCCTGTCCCCCTTGGAGCAGGATCTGGGGTTTGGCACAGGAGAAGCAGTGCTGGGCCCGATGTGTTCCCAGCCATTGTCTTACTCCATCTGAACTGGAGGGAGGGAAGGGAAGGCACAAGTGATGGTGATGAGAAACTCCCCTGTTCACTGAAAGGAAGAAAAATTATTCACGGTGAGAAAAACTATTCCCTTCTCTCACAAGCCAGGTCACAAAGGGACCCTGTGTTAGTGCAGAGCCTCAGTGGCACAGGACTACCACTCCCCCAGGTCAGAGGGCCTAAGGAGTAAAAAACAAGACTCTCCTGAATCTGGGGGTTTCACTAAATCGTGAGAGATTTTAAATGTCATTGCAGGAATCAGAGGACACCAACAATCTGCTTGTAGAATGAAAAGGATGCCAAAGAAATGGTTTGCAGAATGGGAGGGAAGAGAAATGTCCTTAAAACCACGGTGTAAGCTCTGCTGTTTGCACTCCCGCTCCCCATCAGAGCCCAGACCCTTCTCCTTGCTCATGCAGGTCCAGCTTTCCAGGCTTGCAAAGGCTGGAGCTACTCACATTTTGATTTTCGGTTCGGATGACAAATTCCACTTTATTCCCAGGGTATGTTACTAAATCACTTTGTGCCACATTCAGAGTGAGTTGGCCTTTTCAGACGCCCTGTGCTCCGAGGAGAGACATTTGTATGAAAGTCTGTGCAGTGTACATAGGCATTTAGTAGGGAGATTAATATTAAAATACTCAGCTATCCAATCAAGTTATGAGGTTTTAATGCAATGACTTGAGTCTCGATGTTAGAGTTCACTTAAAGTTCACTGACTATTATGGGACTGATGGTATATAGAATAGCTTAATCTTACCGTGGGAAAACTAAAATCATGTAGGGGAAAATTAGGCAAGACATGGAGGATAAACTGCCATTCCTATGAGAGATACCATGGGACATGCCTAAAAAGGCAGAAAAGGAACCCTTCACTTCCAATGCAGTGGGAAGGATGTGCAGTTACCAACACATACAGTAGCCATTTGCCATCCTGGTCTGTTTTGTAGACATTTTGCAAAAGCAGAGAGGGGAAAAAGAGCTGCTTTATGTGTGTTTTACAGGCACACAATGCAGAGGGGAAACCAGAGACTCAAAAGACAGCTCTGTTTTGCAGGCTAAAGACTTGCTTCATTTACTGACAGGACCTTTCTATGCATAAGAGGAGACCTCCCACACCTTAAATTACTGCGCTGAATGGATTTACATTCTGCTTTATCCTCTGCATTCCAGCTCCTGCCCTTAGCCTTGTGATTGTGTGCATGAGACTCTGCACATCCCAGAGAGCTCAGATCACCCCCCAGCAATAAAAACCCAGACCCAAACCTGCAGGAAAAAAGGAATCCTCATTTAGATATATCCTTCCCAAGTGCCACCGCTACTCTGAGTGAAATTAAACTTGCAGAAGAAAATATTTGAGAGAAAGTTGGAGCTAATGAAAGCTGCACAAGGTTCTTTGACTTCACTCATCTGGAGAAGAAAAGTATAGCTCTAGGCAAGCAGGAGCTTGTTGGGCTTGAAGAAATGTTACCTGCTTAAAGGCAGGTAAAATCTGGCATAAGCTGTTAATCCATCATTCAGGTTTTTACATGCCAAACTCCTGTAAATGTTTTTCTACCACATCCTGTCTCCTCCTTCCCTAGCTGAAAAATAATAATAATTTTGGAAGAGCATGAATTAGGCCTGTCATTCTTTTTTATTTTTTTTTACTTGTCCTTGAACTACATCATACAAACTCCCTCTCTCTCAGGGAGACTTGATCCTGCACTCGTAGTCAGGGGGCAAAATTCACCACGACTTCAAGTGAGACTCTGCATTTTCATTCAGAGAAAAGCTAAGCCTTTCTTCTTCCCATCACATATTCCTGGCCATCATTAGGATGGTTTTGGTCAGCTACCAGTGACCCAGACAGGGGTTTCCAGCAAGAGATCCTCATAATGTTCACCCCAGGCAGAGGCAGGTGGGAAGTGGAAGGGAGAGCAAAGTTGATGTTGGTATGAAAACTGGGGCAAGGCAGGATTTGAGTTACCTCAGCCTCTGCACAGCCAAGTGTTGACAAGGCAGTCAGCCCATGCCAAGGCATTATTCTGGATGAACAGCCCTTGGCAGCAGGTTTCAGCACGGCCCACAGCACCACGGATCTCGTGCTGTGCCCGTGCTCACTTGGGCAGCACTGATGTTGCATCCTTTGGACCCTCACGTCTCCTGCATCTGTGCATACAAGTGCACCCAGTCTCCTCTGAGTGAGAGGGAAAATTCTTTTTTTTTACTATGAATAATAGGGATTTTGTGAAGGATTTAGCTCACTGTGTTTGCACAGAGATGAGTGGGGATGAGCTCCACTGTTCATTGCTTTAAACCTGTGCATTATTTCAGGGCCAGTCCATCGTTCTGATGCCAGGCTGGGCCACTGATGGTTTCCAAGCTGAGACCAGCAGCACGGGGACCCTGCAGACATCCCCATTTGATCTCTCTGGCATTGCAGGCTCTGTTCCCCTTTGCAGAAGTTGAGTCTTACAGCAGAGGTGCCACACCGAGCCTGATGGGAGCCCCTTCCTTGCCATGGCCCCTCCCTGTGGTCGTAGTCCCTCCTCAGGTCTGGAGCCCTGCAGACTGCCTGGTTCCCAGCTCCCCTCTCCAGGTAGCAGCTGAGGCACAGAACACCTGGACTTTGCAACACAATTCTGCTGCAAGCCAGACACTGTAAGAAATATGCAGATCTAACAAAACATCCGAACCCTTCCGAGCACCTGCGAGTTTCTTGATCGCTCCTTTTCATTCCTTGGTCAGAGTCCTCAAGGGTGCTCCCAGCCTCTCCACCTGCACAGGGCTTTCCCATCAACTCACCCCTCCCTCAGCCTCACTTCCCTTTGTTTAAGGTCTCTCCTCTGTAAGACACCTCTGAAGGTTATGTTCTCTTCCGCTCCCATCCTAAGGAGCATCACTAATTTTGCCCAGTTTCCGAGGATGTGATCTGATATTTAGTGCCACATTTGCCAGGCAGGCTGGTTTCACTGGGGAGCTCCACAACAAGTAGCACTTCCAAGTGCTCACAGCATCACCCATGTTTAAGGCCTTCTGCCACTATGAGGAGATAAAGACTGCAGAGAAAATCAAAGATTCCCTCATGGAAAACACAGTTGGCAGAGTTGTGTAATATCCTCAACCTCCCTTTACATTCTTTGGCTTGTCAAACTATGCTTCTTTTCCATTAATTTCATTTTCCCCAGAAGTAAGAAAGTTATGTATAGCACCTTTTACAGGGCATTTGACATTTACCATATCTTTGGAAACACGAGCTGCCTGCCTGATTTCCTGTTGGCTGTGTCACATCTCTGTGGAACACATAATCCCACAGAGGCATTGGTCAGTCGCAGAATATTTTCCTTTTAAGATTTGTATGCACAGAAGAGATCATTGACATATTCTATCTTTAGGTCTAACTCAAGACCAAGCTCCCTATAGAGTCAATGCAGCCTCCAGAGAGCAATTCAGGGTACCTGAGCTAGAGGTCCTAAATTAAGCCATGTGAATGCTTCCCAAAGTGTCAAGAACTCCACACTCAGCGTAAGGAGAGATCCCAGTATGAATGAACCAAGAGGAGGCATTGACCTTAAGAAGACCAGGATTTTCATTCACAAATTTAATGATATTTTGTTAAAGTGAATTCTGGGGGTTTTTTAAGCCACTTATGAACTTGCTTCAGAGCTTTATGGAGCTGCATGGAATAATTAAGCAAACAAATCTAGTCCCATGCTAAGTTAATTACATGCCTTGTGGTTTCTAATATATTTTTCTCCCTTTCATAGTTACCTTTTAATATGTCCCCATATTTCTTTCTGACTTTTCTGTGTGACTCTCTTTAGTCTTCAGGAAACCCATTATTACTCAGGGGACCAAGTAATCAAATAAGTCTCACTGAGTGCCATTAATCTCCCCAGCTTGGAGGTTGGCTCTGAGAGGGTGTTCACCTTTATATTTTTCAGTTGCTGTGGATCAGCACAGCTTCCCCCTAAACTCACATGCCCATATCCCTCTGGTCCCTGTGATATGTAGGTTCTCAAGCCAGGAGGAGTTTCCAGTGTTCCTGGGCAACCAAAAATTGACCCCTTACACTTGACTATGCTGAGGAAGGAGGGAAGAGAGGGCTTAATTCAGTATCTTGGTGATACCCTTAATGAACCAAATGATTTGTTTCAGGAAGGACAGATTAATGATAGTTCTATTACATGTGTGGGTTTAAAATGTTGATATTGCAGCTTGGCAGAGTCATCACTTTGGGGACAGGGCTTTTGGTCTGAGCTCAGAAGACCAACTCTGGGGCCAAAAATAGTCGTGTGTCCTAAAGAAACATTAGGAATAAGAGATTTAAATATTCCAGACTGTTTGGAGATATACCTTAAGTGAAATTCTGAGAGTGCCTCATGATATTCTTATCAGCAAATTTGAGAAACAGATTGAAATAAACTTATGCGAGATGGGAACACAAAGTGTGAAAAACTGTTCTCAAGAAGACCTATCTACAGCTTACTCTTAGAAGAGAAGTGCAAGGGTTAGGATATTCTGAAAGCCTGTTACTGATCTTTAAATACGTTACATAATAGCTGGTACAATTGACTAGATAATATGCTTTTTAAATTTGGAGATGGCATCAAGCTAGAAAGTCTGCAATATGTTGGAAATTCATAAAGATCTTATAGATTGGAGAAATGGCCAAGAAAGGATGAAATTCAATAAGAACAAAAAGAATTTTCTGCGACAAATAGAAATAGATTGCACAAATGCAAAACGTGACTGATCATCAACACACCAGTCCTGCATGCAAGAGCCTGAGGTTTATAGGGCATCACAAGTCAAATATGTGTCAGGAATGTCCATGTTTCACAACAAATGCAGAAATGCATTCAAGATATAATTCCCAGGAGTCCTGTCTCCTGGGAAAACACAAAATCATTTCCATCCACATCATGCTGGGAAGGCCTCAGCTGGCAGACTTCATCCTAGTTTAGTACTACAATTTAAGAAAGATGTGAGCCATTGGCAAGAGTCCAGAGGACAGCAGGGATGACCAAAGGTCTTGAAAACAAGGACCACTGGAGTTTGAGGAGTGTTTAGTCTGGAGGAGACAAAGAGTCTTCAACTATGTAAGAGCTGGAGGGATGGAAGTCACAAATTCTTGCTCTTTTCCGTCACAAATGGGACAAGAAGAAATGTTCATGAGTGGCAGCAAGAGACAGCCTGCTCAGGCATTAGGAAAACTTTCCGGTGGTGAGGGTAACTAGCACTGGACAAGATTGTCTAGGGAAGCTGTGAAGTTCTGTTTGTTGGAGGTTTTTAAACTGCTAGCAGAGCACAGAGGACGAGAAATCCTCCCCTGGGGCAGAGGGATGAACTAGATGACCCCTTGAGGTCCCTTCCAGCCAGTTTTCTGTGCCTCTATGTAAGTAAGACAAGAACCAAAAGCATGGGAAAATATCCTGTAGCAAAACACTATTGATCCAGTTCACACAGCTTTAAAGGACAAGTCAAAAATTAAATGATCTTTAAGGAATTTCGAGCAAAAATTATGCTCTTGCTCTCCTGAAAACCCTACACAGCTTTTCCATAGCGATGTAGTACTTCTAAATTATTCCACTATACTGTTGAAGCGAGTGGGAGGACAGTGGGAATGTAGAGCTACTCTGTGATGTGGCGACAGCCTGGGAATTTTAGCATAAAAGCAAGAATCAAATTCTTCCCTCTTTAATTTCGCAGAGCAAACCTGGCCCATGCACTCACAGAGGGGACACCTGGGTACGAGGCACTTCCAGACGGCCCTGCCTGAGCCCCAAGCACAGCAGGTGTTGGCAGAGGTGAAAATCATCTGCAGGGTAGCTCCTTTCCCTCTCTTGAGGGACCTTGAGCCCTGCTCACCAGGAAAGGAAAGCCACTGCCCTGTGCTGGCTTTAGCCCTGTGGAAGAAGCTGCAGAAAGTCTGGTCCACTGCTGGAGCAGAGAACAAATTGCAATCTTTACTTGGGGTAGTATCTCCTCCCGCTTGTCGGTGTATGTACCACCAGGATTTGAGCCAGGATTGAGCATCTGACGATTATTCAACAATTATTCAAAAGTGCTGAACGTGGCAGACATTTATGAGCAGAGCCAGCAGTAAAACTGGTCAGGCAAACAAAATTGAGAAGTTTACAAGCTGCTGTGTCTGACCAAGAGTAGTTTAGTTCTGAGGATGCAACCTTTTTTTTTACATTTCCCATGTAAGTTGCATAAAAATTGAATAAAACATGAGTATTTTTGACAGCACCTTACCCATTGGGAAGAGTAGGCTTGGAAACCTTTCTCAGTGGAGCTCATGCTGCTCAGCTTGTCATGAAGATAAATATTAATGTAACAACTCAAAGGAAAAAGTTCATCTAAGCTGTTTAGAGGTGGCAGCACAGAGACTACTCATTATTTGAGATGTTCTCACCACTCCTATGGGACTAAATACCTCTGGAAAGCTCTTGTTTGTGCAAAGTCATGCAGTTTACAGAGCTTTCTTGATTTAGTGACATGTGCATTCTGATAGACATATAGGGAAGTGTAACACAAGACAGAAAGAAAGAGAATGTTGTACAAATGCAGGGATATTCTGAAACTGAAAAAAGGGGCATAAGAGAGGGGGAAAATCACCCTTCAGAGTTACCCACTGCAAAGACGATGCTGCTTATGTAAGTGAAGAGCTTGCAGCTTTTCAGGCATTTAATTTTTATTTTGGTTTCTTTCTGCAGCGAATATTTATAGCCCTCTCTTTCACTTGCAAGAACATCCAGTGGTATTTTAAAAGAATTTCAGTAAGCAGTGTGTCCCTGTTAATATCCACTTTGCAATCAGTTTGCCTCAGTTTTCTGGGAGTTATTTTTTCTCAGTGATGGCAAATGAAAACTTTTGCCAGACTGAGATGGATCTGTCAGAAGGAGGTAAACAGAGCATCATGTTGACAAGCCAAATGCATTTATCTGTATTTTAATAAATTTTTAATTCAGGGGATATCAATACACAAGGAGGTGAGGGGGAATTGTTTTAGGTGCATTTTGCATTTCTTAGCTGTGGACATACAGTGATGTTCTGGTGCTGTTCTTCCTCATCCTGCTGCTGAGGGTGCATGCAGACGAAAACATGCCATGGCTTTCCATTCAGGGCGTTCCCTGAATATGCACCAGGCACCAGCAGATTTTTAGAGAAGTGCAGCCTGGTGTGGGTGAGAACACCTCTGAAATCTGGAGCGCCTGTATTTTTGTGCACTTCATCAGTACCTGCCGGTCCACAGTGGAGTTTTTACCTCTTCTGGAGCTCAGGGCTCTGGGAAGCACTCGAGGGGGCTCTGAGTTATTTGAGCACAAAGGTCTGTGTGAGTGGCCACGGTCACAGGCAAAGCTGCAGGTAAAACCAGAGCTCTGTGCCCACTGCCCTCACCAATCAGTGCCCCATGGAGAGCACTGCTGAGATAATGCAGCTGCAGCCTGGAGCTCATTCACTCCCTCAGAACCCGCAAGGGCTGGATGTGCCAACCCAGACCTGCCCACGACCCATTTCCATCCCTGCACCAGACCAAGTGTCCATCGCAGAGCTGATCAGTGGTGCTGAGAGATCACGTTTCCTTCCAGAATCGGGGCAAGTTAAATAGCACCAAGCTATTATAATCGTTATAGGAAGATTGTTCTGGTTTGGAAATACGGTAAAGCATTTGCAGCGTTTTAGGAAGGGCTCATCCCTCTGAGTTTTACCACATTGAACGGGATAAATAATTTAAACAAACATTTTGAACAGTTTTGCAAAATGCATTTAATGAATTATTCAATGAGCTCTATTTGATCCTCTTCAGACACAATACCGCTGTCAACAGCAATGCAGAACTTTCTAAGTAGGTCTTAAATATTCATTTTTCCCCATTTGAGAAATAATGTGTACTCTGTCCTATCACCCATGTTAGCATGTCTTAGAGAGAAATAGTTTCACAAGTTGTCATCTCTCCCTGTATTTGTGTTAAACTTTAAATTTAAGATTAGATTATCTCTTACATGTATTTTTTTTAAAGATAAGTGTGGGGAAATGTTTGCTGTGCCAGTTAAAACCATGTCTACAATGTAAAAGTGAGTGCATCTCTGGATTCGAATAGTTACATAAAAACACAAGAGAAACAATGGAGAAGGAATGGCATTCCTGGAATGCAGTCCAGATGTATATGGGCTGGGTAAGGCCAGATAAAGTTTTAGAATAAACTCTGCAGTAATAATCGCTTAAGACAAAAGGCCTCTAAAGCTCTAATTGCTGATGAAATCCTAGGGTCTTGAGAGGAGATGTCTGAAATTTAGATCAGAAATGAGTGCTGTGTGATTTTGCTGACAGATAGTGAAAAGAATTGTGGCTATTGAAAGGGGAAGCATGAAAATGAATATTCCCCAAATTTCGCATGAGGAGTGAAAAGCTGCTGGAAAGGAAGCAAAATTCCCACTGAGTTCCTTCGGGGTCAGGATTGCTCCAGATTTACATTTAATATCTGTTTGATTGGGGCAGTTTGATGCAGGGTCCTGGAAAAAAAAAAAGGAGATAAAGGCACAAATTGGAACAAAATTGTAGCACTAGACTTTACCATTCTTTTTTTCTTTTACCATTCTTTTACCAATCCTTTTTTTCTTTACCTGTACAATAAAGCTCAAAGCCAAGGTAGTTTCTCCTCTCAATCCATTGCTGGCAGGAGGAAAGAAGAAAAAGAAGGAGAGCACTTCCATGTGCCAGCTCTGATTCTGTGGTTCCTGGGCTGGTTTTATACTGGATCTGTCTTTTTCTGACTCTGCAGCAGCACAACAGCTCCTCTGGGGAGGAACAACTTGGAAAACCAAAGCATCACCACTGAGTGAGGCAGTGGAGTGGAGGAATGAGGGGCCCGTGCCTGGAAAACCGGAATGTGCCCCTGCCCAGCCAACAGCCCCAGGCCATTGGTGTTTGGAAGCCTGAAAGGCCCCAAGTTCTGTTGCAATAAAATAATGTTATTCTACACCATGGTGAATTCAGGTAAAATCAGACCTGACACCTCTGCACGCCTCCGGAAACAACTGACACTCACTGAACGTGGTACCGCTGGCCCTGGCTGCACCAGACCCCATTTTCAGCATTTCCTTCCCCTGTAACATCCCATGAATATCAGATGGAGAGATCTGCTGGATATTTGGCTCCTACCTGCTGCTCGAAAGCCAGAAAGGAACTAGAGCAGGCAACAGAAATCTGACTCAGAGACTTGTAAGCAATACGCTTCCTTACAGGAACAGTAACACTCTCCATACCCTTAAAGAGATATTGCAGTAATTGGAGATCTTTGGAGAAAAAAAGTGTATTGTATAAATTCACACACAAAAATGAATTTATACATCAAACAATGGGGATGTCAGATGTTGTAGGAAAGACAAACTTACTCATGTCAGGGCCCATATGCACTTTTTCAACTCATATTTTTCTAACTTGAAAGTTTCTGACACCTGGTAGCTTTTCTTTCATAAGAAGTATCTCTCCTTCCAAATACAACTGAGTTAAAAAAAAAAATAGGAAGGAAAACATTGCAGCTTTTACCAAAAACTCTCAAGCCTGTATGTGATGTGTTTTTCTTTTAAGACAAGGTGAAACTTTAAAGCTTCTGAAAGGAAGTTAGTTTAACCTCAGCATCAAAAAGCTTTGTTTGCACGTTAATGTACCGGTGTTATTTGAATTGCAAGAGCACTACAGCTCCTGCAGTCCAATGGCTTAAAAGAGCCTGAGGATGCCAGACTCCTGAGGGCCCCTGCTCTCCATCTCAGCTGTTTTGTTTTGAAGTCACCCAAGACTGCTATAGAGCCAAAAAGGACCCCCAATCTCCCACATCCCCTTTGTCTTGCTACCAGATGAAATATTATACCTGGTCTGTAACACTTGCTGGATTTAACTAACACAGGACTGTGGAGCAGCCAGAGAAACTGAAGGTATCCCCCTCTCTGTGCAGCAATTTTCCTAGCTGGGTACACAGCTGCTCATTTTTTATTTTTGCATTTTACCAGAATTTGGATTAATAGCAACCAGGCCGTGCAAAGGACCATGACCTGCACAAATTGTTCGTGGTTTGGGGTTTTTTTAATCGGTGTTTTCAGGCAGGAAGTGGACAAGTGACTGTTCTTTTCCAATACATGTTAACACTGAATTTCAATTCCTGTGTCTATAAGGCTGGAATGCTTTTCCAGAGTTTCCACATTAACAATCTCATTATAAAACTCACAGGGGTGATTATATATTAATTTTCAACCCAACCCTTTAGTAATGAATACAAAGTAGACTGGTGCAGATGTAGCACTGACTTCTTAGTGCTTCAACAGTTTGCTACTTAATCCAGAGAGGCTTTTTTGCCCCCAGAAGTAATGATGTTTCCTGCTACTTTTACACGTTTCTCTTTGCTGTACACGATTCTCGATTCTTCATCCTTACAGAAATGTGTCAGACAAGCCCTTGCTGATGGGAGACATTGGCTGCATTGTGGATGTAAGGTACTAATCGAGTTTTTGTGCATGAATGAACACATGTAGGAGCTACACATTGCATGAAGTGTCCCCTTAATATTTTCATTGGAATGCTCTGCAGCAGCTCCTTACCCTGTTCAAAGACAGAATGTCTAACTCAACAATTTACTCCTAACGGGCAATGCTTGACATCCCCTTCCACTTAACCCCCAATCACAGGAACCACAGTCTAAGGTAAGAGGGCAATTCAGTCCCGGTCCTCAACAAGTCTTAATAGTTCCTTTTTGCAGCAGGGCTGCCAAATGTGGTCGGATACATTCCTGGGCGGCGGCTCAGAAGTGCAAGTTGGCTGCCTGCAAAGCACTACATTGGCATCGCTTCGGAATTTTTCAAATGCTGCAGAAAGAACTCAGGGGACAAATTAAAAAAAAAAATATGAAGAAGAAGAAGAAGAAGAAAGAAGATGGAGAAGACAAAGAAGAAGAAGAACAAGAACAAGAAGAAAGAAGAAGAAGAAGAAGAAGAAAGCTAAATGATGTGGTACAAACTTCAGGATCATCAGGGCAAATCCCATTGAACAGGGCTGGTAGTGGGATGCTAGCAAGCTCTCTCCCATGTACCTTGTCTGAGGAAGAACCCAGGGATTTGGCCCTGCTAGATTGTGTTTCCAAGAAATATTTTAAAGCAAGCATCAAACCAGAAATCTCAGGAAATGTAACATCTGGTGCAGGACTAGGGAGTATTTTAAAGAAATGGAATGTCAAAATAAATGGCTTTGTATCTCTATCTTCCTTAAGCATAAACTACTGAAAAGCTCTGTCTTATTAGCTCACACAGCACAAGTTACAGCTTGGTAAATTTATAGGTCTGCTGCCTTTGCTGTCTTTATACACTATCAGTCCAACTCCAGCTGATTCTGGACTGAGATTAGATACGGCCCTGCTTTCCATCTGTGCTGATAAAACGAGACAAAATGAAATGGTTTCTCCAGTCTTGTAAATCCATTTCACTTGCTGTTTATCAAGAGATGGCGAGCACAGTGACAGAGGCAAAATCCCCAAGGTCACTCCAGCACACACTGTGCCTTCTTCTCCTGAAGGGCTTCTCCTGATCTCCCCTGAAGGAGTTCATGTGGAAAAAGAAAGATGGTGAAAACAAAATGAAAAAGGGAGTACAGACATATCCAGTGTTCCAAGAGAAAACAAGAAGCCCATGTCAGACTGCTTTGTGTTCCCTTCTGTAAGAACATGCATGTTCAAACAAGCTCTGCAAAGGTATTTGCCTTGCTCACCCTGAACAACGGGGAAGGAGCTCCTGTGTGAGAGGGGAAGCTTCACTCGGGTTTGGATCACAGGCTTCCCTTTCAAATCAGGAGGAATTCTGGGGGGGTTGAGACTTACAGGATTTGTAAGAGATCATACCTAATGCTGCCATCAAACTTTGTCTCCTAAGGAGAGCTTCTATGCAAGACCTGGATCCCCTGTATATATGCCCTGTTATACATCTACATGGAAGTTAATATAACCTTTTTGCAAACCAGATTGCTTTCCAGGTATCCTAACCTCCATGGAAATTGGATAATCCAGGATACTGAAATGCAGTTACCCAAACCTCTGCTGATACAGACTGCCGTCTATTTAAATGTCTGCTTCATATTCCATGAGATTTGTTTTCAGTTCCCGATGACAACAAACTTTCTTGTGAAGTCTATCTGGGTCAAGCTTTCAATCTGTTTTTATGAAAAAAATTTGCTTGGGAACGTTGAGATGTGATGAATGTGAGCTTAAGTATCTGTCAGTAAAAGCCAATTCATTCTTCAGTATCAATATGGATTCAGTTTGCTCACAA
Source organism: Ptilonorhynchus violaceus (assembly GCA_013397565.1). NCBI lineage: Eukaryota > Metazoa > Chordata > Aves > Passeriformes > Ptilonorhynchidae > Ptilonorhynchus > Ptilonorhynchus violaceus. The sequence goes on along the minus strand of VZRJ01007526.1, from coordinate 152,317 downwards.
GTTGTACTAAAAGCTGAAACATACTGATTCTCCAAGTTACACACATAGGGAAAAAAGCAAGTTTGCAGAAAGCTGGCACTAAAGTACTGAAATCTTCAGAGTTTGTGGAGTCAGAGAGGCAAAGCCAGAGCTGGAGTTCTGCAATCTCTGCAGCAAATCAATACAAAAGATAAGCACAGAAGACATGCACAGATAAATGGGAAAGTGAAATCGAGGTACCCGGGTCTTCCACTTTGAAAACCAAACCGTATGATGCGATGGATTTCGATCTGTTCCTTGGTCACATGCTCTGCTAAAGCAGATGCCTGCAGGGCCAGGAATGTAGTCAATAAATAGGCTGGAAAGTGTGAACTTCTACTGCAACAGCCTGCAGGGTTTGCTGGCCAGTGCTGAGTAAGCAAAATGCTGCAGACAACTTGTTTTGCTGCCTTGCTCCCCAGAAGGAAGGGCCGTGGCAGCAGCAGCACCTCTCCTGCCTGCTGGGGCTCTGCGGTGTTTGCTGGCTCCCAGCCCCGGGAGGAGGCACAAACACCTCCTAACCTGGCCCCACAGAACAGGGAGAGCAGCAGTATCTGGAGAAATCATCTCTGCTTGGTGTTCTCTGCACGCAAACAAAGAAGCTTTTAATAGATAAGGATAATAATCGGGATAACAGGACAGCTCACGCCGTGTGTGGTTGAGCACTGTCCCGGAGAAAGGCGAGGCGATCCACGTGCAGGCAGACAAACAGCAGCTGCAAACTCTGCAGACACCATCACAGATGGAGGTTGGCAACCTACGGGTGTCTCTCTCAGTTCTGCAAGAGGAGAAGAAGGAAAAAACCCCGTACATTGGAGGAATCACAGTGAAAAAGGAGAAAATAAACACCGAGGATGGAAAGATAATTATAAAAGTATGTTGCATGCAGTCACAGCAGTGAAGCTTTCTCATCTGTTAAAGAACACAAAGGAAATGTTCGCTTCAGAAAACCACCTGGGAAATGCCAACAAAGGCTGGTGTAACACCATGTCCTTCCTTTATTTGCAGGATCATAAAGACCTTTTTATCAGGCATTCTAATCTTGCTTAGCATTTAATAGGACAGTGTGCTGGGATATCCACTCTGCTATTTACTATTTAATTAATTTGACAGAAGTCCAAAAATACTGAAGGCAAAACAGTGTATCAATATTTACTGTACTGATTCACTGGAATTAAAATACTGTAAAAACACAACTGTGCACAGACACCGTTTGTCTTGGCCAATAAAATATTTTGAAGGTTCACGTTCAAAACACAGGTTTGGAGTAAAATTATCACTGAAAGGTATTGATCAGGCCGTTATGTTCCTAGCTTTGTCTGATACCACAAAATATTTTGAACTTCATTAGTTATGGGATCTTAATGATCAAGCCAAGGTTAGAAAAACAAAGGGTTACATTGATAGCTAAATAAATATTACCATTAACACACTTGAACCTGGAGTCTCTGTTGACCAAAGCTGGACATAGAAATATGAAGTGAAATGTGGAAATGCAACACTGGTTTTTAATATAGCAGAATCTCACCAGATTTTTTCTGTGCCGCCCCTTCTTTTCTCTAAACTGGTAGACAATACAAAACCTGGGGAGGGAAAGACCACATCAGAGTCCTGAAAAAGCCAGGTGATGTATCAAATGAGAGAGGACTTTATCTGCAGGGTGCAGAGAATGTGAACAAGCTGTGTTGAGAATCTCCATGCTAAAGACTTTTGCTTAACAAGCCACTGAAAAACTCCTTTAATCCATGTTTTTGTCAAGAATACCACAGTCTGGGTTTCATCCTCAAGCAAGTATTACTCATTAACTGCATAACAGGAGTTCTGCATGGGCAGCCTGTTCCCAAACTGAAGTGCCAGATTACAAAAAAACCTGAAATTGAATGCAGTGTAACAATACAAGAGAGCACAGCTCCATTAACAGCTTGGGGGATGGATGATGGGCTTTAAGGAAACAGAGAAACCCAAGGGGAAAAGGTTGGGTTATGAGTGACCCTTACAGAAAGGATTCTTGGAAGAATCCAGCAAAAAGTCTTTAGTTAAAGTTCCATGAACATAACTGGCCATGATCCTTCTCTAGCTTGGTGTAAATCCACCGAGTCGCCACTGTACTGCTGAAGGCATGAAGATAACTCTGGTAACTCCCTCTGCACACCACAGCATTGCTCTGTCCCTTTTCCATGTGCTGACTTGTCCAAAGGGACATGTACAATCCCAGTGCTTGGGCAGAGGAGCCTCCAGCAGGAGAGGGAAGGTGTCCTGAGCCAGGATGGCCGAAGCTCAGGGGAGCTTGAGAGAAAAACCAACAACTCAGCCCGGAGGAGGGTCACTGGTGAGTGCTAGAAGAAAATGCCACATGCTTGAGAAGTAAATGTGTGAAGAAATGAGTTGACCAGCACAGTATATAATTACTAATCCACCTTTCTCGGGAAGGCAGGTATCAGGACTACATCTCAGACCTGTGGGTTTTTTCGTTTTTTTTTTTAAAAAAGAAGAAAAAAAATAGATAAGAAAGAGATATGGTATCTCTAAAAAAAAAGATACCAGCGTTTCTGAATGCCCCCAGCAGGGGTGAGCCTTCAGACTTCAGCCCACACCTCTGTGATGGCCTGATTCTGACCATCAGCCCCTGCCTTTGTGGCCAGTGCACGTCAGTGTTTTCCTTGGTTCATGTCTGTAAATTTGGGCAGTTAAGTGGGATCTAAATCAGGTCAAGGCAACTACAGCTCCCCACTGCCCTGGCTGGAAACCAGGACCTGCAGACAGGCAGCTGCAGAGCGCAGGGGAGTGCGCTTGTTTAGCACATTCCTGAGGGGCGCTGACTATCTCCAGCCATTTTCAAGTGGTTCTCCTCAAGTCGGCCCAGGAATGTGCTGATGGGCTGCACAGGTAGGGCCAACCTGGCTGAGAGGATGCAGGACCTCCAGGGCACTGCAGGGAACGGAACGTGACCCCCCCAGCCCCTTGGAGAGCTGAAGGGAGGAACGTCTGCCATGGGAAGCATTGCAGGCCAGTGCTCCAGTGTGAATAATTTGTTATTAGCTCCTAAATTAAGCACTTCATTTCTTAGGCCCCCTTGTGCTTTGTGTCAGGAACAAACCTCGTGCACTCACATGAAATAAAAGGAGGTGACAAAGGAAGAGAGGGATGCAGGAGCGCCATGGGGAAGCCAGCACTCACACCAGCTGGGGAGGTTGTGCTTTTATTCCTCCAGAGCCTCTGGCCTGAGCTGCAGCGAGCAGAGTTTGGCTCTCGTGCCAGATCACTGAGTCTGAAGGAGGAAGTAGGTTGGTTGAGAAACTGCTTTTCAGAGGAGAGCCAACATCCTCCAGTATGAAGCACTTAGAAAAACTTCGCATGAATTAGCAAGTAAATGTGAGGCTGGAACGCGTAAAGAGGGACACAATTTGTCAGTTTGTCATTCATGCAATAATCCTGTCAAACGTGAAATTTACTGGATAGGTGAATTTTGGCTTTGTTTTTGGAAAGGAGAAAGGAAGAGGGATATTTTACGCTTTTTGTGCTGCATCTGTATTTTTTTCAAACTGAAGATTCAAACCTATTATTTCTGATCATTTTTCATCTTTAGAATGTCACACGGCAATTTTAGGATCTTCTATGTGTGTCACAGTGATGTGCAGCATCTGAACATCCCTATTGGTTTCACTAATGGTGACAATAGATAAATTCAATGTTTGTTACATATTCAGAGCCACCGATGCCAGTTTCAATTCTTCATGAATTGAAAACCTGGCTGGAATACAAATCAAATAATAACACTATCTTTTGTGAAACAGTTCACATTTTTTGCCATCACTCTCCAACCTCTTCCAGTCCTGGGTCTTGTACAAGAAACTTCATTCCAAAAAGTCCATTAGAGTCTCAAGATCTAGTGTTACAAGAAGATAAAGAACTGCTCAAATTACCAATATGCTCTAAAGAGACTAGTCCATTTTCTGATTCCTTGAGGAGGGAAAACTAAATTCACCTCAATTACATATACATATGTTACTACAAGAAACATTGAAAAACTCTCACCAGATTGGTCTCAGTGCCAGTCACAGCCCTATGAGGAAAATGCAAATAGTTAAATTCATAAATTATTGCAATTATGGTGTCAGAATGCAGACCCAAACCAAGAACTGGAGCTCTACAGAGCATAAGAAATGGCACCTTGACTGTCACCCAAAAAAACCTCTTTGTCTGAGGGTTAGTGGTCTCACTGGCAGGGCTCAGAAATGAGTCCAACTTTTCAGATTTAAAACTGACACAGAGAAGCACATAATTCCTGATCTGTGAAGTCAGACGGAAGAGCTGTTATCTGAAATAGTGCACAGCGTCTGAATAATCTGCCAGACTTAACACATCCTGCCTCAGGAGTCCAGGTGGGAAACTTTACTACGAGAATCAAAACGAAATGCAAAAATACCTGTTAATAGTTCACCTCGTGCGTCAGCAACACCCCCCAAACAAAGCTGTTAAACTACACGAATCTCCACCAGTGTAGCTGCTGTGCCAGCTGGGAAAATCTGTAAGGATAGATTAGGGAAATAGGACTTCCATCACCCGTCCTAATTAGGGCTAGATGGAAAGGTGGAATGATTTTTCTTCATTAAATAAAGCAAGGAGATAGAGTGGGTCGCTGGTTGTAGAGATGTGGAAGAAATCCTGGGTGCAACGCACAAAGACCATCCTGTGCAGGAGGAGTAACCTGCCTCCAGGCACTGATCAGGAGAGATAAGCAAGCAATGTGTGGAGAAAAACACATCCCATCTCCCCAGGAGGACGTCGTTCCAAGATCAGAAGGATCCAAGTTCTCTCCTCTTCAGGCCCTCTAAAGCTTTCCTGGCAGATTCTCCCTCCCACCAGCTGTGCCAGGTTCAACCACTTATCACAAGCTGCAGGGGGATGTTTCCCCACATTTATATTTGGCACGGGAATTTTTCAGCTCAAAGTGATGGAGCTGTTGCTGAGGTGGTGCTTGTGAGAGCAACATCCTCCCAGACGGCCTCATAAAATAGGGAGAGGGTGAACTTGTCTCACTGACTCAGGATTGCCAAGTCGGCAGAGCTAAAGATCAAGCTTTAAAAAGAAAAGGTCACGTTGCATCACAGAAGTGCCGCCCTCCCCAGCACAATAGACAGCCCTAATCCAGCCTCACTCAAATCAGCAAGGGTTTTTCCAATGACCTGAACAGCAGCAAGATCAAACTTTGATGACATCATCTAAAGCCAGGCGAGATAATAGGAAACTTTCTAATCACTGGGATGGACTTCACATCAGTCCAGAAATGACTAAGACATGGATCTGTGACTGGAGAGAATAAATCACAAAAGGGATAAGAGCACAGTGTTGCTGGTAGGTGATTTTACATTGGTTTAATATTCTGATTTCTTGGGTGTGCAAGTAGTGACGTCTTCTGCAAAAATTTTGAAAGCAATCAAGCCAGGTGAAGTTTTATCTTGCATAGATGCCTCTTTCAAAGGTTTATAGATGCCAAAGCCAAAACTGCCAGCAGCAGAACCTGATACTGAACCACACAAGTTTCCTGATAGAACAAGTGCTAATGGCCTGTCTTGCACCAGACAGACAGAGCTGGGCTCCTGTCAGAGTGCTGACCATGGGGAACTGGCACATACCCTCTTTTGGGAAGCTGAAAAGGATGGATAATGCACATGTGAGCGCTGCTTTCCTGCCATTCAGGCAAACCAGGTGCCTCTTGTGAGAGGCTGATGCTGAACAGCTCTTTGTGCTGCACAATTGTACAAATCTTTGCTGTTTAGCGACAAGGCTGTGGGAGTTTTTCCCAAAATAAAATAAAATAAAAAACAAACACCCAGACAACGTCTCCTCCCTCTCTCCTTGCTTCCCTTCCCCGCTGAAAAGCATGATCCACTGATAAAAATTGCCAGCTGGAAATCAAATCCAGACAAATCCAACAGAAAAATAAGAATCTTCTTTTAACCAGTGCTGGTTAACCACTGGAACATCTCAGCTTGGGCTCGGTATGTATCCAGTATGTATTAGTGTATTCCAAGTAGACTTGGAATACACACTCCTCTGGCAACCTGTTAATACCCAAGTTGGGAAGGGTCTAGGATAAAGTTTAAAAAAAGAAAGAATCGTTGATGGTGGACCCAGATTCACAGAAATGTGTTTTCAGAAATGAAGCTGGTCTTCCAGCCAGGGCTGGATTTTTCCTTCAGCTGTTTCCCATAGTCTTTATGGCAAAATGCTTAATCCAATAAACCCCAGCTAATTTTCTCTTGGGCAGAGATACCCTAATTTCACAAGCCATACCCTTCTGGCTGACATTTCATTTTGTAATGGGGTGCTTTAAACCACAAGGATGACAAGGCCAGTGTTTCTAGATTCATACATGTTTCCTACCGAGAGTCTGTGATGAAAGATTTTTAGTTTGATTTTGTGGGTTCTATTCTGGTGAGTTTATTTGGAATACCTTAACAAATAGGGCATTCATTGAAATATTCTTTATCAGCCACCAAGCTACTTCAAAAGTGAAGATGCCTCTTGCAAGGGCAGGGTTATCTCAGCTGTACTTCAAGCACAGGAGTTACAGCTTGTACTCACATGGGAACCCCCCTGCACTGAGGCAGATGCAACATGACTAATAGGCTCATCATGACTAATAAGTTCATCCCAGTTACAGCACATCAGTCAAATCAAGTATTGCTTTTCACCAGACATGACACACCATGATGTGTAAGGCTGGGAATTTTGAAAGATAATGTTAGTGATAGACGACACCCTGATGCAACAGCTCAAAATGCAATTTTAGCCATCTCCGGGGTTACCACATGGAATTTCTGCTGGGAAGCCTTGGGCCAGGATCTCTGCTGAGTCCCCTGTGCAAGCATCAGGTGTTCATAAGGATATTGATCCGCAGTGTCCGTGTCATCTCGTTACACAGGGGATGTTTTCAGAGGGTCAGTCAGACAGGTTGGTTCCCAAGATTATTGGGATTAAGCTTTGAGGTGGAATCACGCCTTAGGTAAAATGCTTGCAAAGATCAAACCTTTGAATAGCTTTTAACTAGGATTAAGAGGTGAATAAAACAGAAAAGAGAAAAAGTAAGCAGTGAGTAAGAGGGTCAGCCAACGTGGCTCCGGAGGAACTCCGAAGTTCCTCGGTGGCTGTCCCAGCAAGATGGGCCAGTGAGCACTGGGAACGGAGGGTCCCCGTCTGCTGTCATCAGAAATGGGTGCACCTGCCTGAACTTTACAGCAATAGTTCAATCACTGCCATAAAAAGGGGTGTTGGAAGAAATAGGGGGATTAAAAACTGGAATCAGATGTCTGGTGTTTTTCTGCTATAGCCATGAGCCCATTCTACCGCTTCTTTCACCTCCCACCCCCAAAATCTGTAATTACAGGTAAGGAAATACCACCTTTCCTTTAATCTTCACAGCCCAAGCAGTGGGAATTTTGGTCTCACCCTCAAGTTCCAATACACAGAGCCCTGCAAATGAGCTGTTAGAGTGAGGAGCTGAAGCTTTATCACAAGAGCATCAATGTCTCTTAGCTTCAAAACTCCCAAGTTTCATGTGTAGAGCTCAGCTTCTTGACATTTCCAGACACCAAGCCCCAAAGCATGGTGTTGGCACTGGCACTGGCAGGCAGTCACTGGTTTGCTGCTAATTACAACCTCAAGGTGTCTGTGAAGATCAGTCCAGCTTGTGGTATCCATGAAATGTGCAGAGTGAGAAATATGTAGGCTGAAGGGAACATTTTCTTCTGACCTTTGCAAATTTAAATGGTGATGTGGTGGTCAATTTGTTTTAGGGATCCTTTCCTCATTTTTACTGCTGCTTGATGCTGTAAGGCTAACTGGTGTAGAAGTTAATGGCAAAAAACTCACCCAAGCTGCAGTTAAGTATGACATAATGAGGACATCAATTAACTCAGGGCAAGCATTTATGATTAACTATGAAAATCAGTAGCATTCAGTGGTGCATAACTGCAGAGGGAAGACAGTCTTCCAGACCATTATTCCACTACAAGGTCATAATGTCACAGCAATTTCTTAAGTGTTCTGACTGAGAAAATATAAATTTTCAGTAGAGCTTTTATTTTGGGTGTTACTGCACTCATAATGTCGGAAGAGGCAATTAACTTTTCATATAACTCTGTAGATGTGACTCTGCCTTCTCAACCTTTATTGAAGCAGCAGATAAAAACCACAACTGCCAGCTGACATTGCTGCCTAGTCTGGAGGTAAATATGCACTCTATTCTGATATTTACCAAGAGGAGTGGAAAAATTATCTACAGATTCATGTATTTATAAACCATCTCACAATCTTAGAAAGGGAGTCAGGGAGAAATCTTGATAGGAAGAAGAGATTTATGGATGTTTCACCCTGGGTAAGAATGTGCAAGATGATGAGGTAGCAGAAAAGGTGAGTCTGTTGAGAGATGTTTTGCTTCAGAGAGACCTTGCAGGCACAAAGCAGAGAAAAGCCAGGCTGTTTGTGAGATCTGGCCTCACCCGGCCAGGAGGCCAAGCCACAGCTGAGAGAGGCTGGCAGACCTTCAGCATCCAGCCCAGACTGTGTCCTGGGTAACTTAGGATGAGAAAGACAGGGACAAGCTGGAGGGGGTTCAGCAGGGAGCAGCAAGAGCATTGCAAGGTGAGAGGAATTGAATTATAGGGAGAGATTACAACAAAAATGAAATATTGCTCCAGACTAGGTCTGTGCCTAGAGCAAAGCTTTACACATATAGAGTTGAATTGATTTATATTAGCAAATGTTTAACTTCCAGTGTCCTCATTCGCTTTGCACGGAACATTTTGGTCCTTGGATGATCATAAGGAAATCAAAGGGAAAGTTTTGCCTCTTATCAGAACAGGTTCTTCCCCGATTATCAGCAGGAGGAAGTCAGTTTTTTTCTCGTAGTACAAAAAGCTGTACCCAGTAGCAGAGATTTCTGCAGAAATTAAGAGGGACAAAAATCATGCAAAATTTCAGTTAAGGTCTCAAACACTGGGATTTAATTAAGGCCTAAAGATCAAGGAATGGTTTTTGTCTACCAAAAGGTTCACTGGCCTGAATGAGACCTGATCATGCTAAAGGCTGAGCAAGGTATCCCAGTTAGGCCTAATTTGTGTAATGTAAGTGTCAACCCAGCAGCTGAAACACAGCTAAACACCTTGATAACTATAAAAGCAAGAAAAGCCACAACAGAATAGAAGAGAATACCAAAGAGAGAGGGAAAATGAGGTCTGCAGCACTCACAGGTACAGATATTCACAGTTCCTCCCTCCAACCCTGAGCAGACTGTGTGTTGTGGAGCTCACAGGTCACTCGACTGTGTATAACAATATCTTATCTCTGTAGCCCACTGCTGAGCTTCTGCTCAAATACTGCTCACACAGCACTTCATAACCATCCCAGAGTTCATTTCTAAACCAGAACATTTTACAAGTGGAAGTGTACCATAACGTGCCATTGCAGGTGTCTCAGCTGCTCTGAAAAAAACGTCCACCATGAAGGAAACAAGTGGAGCTCAACATCTAAATAGCCCAGACAAGCAGTAACAGCCAGAAAAATGCATAAAATTCCACTTGCAGCAGCTGCCAAAAAAATAAAATAAATAAAAGCCGACTTACTTCACCCATTAAATCCATCAACCCCTAGGAGACCCATTAAAAAACCTATTCTCAACACCCCAGGGGTCCCACTCCCCGGGATGCTATGCGCTGTGGCCAGCACTGCCCTACCCAGAGAGCATGCAGGGGTGTCTCCTCTTCCTCCTTCGGTGGGAACCGAGCCTCTTCACCGTGAATTTCTCTCTTTTCCCTGCCTGTACTCTGGCCAGACGTCCTGCAGGCTGCACCTTCTCCGCACACCTCATCAGAGGGGAGGTGGCCGTGGCCGTGCCACCCCTCCCTCTGCGCTCGCATCCAGGCCCCGCGAGCTGGGAGCTGGAGCTGGAGGTGTCAGACCTGGCGGGGAGCAGGGCTGGCAGCCTGCTCTGCTCCTCTTGGCTCGCAGGAGAGCAAAGCTCCGTGGGTTTGGAGCCCTTTTACAGGAATCCTACGGGCTGCAGCCCCCCTGGAGACGTGAGCGTTGGAAGTACCTGTGAAATGAGCCCCGTGCTGCCCGGTGGGACGGGTGTGGGACTTGCTGTGAACATAGTTTTCCACGGTTCTGGGACATTTTGGGGTAGGATAACCTGTAATGAGCTGATGCTGACACACAAGGTGCCAGACCCTCTTGCACCCAGGCAAAGTCGCCGTGCTTTGCTATTCTGATGGGCAGTGTCGTGTGTGACCTCTCCAGCCCCAGATAACACCACTCTGATTGACCTTCCTCAAGCCTGTGCCATGGAGTGGTCTCCAGATCCCAGAGAATATCTTCTCTTTGTGCACACAATCTCCTGTGTTCATCTGAAAAGGACTACAGGGCGTGAGGAAATGGTTATGAGCCTGACTCTTGATGTTTTCATTATGTTCTGTATACAATGGTGGATTCCTGGTTGCTGTTATATTTTCATTAGGTACCTTAGAGATACACACATAAATCAAAGCAATGTTTCCCATGGTACAGGCAAATCAAACCAGCAATTATTTTCCCATTTCGTTTTAAACCACTGAACTCCTGTTTTATCTCCAGATAATGATGGATGTGGTTCTGACACCAGAGGTCCACACGCTCCTGCTCTATTTCTTCACCACGGAGCACAAATAAGTTACTTGCTAATATATGAACTGTCATGTAAGAAGCCACAATTATGCATGATTCACCCCTACAAGCTATGTAAATCTGTGGTGTGTATATATGATAACAAATGAGTGTTACTTGATGGGAAAACACAGGTGCCAAGAGCTGGGACTCTCTGTACTGCAGATGTCAGATATGGCATCGATGTTAACACCTCCACTAACCCTCATCTTCAGGTAGACTAATTTCCAAAGGCTTATCAAGCATCCTCTTTCACTCCAGTCTGTCAAAGCCCTGGCAGAGAGCCAGACCAGATCCCAACCATGCAGCACAGTTTAGTGGGAAGTTAGGAGGGCAGATACAGCACATGCCTCCTTCCAGACACCAAAAATTGCACCACATCCAGCCTCGCTGCTTTCAGTTTTGTATGGCCAGAGTTTGGCCCCACGCCTTTTTTTGCCAGAGCATTAAATGGTGGTGACAAGCCATAAAGGACTCGCACCACGTCCCCATGGAGCATGGGGTTCATGAGCCTGGAAAGAGGGCCCATAAGGAGATATCCAAACCACCACACTGCCCAGCGGAGCTCTGAGTAAAGTTTTGGGTTGCTATTTCCCCCAAAGATGGGATCTGCACGGATGTAAGATGAAGGCACATGCTGGGGAATGATTATTTTTTTCTCAACATTTCTCCCAGCATACAAATGGGTCATTATACCTTTTAGTGTTTTCCTCTCCCCTTGTTCATTGTCAGCAGAAATTATCACCAAAGTGATAATTATCACCAAAGTAGCCTTGGCCACTGATTCTGCCTTTGGCTAAGGAAAGTGAGGGGTGGAAGTCTCCTCTATCCCCTTCCATTTCAGCCAATCCTCAAGTTCCACGTCAAGCAAGTCCTCAGGCACATTTTCAGCACCACCCTGCAGCTCTGGGAGAAGTTGCCAGGTCAATGCCTGGAGCAGCTCCCTTCCCACACGTGCCCAGTCTGCTTTTGGTCTCACCATGCCACTGAAAGGCCACATAGGTCAGTCTGAGTTATGGACAGAGCAAGAATATAAAATTACACCCTCTGGTGTGTATCTACCCTCTGGTTTCATTCCAGAGGGTAAATACACAAACCCACCAGTTTCAGGACACATCCTGACCACTTCAAAGTGAAATTAAAGGTTACAGTGGTGGAGAGCTCCATATCAGCACAATTTTTCACATTTTAGGTCCTTGATGAAGCAACTATTAAAAAGAGTGTTTTGTACTATGTGGCTCTGATTTATTGAAGTTATAAATTACAGTTTAGACTACCCTGTAATCAAGTGCTTGTGAACCCTGTGTGTAACACCTTGAAAATTAGCAAGTTGGTAGGTAACTGACACAGTTTCCTTCTTTAGATAAAAAAGTAGACACTTGAAACACAAACCTGAGCAGTCCAAGGGTCAGAGTGAAAAAACCCACTTGTGCTCACAGGTTTTGAATTCTTCTTCATGCCATTCTGTTAGTTATGGTATTGGATAACATCTCTGGTGTTTCCTTAGCCCCCAGTGGACAGCAACACACAAACCCAAGCTCCACACACCATTGGAATAATCTGTGTGTTTGGGGAACAAAGGGCTCCTTTGAGTCACCGCTCACACGTTCGATAGGAACGGGCAGAGTGCCACTCGAGCAGGGGAGATGTTCTGATATGTGCCCTTCATTCTCACCAACACAAAATAAAAAAGACCATTTTTTTCCTGCTCCTTGCTACAATGCTTCATGCTGTGAAGGCTTAAAAAAAAAAATCACTGATTTCTTTCCTTTGAAAGGGATAAAATGATTCTAATTGGTGCTCCCTGTAGGGGAAGAAACTGGTGGGCAGCATGAGGGAAGCACTGATTGGGATGACAGTGCAAAGACATAGTGAGGAACTGAGTGTAATTATGCCAGACACATCATGTTCACTGTAAGGTGCTATTCACAGGAATTCTCATCTCCTGAAAACTTTGCCTGAAAACGACTTAGGAAGTAGAGTGCATCCAGGTGATCCCCTGACAGGTCTGGCTTCTCTCAGGTATTTCTGTATTGTCAATCACCGTGGCGTGCAGACACCATAACTTGCTGGAACTCAGCTTGATCTTCTTTTTCTCCCTCCCTCTCACCCTGCATGACCAGGTGTGCAGGGGTGCTGCAGCAGCCTTCCCTCTGACTGTTCCTGGTGCACTTTCTTGGCACTTGATTTACAGATGAAAGAGGAATATATATGGATGGCCACATTCACCAGAAGGAAGAGCAGATCTTTTGCTTTCTTTCGCAGGGCAATCTCTTGCCAATCACACTCCATTACTGTTCATGTCCCTGAGGTGCAGTTTTGGTACAGGGAAACACAATGTGCTCTGCTCCATACCCTGGGGAACAGCATGTGCATGGACTATCTCTCCATCTCTCTACTCACAGTGCCTCCACTTATAGTTTTAGAGCTGCTCACAAATTCCTTAAGCTGCTTCTCCCTGTGGTATGTGCTTAGTTATTAACAGCATCTTAGATTCACATATTCGCAACTAAGGCTCAAAAAATAATGGAGTTTCAAGGGACTCCAGGTTTCTACACTGCATTATGGAGTTTACTTTTGAAAACACCGCAGACTCAGATCTCGATGACCTGCCCAAGGTCACAATAGGAGTCAGAGGTGGAGCTGAGATCTGAATTGCCACTGCTGAAAAATTTGGAGGAGAGGACAGTCAATCCTTCCATAATATGTACATGAGATATTTAAACCCTCAACTCTTCAGACTGTGGAAAACAGAGCACCAAGGCCCAGGCAAACCCTTCCCACAGTGGCTTCAGAGAGTGGTTAGCACACATGTGCTGTGTGTTTGCTCTTCCACAGAATGTTCCTTAAATAATGTCTGGTTTTTTCAACTGTTTTGGATGATTTTAGAGGTCTTTTCCACCCTTAGGGATTCTATATCCTCCAGAAGAGAAACAGCTGTCAGAGACACAGATAGAGTTCCAATTTCCTTTCTGAGCTGATGAAGATGCTTTTCTATATATTTATCATGGCAGGGTGGGAGCATGGTAGAAAACTTCCCGGGGTTAATGCTTCTTCCTTGCCTGTTTTTCCTCTCAAGCCTGGATTGATGTTTTTGTTTGGAGGCCTTGCTAAGAAGCTCAGGTTTTCATCTTAGTAGGTTTGCTAATAGTACAGGACGTTCCCCTGGATTTGTGATTTCAATGCAGGGTTTTCTTTAGAGAGTGAGGAATTTTTTTATTAGAACCAGCCAGTCTAGAGAACTGAACTGTACCTAAAAATAGAAGGGATTGCTTTTTTTAACATGTTAAAAATAGAAATGTGTAGAAAGGGTCATGTATAGCCTGATTTTTACAAGAAGACAGAGGTGCCCTGAATGGAAATATTAGATATCAGCCATCTAGTTGAGAAATGTCACATTTATAGTTCCATGAGCTGCTGCTTTTGAAGAATAAAGAATTACAGAGTAAACCCGGATGGTCTGAAAATGGAATGATACCATGCTGAAATACACACGTTTCCAGGGAAAAAATGAGATGTGGTGAAGCACTTCAGAGCTTGGGGAGGTGCAATGGGATGGATGAAGACAAATCCTCCCATGTTGCTATTGAGCTTGTCTAATTCTCCTGTTGGTGGAACCTGCCTTGGCCCTTGCTCCAAGGACTGTGGAAATGTGGATTCCTTCCAGCTCTGCTGAAAAAAATTACCAAGCTCCCTTTTTTCCCCTTGCAGAATCCAGTGTCCACCCACCACACACAGGCCAAGCACTGAGCAGAAAGCACGGGTCACAAGGGGGAAAAATGCTCCCAGAGAGGCTTTCAAGAGCAATCACATCTCACACTGATTCAGAAAGGTGCATCCTCAGCTAAGCCCTCTCTTTTTGGGTGATCTGGTGGAGTGAGAATCATATAAAGACGTGGATTTTGTTTGCTGTGCTCTTCTTATTCCATGTTTCTCACAGTTAAATCATGGTCATATTAATCTGTCATATTATAGCCGAGATAGTCCAAGCTGTTTTAGCAATTTGGATAAAAAGTTACCAATAGCTGGAATTGGAATTTGGCACCTAGCTCTGTTAAAAGGGGGGGAAAAATCTCAGCCTTGTGGACTACACGGCATTTGAAATTTGTAGCATTCTGCTAAGTATTAATGGATTACTTCAAATTTAAAAAAAGCACCCACCTTTTTTTTTAAATGAGTATTTGCACCAACTGCCCCCTGAAGACCCAAGGTGGATTTCACATGGCACGGCTCAGACAGTACAAAACACTGTAATGTGCCACTCCAACTCATCTAAATAAGTAATTGCTTATTTCATTTTTTTTCCCCCCCTGAACATTACAAATGGTTCACCAAGTTCTTAAGACACATTACCCATCACCTCCCCAACCTCCCAGTGCTACGTAAATCCCACCCTGGAGAATCCCCACCCAGCTGCGGCTCCCCAACCTCAGGTCAAGCATCCATGACATTTCACAAGATGTCAGCGCCATGTGTGTCAAATTCAGTCCTCGGTTACCTCCAGTTTGGAGACACTCATATTTCCATCAAAGGGTCTGATACTCCTTGATTTAATGGCTGGGGCCGTTAAGATTTTATTGCCGTGTAGAAGCCCTTTGAGCCACAGTTGTGTGAAGCAGCCACAGCTCAGTTCAATCCTTTCTAATGCCAGGAAAAGAAAGTGGCCAACAGCAGCTTGATGTCACTGGTCTTGTGGAGCTCAGCGTGCTGCTTGACCTCCTGGTCCCCGAGGACTAAGATGTGGAATAAGAGCTCCCTTCCAAGAGAGAGCAGAAAAGGAGCTTAAAAAGGCACCATGGGATTTAGAAAGCAGGGAATGCCTTATGACTGGTTGGAGCCTTTTTCCCTTGTATTTCTTGTAGAGATAAAAGGAGGGATAGATGCACTAACAAAAAAAAAAACCCAGACATGGATCGAAGATGCAGCCAACAAGTGTAGGAGTATTTCATTTGTTCATCAATTATTCAGAGGAAAGATTTCCACCAGGACCTCTGAGGTGTAAGTCAGCACAGGTCTCAGGAGCTGGGCAGAGCAGCTGTGGATGGATTTGCTGAAGCAGGAGGTCTCATCATTTGGGTTACTACTCCCATAACTAAATGTAGGTTGTTTTAGCAGTGGTGCCAAAATGCACGTCTGAACAAGTGCTTGTTGTGTCCGTGCTGCGTGGAGCTAAAGTCCTCTTGCTATTTTGAAGTTGAATGTAAAACTTGTGTTGACTTCCAGGAAAAAAAAATTAGTTTCTTGCACTGTTTATGCATAGATGTACCATATTTTTATAGCCTCACATATGTTCCAAAAGAAAAGCTGAGGATTTAAATAACTATAGATAGATTTAGGAGTGGATCTTTACATCAATGATGTTCCTTTTGAAATGGCAGTGGAGCTCTGAACAGAGAAAACAATAAACAACACTAAACAACACATTTGTGAAGAAAAGTGGCCACTGAATGAGCAGCAGGTCCTGGGAAGGCAGAGAATGGAGCAGTGTAAGAGAAGGCATGGGGAGATGGGAACTCTGAGAGCAAATCCTCTGATACAAAGTGTTTGCCCCTGAAAACTCAGAAGAGGAAGGAGAAGCTTCCCCTGCCCCTTAAACAGTCCCTTTGTGTCTGCCACATGCATAATTGATTGTAAGCAAACCATTCATGCCAAACTCAAAGCTGCTTCATCCACATGACCACATCAGAGGAGCTGCAGACCATGGGAAGACCAGAGCTGATTTAGCCATCAATTATGGATGAGAAACTTCTTCAGTATAAATAAACTTGCTGGTTCACCACTGTACACAGAAACCTCTGAATAAAATAATTGACTATTCAGAGGCAGAATTCTTGCAGTTTGTCTCAAGTACATATTTTCTGTTGGAGTACATGCACGGACACGTGTGACCATGAGCACACTTGGTGAGATCCCCAAACCTCAACCTGACAGAAACCAGACCTTAATCTACTGACAGACTCCTCTTTCATGAGCAGCTCTAATCCAGAGAAGCACTTCCTCTGGAGCCCCTCCCGGCTCCTCCCTTCCCTGGCTTCAGCCTCTTGCCATATTTACTGGATGTCCCACTAAATCCCTCCAGGGATTTTCGTGAAGGGCAAAACTGGAGTTCTCCCTTGAATGTAACTATTCCACTTACTTGTTCAACTTCAGGGCATACCCACACACATATGTGTGTATAAATACACAGTTTTGAAGGTGACCTATTTTCCAGCTGCAAAACACTGTCACTATCAGAGGGTTTTGCCAGCCAGGAAAGGATATGAACCAGAGAGGTGCAGAGGGAGCTGCTGTGTCTGCATTATTTAGAGGCTCAGCATGCCAGGTTCACAGGTGTTCAAACTACCCAGGAACCATTTGGCCCACTGTTATGGAAAACATGATTTTAGAGATTGAAATCAGCCAGCAAGAAGAGGTGCTTAACCAACCGGCTACTGCAGGACAAAGCAAAACCTCAAGGTTTTCTTTAAGTTTCTTTTTATTGTTTTTGTTATGTTTTTCTCCCCAGCACCTGCAATACTGCTTGCCTGACATCCTTGGGAACTGCTGGCAGTGGAGGAATTTATAAGCTAGAAAATTCCCGAAGTATCTCTAGGAATTATTCTCAGTTGCAACATTTCAGACAGAAGAGAACTTGCAGGAGAGAAAGGGACTGAAAATCAGGGTCTGAGTCTGGACTGAGTGTCTGTATGGAGACACCATGTAGGAAACACAACACAGAACATTTTATATGTGCAGCTTTGCCAAGGCAGCCCCAGCCCAGTATTGCTGGGGAAGGAAGGCAGGAGAAAACAGGCAGAAAGTCATGTTCTTTTCAAAAGTCCTGCCTGAAAACTGTGGATCAGATTGCTGGAGTCACTGTGTCTGTTCAAAGGATGTTTTCCACCATTTTTCTATGCTAGACTGGGTTTAGGGGGAGGGCAGAATTATCCTTCACCAGAGCCTGAAGCCCACAGAGAATCAGTCCACAAGATCACACCTGCAAATGGGTGGCCAGAGAACAGCCAAGGACCAAGCAGCATTTCTTGCCTAACTATATGGAACCTGCCTGGGACGTACCAGAACTGTTCAAACCCAACCACTCTCTGCCTTCATCACTGCTGCCCAGCAGCTAAAAATAAAGAAGTAGCTCTCCTGAGTTAGATGTCAGAGCCACCATGCAAAACTGCACTCAGCTACCTCTTTCTCCCTTACAAGTCTATTATTATCAAGCAGAAAGAGAAATATTATTGTAAATATCTTTCTGATTATGCAGAGCCATCTAAAAAAATCTCTTCTCTCTCTCTGTTCCTTCAGTTCCAACTCACTGCTAAATATACACTCAGAAGTATAGGACAAAAGTGCATAAAATTGTCTCACTGACTGAATTCAAAATCCAATTTCTAAAGGATTTTAGGACCTGACTGACAATAAAATTTAGGTACCTGAAGGTGCAGTTAAGAATATTCCCAAATATTCAGACATAGTCAAGTCATATAATCCACTGATTTAAAAAGATTTCAGGTTCCTCAATCACCTCTGAGAATTGCAAATCTGTTTCTGCATTACTTAGACATTGCAAAATACAACCATATATTTTTGCCCACAGTTCCCACTTTGCAGAAACCAAATTTTTTTTTTCCTCTAAATATATATTTATAAATACATATGCACACACTGTAGTTCTGCACAAATTGGTATTTGCAGTGTAAGCACTGGCCTTTCCTTCCTTTTCCTCAATGAAAGTAAACATGATCAAAGTCTGCCAGTGTTTAATGATGAAAATGTACCGTGTCTCTACAGTCCTAATGTCATTGAAATGAACTTGAAGATAGGTTTACAACAAAAATAATTTTTAAAGGTTTTCATAACA